>JAEUBA010000042.1:0-216935 GCA_018257865.1 Stereocaulon alpinum | reverse complement strand
ACACCCCCCCCCCCCCCCCCCCCCCCCCAGCATATTCCCCAATACACCCCTAGCAATATTCCAGGCTTCATCACAAAATCCCCTCCAAACTGAACCAAGCAGCGAGAGCGCGAAGACGAGATCGCCTTATTCCAAATCAAGATTCTCGAAATATATTCATCGAATGGCTCAATTCTCCATTGTAAAACGATATTCCTGTTGCAGCTGCAGTGGCGGCGAGCTCAGTAGCAATAAAGTGAACAACAGGAGGCCACATAGGATCCTAGACTCCACGCTACTTAATAATTACCTTCCCACAGGGTCGAATCTCAATCTCTCTCTCTCTCTCTTTCTACAACGGAGAAAAGAGGATAGATATAAAAAGGAGAACCATTAGCACTAATCTTCCCAGCGCATTCACAAGTCGATTGAGTAACCGGCTATATTCCCAGCATAAGGGGTAGCATAGTTTAATCTCGTAGCAAACGCACCGCGCCTCTCCCCCGTACAACACGAACGAGAACCCCACACGACCACTTTCCTCTCCACAACCAATCTCCCTACAACCTTCCACCCGCCATATCTCCCCTCCCTCCCCATCCCCCTGCACTTCCCTACATCCCCCTCTCCACCCCCATCCACCACAAAACCAAAGCATCCTCCCACCCTCCACACCCACCCACAGCACCCCCACAACCCACCACCAAGCCTCCCGTTCTTCCCACCCACCACACCCAATCACCGCACCACGAACCAACAGCTATCACGAAACTGTCCCCCAACATCACGAAATTTCTGATCAGACTTACGGGTAAGGGTAAGGGTAGTGAATTAAATCCCATTTTATGATATCATCAACCACTTGAGAGAGGTGAGGTGAGCTAATGTATCACGTGTTACATACGATTTCCGCATCAAAGGAGGAGCGAGCAGAAAAGTGCAGATTAGATCCGAGGGATATCACGCGATGTGTTTATTCGGGAGAAAGCGAAGCGCCAAGAATGGAGTTGGAGAGAAGAGGGTGGAAGATGAGGGAGTGCGAGTGCGGTGAGGATACTTCCAAGAAATTGCGATAGTGCAGATAATGCACAAAGCGTTCAAGGTAGGTAGGTTCAAAGATATAACATACATCAATCCTACAGTTCCTAAAATCCAGACTAATCCAGAGGAACAGGGTTCCTATCCAGAATCAGCAATCTAATTTCACTTATCCGCAGGTTTCAGAAGAGTACCTAACAGTATACTCGAACAATATAGATCGATACACAACAAAATCCCCACCCATACATACAAACGCGCACACAAAAGCCCCTTCACCATCTCAAATCTAGTCCAGCGTAAATTCCAGACACAGAAAACCGTACACATGAGTCAGAGTACCTTAGCCAGCACCCAGTCATCACCTCCCATCATACAAGAACCTCTGTATAAAAAGCATACCTGCCGACCGGGACATATAATCCAAGAGACGCCAAGATCATAGATATTCAATCGCAATCTATTGTCCATATTGTGCTGCCTACCATGAGAATCACCTTGACATCCCACGCAGCATCTCAACCATCGTCTTCAAATCTCCCTAGCTTCACGGCATACGTTGGTGCCTAAGCGCGTACCTATCACCTCACTCAATTGCGCGACAAATGACCTTCCACAACCTCTCGATATCTAGACAAGTAAACGCACACGGCTACAACCCCCACTTCGACACAGACATAGCCTGAAGTTAAGATAAAAATCAATCATCTATAAGATCTAGCCATCAGTTCCCCACGGCCGTAGGTTCCTCGCTTCCAGAGAAAGTTTCGATGTATATAAAATTGCATCGCTACCCGTCTTTGCCACTTATCATTGATGACAAGACAAAACCAAGGCAGAGGACATAAAAATCACACAAAAAAACCCCCAGCAATAGACCATCCACATCCAAAGCGGTGTCCACTCAACACCCCTCAACGCTTCGAACCTCTTGGCTGGTAAAACAAGCACCACGCCCAGTCTCCGAACCTCCTACTCCCTCCCCATACATCCAACCCAGAAAATCATTCCTGCCCTTACATTCCACCACACTCTCCCCCGCCTCGAACATCAAGTTCCAGCAACCGAAGCCCGTGTAATCCAAGTTCGAAAATCACAAACATCAAGCTGCGATAGACTTAGCTCCTCAAGCAATGACAGTCCTCCAAACAGCAGCAGTGAAAGTCTCAAGACATATAAGACACGAGCATGGGAACTAGTCAAGCCCGAGAGGGGCGGCATTCCTATCTCCCAGACCAAGATGCAGAAGATGTGTTTGGGCTCCCAAGTGATGTGCTGGAGTTTTTATTGGATTTGACTGGCAAGGGAGGGGTGTGGGAGGGCCGGTAAGAGTATCCTTTGTGATAGGAGGGGATTAGTTGGAGCTTGGCTGATACAGTGAACCAGAAATCTGCATGCTGTTAGTGACGTTCGGGCTGTTGTTGAGGAGGGAGGGGATAGAGGAAATGACGATGGTGGGGATGGCGGGCAAGACGATGCCACGCCTTGTACGGATGTGGTGTTTGTCGGGGAGAAAGCAGAGGCGATGGAAAGATCTTGACAGGTCGTGGGGAAGTGAGGCGGGAAGCAATTGGCGGAAAGCTGAACTTGTTTTGGTGGTGGATCTGCTTGCGTTTCATTTCTCCTTATATGGCAAAGCTGCTAGTGGGTTACATGGAGAAAGGAGCATTCTTAGTAGCCAAAATGCTGACACCAATCTGGAATTGTCTATCGCTAAAGTAATGCTTCTTGGAGCTCCTGTGAGGCACTTTTCAGTGATTATGCAACTCATCCTCGAAATCTATGGCACCCTGCATATCTTACTGGCTGAGACGCCTAGGGAACGCTACCGTTCACAGAACGACTTGGTGAGAGAGCATAAATCTCCAGAACCAGCCAAAGCATCTCAATGCTTGTTCAGCTCTTCAAAATCACGGTTCCCACGCTTTCACCATCTTCTCTTCGACTTAGATATTTACCTCCTCGTCATTGTGCTTTCCTTTCTTGTTGTCGGCATCATTGTTTGATTGTTTTGGTAAACAGTCAAGAAGCTCGACATATCGCAGGCTATTATTGTTGACCAGCCTCTGAGTTTCTCGAAGGTGCTGATCCCAGCCATATGGGCCCCACCTCTCAACGATCGCTGCAATTTTGCATCTCTCGACAATGAACCACTCCCGTTGCATCGTTCCACAACAAAGTCGAAGTCTTTTGACTTTCCCAAACAACAGACCACTGTTTGCAATCATGTCGAGATATCCCTGGAGGAAAAAGAGTGAAAATTGAGCTAGATTACGCAAACGAAGGACGGCATCAAGTGAATTGACATCATCGTGGAGCATGAGCTGATTGCGAGGATCTAGTGGTATTGAGGTATCCGATTGGATGAAGTTGATAGACAGGAGGTCTAGCTGCACTCGCCAAGGATGCAAGGGCATGTGTTCCTCTGTCAGAGCGGGTGTAAATTGCGGGCCACGTTCGAAGAATCTCCGAAGCATCTGAAGCAAGTACTGTGCTAGCATGCCTGGATAGGGCCGGTACCACGCGGGAATCGAATACCTGAAGAAACGCAGGTCCACCTCTAACGTGTCTACATAAGCGGACGGAGTCGGTAGGGATAGCCAGGTTGGTGTCAATGAGCATTCCCAAACCATCACATCAAGCTTGTACTTTATGCTAGCTCCTTCCATCCAGATCTTGCGTCTGAGAAAACTCTGCACTTCCTGTTGTAATCGCTTGTTGCCACATTTGAGTAGGGGCCCGATAGTTGAGGCCGTGTGAAAGTCTTTTTCGTAGAACATAGAGCCCCAGTATTGGCCTTCTACCCTACGATCACCCTTGACTTCGTAGGGAGATGCAGGTGGCAGGACTGTGAGTTCGAGAAGGTAATCATAGATTGCATGTCGCATTTCTAGCGGCAAGTGGAGTAAATTAGCTATGTGAGGGCTAGTATTATTGGTCATGTTTCTCGCTGCTGTAGGAAGACTCTGTGAACTTTCTCGGCCGATACCAGGAGAGATTGGTAGATTGTGTACTTTGAGTCCTGGAAGAGTGGGGCAAGACTGGTGGAAAGGATAGAGGCGAGTCCTTCGCCGATTGAGAACTTCGGCTTAATGCTAGTGGGCTTCCAGATCTAAATCTGTTGTTGATACGACTAGCAGGCAATGACCGAGCTCCGAACCAGAGCTGGAAATAAGATAATCGCGTCTGCGAAGCAATAAGGAGATATATTGATCATGATGATGAACGCTGAAAGACAGAAAAAGTTACTAACATAATACGGATTTCTGTAGTAAGGAAATGGTTTTATGGAGAAGGGACAACTCAATTGGGGAAAGGAAGGCGCGTTATGCTAAATGTCAGAACATGTGGTAGTCGCAATAACCCTTACTTACTTCGAGATAAGATGACATTCATAACGAGGAACACAAATCAGGATGAGACTCAGCGCTACGTGGTCAAATGCCATGCTTTGTATATCGAAGCCCTCGTTGGAGCACTGTGGTAAGCACGGTAAGATCTTTTTACTATCAAGGCTGTCGTCTGTACTCAAGAGCGGCATACTTCCGCTTCAATGCGTCTGAGCCTACGTATCTTGCACGCCTTTTAAGCTTGTTTCCAGGGTCGATCGGAGTGAAAACTTGGACATCGTTGACAACGGCAAGCACATAGTCGAGGCCGACATTGGTTGAGGGTTATTGTAGTGCTCCAGTGGGGCCCGGAGCACGCCCAAGCCGCCTCACCTTTGCTTCTCATCCACGCCTAATGCCGGCCTTCAAGTACCAGGGCGCGAGAGAAGGAAGACCTGGGGCTAATTAGCGGCTTTGATTCCGTCTATCTCAGAGACAGGCAGTTATAAGGCTCCCAAGTCTCCTCCTCTGATTGGAACGTAGTTTTCCTTTTCAAGCAAGGAAGACTCTTGCCTGTATTTCCAGGTCATAGCTACCTTATCTTTGAGTCTGGAACCCACGAGATGACGGACGAGCCGACTCTAGTAGGGTAAAGAGCTTCCAAGATATCCAATTTGACGACGTTAAGGTTGTGACTGAGCGTCTTCGATATTAGTCTGGACTCTAAAGTCTTTGAAGAGTGCAGCAGTGAGCTCGAGTAGCTTGAGGGTTGATGCCATAATGGAGGAATCCGTTGATCGTAGTGGTATTTCAAATGAAGAGATCACTGAGGGAAATGTGAAGCAAATTACGTACTCCGAGTCGATCTGGCTATTTCTCCAAGCGCCTGAACGTGCAATTTGGATGTATGTCCTCTCTATTTCAACGTGTATGGGGTTCTAGGTAATAGCCTGATTGAAGAGGTCAGCAAATCTCGACACAATAGAGCGATCCTTGCACAACATACCCATCACCTCTATCACACAGATTGTCATCATCATCCTTGTAGCAATGTAGCCAGCAGTTCTCATTATAACCATTTCCCATCCTCCCATCCTCCCTCACCCCTTCTTCTTCAACCCACCCCCACCCCCAGCTCCCCTCTTCCCCCCACCCTTCTCCTTATCCCCCTTCTCCAACCGATCAACAAACGGATTATACGGCGCAGCAACCACACACTCCACCCCCCTCTCCCTCTCCCTCTCCCTACTCCTGAAATCTTCCTCCCTCCCCAATACTCCAGGACTAGGTCTAACCCTCTGCTCCTCATGCAACCGATCCAAACTCTCGCCCACAATATGATACTGAGCCCAATTAACCGGCGGCATACGCACCACGTTCTGCGCAGATGGAATCTCGCCAAAGGTATGCCGCTGTGTTCCATCCTTCCCCTCCACTTCACTCTCCTCTTCACTCTCCTCTTCTTCCTCTCCAGCTTCGTCGGTTGTGGTAGTTGTAGGCAAGATACCAGCATTGCCCCGCGCCCTAACCGTCCCCTCCGCAACACCCCTAGCGAACCCCTCCGGATCACTCAACGCCATATCTTTCTGCCGTTCCAGCGTCTTCATATCGCGTAGTGCCTGCTGTCGCTGCACTTGTAGTATAGACATAGCAGCTCTCAAGGCTATAGCGTCTGGATTCTCAGATTCGGAGATAGGTCTTGAAGGCGGGAGGGAGTCCATTTGCGGAGTTTCTGGGTATTGAGGGTGCGGTTGAGGTGGGGGGTGTGGGTGGGGGTATTGTGTAGATGACTGCTTTTGTTGGTGTAGATGAGGTTGAGGATGAGGCTGAGGATGAGGATGTGGATACTGGAGCTGTTGTGGCGGCGGTTGGTCTCTGGCGCGGGGGATAGTAGGGTGAGCATGGTGTAGGGGGTCGGGCGAGGAGGTTAGGGAGGAGTTCAGAGGTGGTGGGGCGTAGGAGTAAGGGTTTTGGTTATTTGTAGTGTGCGTAGGAGGGTGGGTGGGTGGGAAGGTGTTGGACATGGTGGGCGTTATGGGAGAGTAGGGTGGTGCTGTTGGTGAGGGTGGGCGCGAAGAAGCATGAGCTTCATGATTTGCAGCAGACGAGAATGAGGTGTAGAGGTTTGGCATGGTGGATGTTTGTACGCGGATTGGTGATGAGTCTTGGCGTTGGATGGAAGTGGGACGGAGGAAGGTTTGGCGAAGGGGAGTTTTAGTGGCGATATTATTAGGAGTCAGATCTTATTTTATACAAGTCATGCACGGAATGTGGTAGATTCTGTTGGATGATGGTGATTTTCGTGATAATGATTATATTGTTCACGTTTCGCCTTTCACAAAGATGTATATGCTCCCAGGGGTATCTACCAAATAGCAAACAAGAAACGCTCACACACATAGACAACACAACATAACGCTCCAAGATCTCCCAAGATTGGCTACTTGTCTCAGTGGTATATGCTAGTAGAGCGAGAGCAGCAGACGGAGCAAACCGAGATCAGTGTCAAGGCATGCGATTTCATGAGAATCGGTCGAGGTGTTTGGTCAAGCCTCATCCCTAATTGCTGAACAAATTCATCCGACTCTTCCTCGACGATTTGCCGCTCTCGGGGGTGGGCGTTATGATCCTCTCATCGTCAGAACTCTCAGGTGTCTTGCGCGGCGCCAAGGATGGGGCATGGGCTTGGTTCTTCAAATTTACTGCTAAACCGAGACCCTTTCGGATTGGTTTATCTTGTGCGGACGTAGTGGGCTTGGTATTAGCCTTCGTTGGCCGAGGAGATGGTGTCTCTTTGGCAGGTGTCCGATCCTTCTTGAGGATAGGTTTAGTGTGAAGTTTGAACGTTTCGATCTCTCCACCCGCTCCGTCGTAATAATTAGAACCGAGCCTCAGCCGCCGTTGCGCTGTAGCTGGAGCACCAAGGATATTCGCTCCAACAGATTTGACGATGACCTCATCATCAAATGTCGGAACTTCCAATACCGTAGTCTTGAAGTAATCATCGGCGGTGGCTTCTGTTCGAGGCGATATGTGGCCAGCTGGCGGGGAAGGTGCGCCAGGGGTGGCAGGTGATAGTTCGCACGGAGTCAGGGCCGGCGAGTGTGAATGTTCAGGGGGACTTAGAGCGCCAGACATGCTCGGTGGAGGCGCGTTCGTGCCTTTTCGAAAATGTCGAGGAGCCAGAGGAATGTCGTGTGGAGGGAACGAAGAGTTACGCTCTAAGGTAGGAGCAGGAGAGGAGATTGCAGCCCCTGACGAACACGGTCTGCTTCCTTCGGCAGCAAAGTCCTTGTCCATAATCGAGCCTTCACTCTGCCTTCCAGGCTCCCATCCGTAGAGCTCTGCCAGATTGTTCCTGCTGCTGCTCCTGCTGTGCGCAGACGCTGCGCCCCGGCTCTCACACTTCCTAGAGCTATGTAGCCTCATATCTGACTTCGATGACTCCGCTGAGCTCATAGTCTGGTGTAGTCCGCCGCTCGAGTATCTCGTCGATCTCTCGCGGTGTTTCTCCCTCTCTTTCACGGTCTGTGGCACGCCGTCCCATTTCGAATTGGTCTTAGGTACTGTTGGCGGTAACTTGGCTGACGAAATGCCTGGCAGGCCGACTGCAGTGACCCGGCCATTGCCTTGCTTCAGAAGTCGCTTCTCATAGTCGATCAAGGCTTGAGCAGAGGGTTCTTTGACATCAAATAGACCAGAGAGAAAGCCCTTTTTCTTTTGCTTGGATGTATCATTGGGCGATTTTGGCATCAATGATGAAGTAGACGGGTTCGTAGACGGGTTTGTAGGCCTTGAGCTGGGAGATCCTGAGGAATCGGAGTTGAGAGAGGATGGGAATCTGGGCGAGGGGCAGAAGTCGGATTGGACTGGCGATGCAGGATTCAATATTGTGTTGACTGACTCTGCATCTCCTGAATTGTTGCGGTATGAGAGCCGGGGAGGGCGTCTTCCATGGTCTGGGTGAGGACCTAGGTAGTCAGATGTTGAAGGCGCCATTGGGATTGGTGCTCCGGCTGCTATGTATGTGAAGCACTGCGTCGGAGGAAATGCAGAAGAATCAGGACACAATTGTAAAACAATGTGATGATGCAGCTTCCCTTGCTAACGGGAAATAAACGGCAAGTGTGGGATGAATGCGCATGGGGGAAGTGCGGCTCAATTATGTTGCGGGTTGTTAACGAGGGGTGCTGGTTGGCATGAAACCATGGATGGTTTCACCAAGCAATAACAATACGAGAAGAATGACAGTGAGAGGTCGGGATGGCGGGATGGTGGGAGTTATGAATAGCCATAGGGTACAGTGAATGAATGATGGTGACGGAGGTAGACTGGTGGTCAATAAGAGAATAAGGAGGTCACTTCCCTACACCGTTTGCACTTTCCTTAATGGCAATCCTCCGCCATGCGAGCCATGCGAATCCATGCAACCATGGACAGCCTGGAACGTGTCCGCCCACTCTGTTGGAGTAGTTAAAGGCTGAATCTTGTTGTTCGTAAGCCAATAATCGATAATAGCCGAGGTAGCGTGGAAGATTTCTACGCTACGACCAGCCTTAATGACGGAGGTTAGCTTGTGGGCACTGGCCAATGCTCGAATCTCAGATCCAAGATCCACTAAAGATCATCCAGGAACCGACAAACCATGATAATCCTACGTTGTAGACAATAAGTACAGCCTCCTCCACGCATTGGGAATGAAGATTGAATCGGGCATCCATCACGGTGATGTTATAGGGCCCACTTGAAACAAATGCAACAGAATAGGATGCATACCATCGCTTGAATTGGCTTTCCTGCAAGGGTCCGATCTGATGTGTGGAAAGTCGTATCGATCTCCCAGCTGTGTGGTGGATGTCGTATTCTAAGGCGGAGCATTTCGGTACCAGCATGCTTTTTTAGCTGTTAGCCGGCTTGGCAGGGATTGAACGCCACAATTGATCTCGATGCTCTGACTTGGCAGATCGCCTGTACATTGATGACCTGTCCTTCATGCCATTACACGTCAAGACTGATACATCAACACTTTAGAGTCGCGGACAGCCTGACACGGACAGTAAGCATACTTGCTCTGTTTGCAACCTGGGTTCCTCGCTCTCCGAAGGGGTTTATCGCACATGTCGAAGGTGCATGCAATCATGCACTTACTAAAAGAATGAATTGCAAATTCCGGCTAGCCACGCGGCGTCTTCCACGTGCCCCAGACTAAGTTAGCCTTTCCACAATTACGGGAGCAGGAGACGCTTGCGTGATGCTCAGCTGGCTAATAGAAAACCTTAGAACTAAGTCTCTGCGGAATTCGGCCAATGACAAATGTACTAATGTCCGACATCAGCAAAAATACGCAAGGTAGTCATGGTAGCGAAGCAGTGGGGAAACGTTTGACTAACTTAGTCATTGACTTCAAGCTTTGATCAGCGGCATCAGCGGAAATTGTGAGATAATCTCGGCAAAAATTCATGCATATGGCGCTAGCCATATAGGATTCTCGTTCAATAAGGTAGCCAATAGGCAAGCCCGTGGAGTCGGGCAAGTTGCTCTCGGAAAACTTGCTTGCTGTGAGGACTCATAAATTATTCATTCCGGAGAATCTATAGACGGATATGCGATCCCAGGGGCAAAGGATATGCTACTGTACGTTCAATCCTATCATGCGCGTCGACCCATTTGCTAACCCTTTACCGTATTCCACTCAGCCCGAGCAAAAGTTCTTCCAATTCCTGTCTCTCCCACTGCTCCCACTTGTCAGTACACTTGTGACGGATGTTAAAGGCTATCTTGCTTCCATCTGAACGTGCTTCGAGCTCATATGTGGCGCGGGTTCCTGGAGTAAAGCTGTGAAACTGTGCAGGTTTGGTGATAAAATGCTCGTAATCAGCCCGATCCAAGAGACTAGGGGTCGAGACATCATCGCTACCATCATCTTCTCCTCCGTTGGGCCTCAGCACGATGATCAATGAATTCCAGTGCAGCTGCACTACCGTTCCCTCATACCTCGTACGGTTGCTGCTCTGGGAGGTTGACTTGTTGGGCGAAAGTTCGAACGGGAAGGCTTGAACAGAGGCGCGGGACGTTGATGGAAAGCCAATAGACGCAGGCCACAGACTGTGCTCACGTTGAGTCTGCAAATCGCTGCGAAGCTATTGCAACTGCTCTTAAAGTCGATGTTTGGAGTGTGATAATTCCTTGCTGTTGACATTTTGAAGCGTTATGATGGCCTAACAGTCTTGAACTTAGTACGATAGTCGGCAAAATTGGATGATCAAAACACCATTGCTTTGCCCCTAGGAAGTCCACTGGTTCCAGTCATGTGCTCGCATCAGAGAAGCACGAATGCGCATTGTTAGTGGATTGGTTACGTGGTAGATTCAACTCGGAACCAGAAACGCTAATAACGATGCAGTGGTTATCCTAGACATGACCCTCTGTGCAACCAAATTTGCGCCATACGTATCACTTGAACAGGTCAGTTGAACAGATACATTGTACTACCTTCTGCCTTGACAGTATCACCATACTCATCCTATAGACTCTGGCTTCTACAAGACTGCATCTAGCACTGCTAATACATACACCAACATCTCCACATCCACTTCCGCAGACCCATCAAAACCTACAACGTCGACCACGCAAACCGTTCAATACCCACATCCACCAAAAGATTTGAACCCGAATCCACTTCCACGTACCGACTCATCTTCCCAAAAATGTCCCCCTCCCCCACCGCCCGACCTCAAATCAACCTCCTCAAAGAAAACCCAAGACGCACAGGCACAGTAATCTCACGCATCTGGCACGTAGCTCAGGACCTAGGAACCATCAAAATAAGACCAGACGGAGGCAACGAAGATGGTAGCGACGACGCGACCTCCGGACCGATGATTGCCTGGCCTATGTCCAGTAAGGAACGCGAATTAGCTGGATACTTCAAGCCCGGGACTAGAGTTGTCTATGAAATTGAGGAAGGGGATGGGGAGAAGAAGGCTGTTGGTGTGAGAGCGGGATGTGAGGTGGCCTATGAGTATTTTTAGCGACTTGAGTTGAGTTCATGTTTCATCCTGTCTTTACCGCTGACTGCTTGGATAGCGAATGTACTTCCGTCGCCCTTCCTGATTCATTGACCCGACTTTGAATCGAATATTTGGCTTCCGCCTCTGCTGGCAGCTCAGTCACTGCGGATGCTCGTATGTTATAACACACAACTTCACATCCCACTATTCGCTATCAATCAGTAGACTCGATATCTCTACCCTTCGCTTACTCTATCATAATTCCCATAAACACTAAACACAAACCGCAATCAAAGCGCCCAACAACAAAGCTCAAGACAACTCCCCACAAAATCAAAAAAAAGAGATCACGCAAACTCCATTCTAAGCAGGGTTCTTGCCCAACTCAGCACCAAGAGCGCAATAGAAGATCATCTAGACACAAAAACACGCAGACATGAAACGACCGCCTACAACGCTATTCCTCCTTCCTCCCCAACCTACCCGCCTCTCAAGCATCCTTCTTTCAATCTTGCAGGCCTCTGTACTGCTTTCCCAGCGATTTGATAGTGAGACTAGATCACGTCAATAGCTGTTATTCCCGCGTTCGCATCTTGTGCGGGTTTGTAGATGGAGGGGAGGGAAGGGAAGGGAAGGGACTTTTTTATGTCGTGCTGAGTGGTTGGGGGATAGAGCATGTTGTACTCGTTAGCGTCGTCGATGTCCATGTCGTGGAGTATGATGCGGTCGTTGTTGGAGTTGCGGGTGGTTGTTTGGCTTCTGTGCTAGGCTTGGAGGGGGGAATGTTGCGGTTGGGTGGTGCTGGTGTTGGTTTTGGATGGGGAGGGCGGCATTGTGGATCGGAAGGGAGGGGGAAGGCGTGCTTAGTGGTTGAGTGGGTTTGTATCTATTTTGAATCGTTGGAGATCGATCTGGAGAATGTCATATTAGCAAATCCATGGGATGGGGGAGGGGCAGGCTCGATGTCATTGCTGCACATTGTGCTACCCATGCTGCTATCAGAAGACCTGTGGTCCGTGAGACAGGTTTTGCCAAAACCGCCATGATTTCTCGTCTATGTAGTATTAGGAGATACCGTTTTGTTAGGCGCTGGCTTTGGGTATGAAGGAGATATAATCTTCAGGGTATCGCATGATTGCATTGACTCATATGTTCGCGTTGTACCTCAGTGTCTTATCGTATTCTTTGCTCTCATGACCTCGAAAACTCGTCCATCATGCGGCATTTTCATCAGCGCTTGCTGCATCTTCGGCCCTTGTCCTCGACAGCGCACTAATATTCTTCTCTTACCAATATCACAGCAAAGCGAGAAAGTCAGAAACCGTTGCGAAGATCAAAGCATTTCATCAACTTCGTACTAGTACCAGACCGCCAGAACATACCATCGTCTAGTCAACATGCGCCCAAATGACGCTCGAGTATGGTGGACAGTCTTCGGCGATGAAGAAGGTATGTACCTAAAGACCGTTCAACCTCATACTTGCTACAACCCACAACGTCCTCACTCCCGTCCACGCCCGTCCACCGAAACGTCCTAACACTCCATCTAGCCCGAGCTTGGCCTGCCTACCGTAAAACCGCCCGCGGGGAACACGTGTGGAGGGGTAAGGTTACCAGCATTGACGAAGAAGGATGGGCCAAGGTAGCGCTCATGGGACACTCGGTTCCCGGTGATACCATTGCCTGGGCAGATGAATGCATCTCTGAAAGAACCGTTCGCGTAGCTTTGGGAAGTCAGGTGCACCCGATTGGAGCAGAAGTTGAGTTTTGTGCGCCGAAATGGGACGGTGGGGCAAGGCAGTTTGTGATCATAGGGTTGTATGCATATGGAGTACGGAGGGAGACTTGAGCACGGGCATGCCTGTTGTTACCTCTATAGAATCTAAATGTTGATTATTATGCGCTCAATCTAGGAAAATTCAGCAATGTTCTTGGCTTCAACCCCCTGTTTGTCTCATCTGACCTAAGCATGGTCCATGCCCATTCAGCAGTCTTGCAGCTGTGGCCTCCTTTGTCTTCGTTCGGGTCGAACTCTGTCAGTGCTGAACAAACAATACTATCAGCCAAGGAATCACCGGTATCGTCTTGTTCGACAATTGAGGTATGAGATTCTGCTGTTTTTTTCAGCTCAAGGTCTGTGGTTCTTGGTCGTGCTACTCTCAACTTTTGTGAAGTATCATATCTATGATTCAGTGCCGAGACGGCAGAGAAGGAAAATAAGCTAGTTCAGGACATCTTTTCATCGTTCGCATCCCTTCACGGTCCGTGCGACCAGGTTTCATCAACCGTACGATCGTTCAGGGGGACTACGAACAACTCAAGATCGTTCTTCGCGTTCTTGGCTGCATAGCGCCTCCGTCGAGCTTTGGCTCGTCGCTTTAGCCAGAACCACCATACGAATAATGTGAATAGTGTTAGCGGCACAGCTGACACAAGGTATATCCACCAAAGCTCGCTTACGACGAATTTTGCACTACCATTACCGTTGGTGTTCAAAGCAACTAAGTTGGTACCTAGGAGACTGGACACGAATGTTGCCGGCAAAAAGAACATTGTGAGTACTGCGATGGTCTTCATGGAGGAGCTGTCTTGCCTAGCTTCGTGGGCAATGTTGGTGCTTTCAGTCGCGATTGTTTGGCTCGTCAGACTATCACGGTTGGCCATCAAGTTGTAAGTCTAGCAGATACGTTAGCAAATACACCTCTTGAAACTCACATGGGGGAATCACCAGTGCGATCAAGTTCTGCACACGCCGCAAACGTTGGGCTAAACGCCATGCTCTATCTTCGCAGAAGTCCTGCAAGCAAAGGAAGGCGTCATTCAAGCGCTGATGGCTTTGCGCGTTGAATGGGAATGCGTCTGGTGTTGATTGTACCAGTTCATGCCATCGTTCCATATCGCGTCTTAATGATGACAGAGTCAGCATTTCCCTTTCTAGATAATTCTTGAGTCCGAACACATATTTCAGGAGGCGGAGGAAAGATTCTTTGAGTCAATAGAGCATCAGAGATTTCACGCGGTAAGTAAAGTTAACTCACAATAGGCCCTTGGTCGCGGCTAGGTCGATTCTGTTACCATTTTCGCCAACAATCATATCTCGAAAGAGATTATGAAGGTCCCGTAGCATTTTTTTCGTGTCTTGCGTCGTCTCAGCTGTGAACCTCGTTTCTTCTCTTACCAGGATAGTCTCTAGATCAAGCAGGCGGCGGAAGAGACTCTCGACTTCTGAAGACCGGCTCAGAGCGCCTTTGAATAGAAATATCAAATGCAATGCGAAGGGATGCAGTGTAAATGGGGGTGACGGTCCAGGATCAATGAGGGGATTCGTAAAAAGCTCAAAATCCGGGTCCGTACAAAACAGTAGATATGCGGTCCTTCCGTTCTTGATATTGTATTGGAATCGTAGGAATCGTACAGCATGGGGACGTCGACTTTGGAAACCGCGCAGCTTACCGCCGCAGAAATTGTAGTGGACCTCTAACGCCCGTGTTAATGCAGGGATTGGGCCCTTGTGATGATAAATCCAAGCATACCGAACACTGTGTGAGTATTGGTCACTTCGGGGTCCGCTGTCATGACTGCACTATGATAGCCAGACTCTCTGTTGAACGCTGTCAGACGCATCATTGGTGCTTTCCAAGCCGTGTCTGCTGGCCTCATTCGCCTTGTGGATTGTCAGCCAATGGGTTGCATCGCGATGAAATTGGAAAACATGCACGAGAAGGATATCGGGTCCATCAGAGCTATGAAGATGCCGCGAAGCTCTATCTATCAAGATGGAATCGTCCGTACCTAGACCTAGTTAGAGGGTCGAAGCCGAGGGAGACACGCCCACTTGCCTTCTACCTGGGAGACCACGGTAACATCAGGCACCGTGTAAGAGTTCGCTAAATGCGCACGGCCGTAAACAAGGAATGACAGGTCTGCGATTACTTCCTTCTTGTGCTTCGACAAATCTAAGGTGGTATCCACCTGAGGCCCTTCTTCGAAGACCATGGTAGACGGCCCTTGAATGGAGAACGGCACAATGAAAATGTTACAATGCTCTGACAGCTGCTAGCCCAACGAAGGAACCGTGATGAGTCGAACGCAATATACACAATGAAGAATCAATGGAATGTAGCAGACAAGGTCACCGGACTCGAGTGTCTATGCAGTGGCTGAGTAAGATCGCAGGTAAACTAAGAAAGACGCCCGCCTGCTCAGCAGAAAAGCCAAGAACTCCTGAGGAGGCTGAAAGTCACTCTAGACCATTCTAGCGACCTTGCCAAGTTCAGTAGCGTTCGTAGTAACTCAACGACAACACGCCATGCATGAGCTAGTCTTCAACATCCGAGAAATCGGTAGTGTAGTACTGCTGCTGTGCTAACCCTGGCTCCGGTAGATTGTGTGGCTCATGAAACGTTGTTGAGTAGCTTAGAAAAGGACAGAAAAGGAGAGCCAGCGGAGAGTCGCATGAGGGCGTATCTTTCTCGCAATCACCGCCTTCCACTACTTTTGCCTGCTGAATGTACTGCAAATGGTCCGAAGAAGTTACTCCACAGCATTTCAGGCAGAAAACGCAGCGCGGAATTCCATTCCGGCAGCCATACCTGAAAGCGTTAGCCGGCCATGACTAACAACAGAGCTTCAACTGCAAGCTTCAACTCCATCTCCTCTGTTCCTTGTACTCGCTCCCTTCAAGTTGTTGCCCGTGTGTGGTATATAGTGGTTTGATTGCATGAGAGCATGTCTTGGTCCCCACTTTTGGCTTCCTCATAAGGCTTGTATGACTGCGGGCAGTGGCTGGTAGCTGCATTTGGCGTTGTTATTTTGGTCTCTTATACAAAAATTTATTGGTGTTGAGCTGGTCTACCCTTGCTTCGTCGACGTGTCTTCTTACTACCTCTTGTGTGTGTTGGTGTTGAAGTGGGAGACATCATTCTGACAGCCGTATTAGTAGATTTCGCATGAAGCCGCCGAGATCCCTACCTCGCCAATGTACTCGAGCATTGCTCCTTCAAGAAAATCAGGTCGAGGTCGTTTGACATTACTGGCTGCGGTCCAACAGTTCTCAAGAAACAGCCTGCGAAATTTGAGTCCTCTGTCGCTATACGGCGTGTACAAGCCAGCAGGGGCGAATATCGGCATATCAGGAAGAGCAAGGGACTGGTGAACAAGCCCAGTGTACAGAGACTTCGGGAAAGCTGAGGATGCTAGACAGTTGGTGTGGGGAAACTGTATACAATTGCGTGAATGCATATCAGTGCTGTGGCTGCCTAAAAGCGGTTAGGGTGATCTGAGAGACGAGGATGTTGCTATGTATGCCGCACAACCCAATTTCCTTCCCTCACCCACCCTCCTCCATCTCTTCCACCCTCATCAACATCTACATACGTGCTTCTGTGCTTCTATTGTGGCTGGCCTGGCCATCCTCTGTTTTGTCCAAAGCATTTAAGCCGTTGTTGCACTTCTGCAAGCTTGCAGAGGCTGCACGACGTCACCCCATCCTACAATTTTCCACCTCACTTAACAACGTATCCCACACCAACACAACCATCACCAACACTCCACAAACATGAACCCCATTTTCAATGCAGACTGGGCCGGAGCCGGACACCGCTCCGATCTTGATGCTCGCGAGGATGATGACGCTGACCTTTATCAAGAGCCTCCGAGCAGAAGCGTAAATCTCCCTGCTGAGATCCCTGATAGCCAACCAGATTGGCCAAGTAACCCTACAGAGATCCCTGATAGCCAGGAGGATCTTCTTCAATACGATCTCGATCTTCCAGACCAAGAAGCCGCAGACGAGTCTACTAGCTTCCACACTGTTGACACTGAGATTATACCTGGTGGAACTCAGCTCACGAAGAAGGCCGAGTCTTCTAGCTATGTAAGTCTACCTTGGCTTCTTGCTGGATTATGATATCTTGGCGTGGAGCCTTCTTAAGTTTATGTTGCAGGTCATTGTATTTCTTTTATTGTACTCTTTTCGGCTCTTCCAAGTCATGAAACTCGTTTCTCACTGAGCTATTCTACAACCTCCTTATACTAATATCACTCAATCATGTAGACATTACATCGTCCTGGGGTCAATGCCAACGGGCGATTACCCGTTGAAGCAACGATCTACCGACTTAGAGAAGGCGAAGAAGACATGGACGAAGAGCCTACCCAGCCGTCGACGCAACCTTTCCACGACCCTCGTCGTCGTGGTAATACGAGCTCGCTGCAAGGCCAAGACGAAGCAGATATAATATGCATTCTAATGCCAACTTCGCTACCAGCTCATGAAGCTGTCCGACTCACCGCGAACGCTGCCCCGCAGCACATCCTTCAGAATCGGGCACTGTCCCATATATCCGAAGAAGATGAGAACCTTGTAGAAGATGAAAATCTTATGGAAGACGAGAACCCTCTGGAAGACGAGGACCCCGCAGAGGATCCGGGCCGATCGAGTGGAGAAGGACCTGCTCGAGACATTGCCTTGCGATTTTCGTCCAGAGTCCACAATCTCTGCTTTGGCTTTGTTTTTGGCCGCAACTACAAGCAATGCGACTTGCTTTTGGGTGATGTCAACAATAAGAAGTTCAGCAATCGCCACTTTCGTATCTTTCTCCAACCAAATGGAGTTCTCATGCTAGAAGACACATCTACCAATGGCACTATCTTGGATGGAACGGTTCTTCGTGGCGCCAAAGGCCACGCCCCTGACGGATTTCGTCAGCCGATGCAGACCATCGCTGCTGGATCTATCATTGAGCTCCCCACCATCAGCAGCAAAGGTGAAGTGACCCTTAGGTTTGTGGTGAGGATTCCCTTGAGGGATACCTATCTAGACAGATACAAGCAAAACCTGGGAACCTACCTTGCATGCATTGCGCAAGCTGAACGCCAACAAGCAGTTGTGAGGCACGCTGCTGCCAAAGGTCAGACCATAGCCGTGCCAGCAGTAAGTTACAAGATTGTACACTCTCGTGTCTGCCCGAATGCATGGATTTGACAAGTCAATAGGTACCAATGACAACCAATCTGTGGCCTGCTCAACAAGACAACACAACACCTAACGGTTCTCTCCTAGCAGCAGGCACCTCTGGCAACAACCATGGTCTCAACTGGAATGGTGGTGGCAAGTATAATGTCGTTAGCTATCTGGGCAGCGGTGCTTTTGCGATGGTGTACAAGCTCTCTTTAAAAGCGACTGGTGAATTGTTTGCTGTAAAAGAGATCTCCAAGAAGAAATTTATCAAGGATGGAATTTTGGGCGAGAAATTTCACAACGAGCTGAATGTGATGAAGACTCTCCGTCACGTAAGTAGCCACCATCTTCCTCAAGGGGCTTAGACTGACACTGCTGCAGCCCAATATTGTTCAATACATCGAGAACTATGAGACAAAGACTCATCTCTTCATCATCATGGAGTTGATCGCTTATGGAGACCTAACGAATTGGACCGGTGCCGGAACTGCCATGCCCGAGTACATGTGCACTCACGTCGCTTTTCAGATTCTCCAGGCTCTGGACTATCTTCACAAGTGTGGTATTACACATCGAGACATCAAGCCTGACAACATCCTAATGGCGAGCGACTACCCTTACGTGTTCAAGCTGTCCGACTTTGGACTTTCAAAGATGGTCACTAGCGACGAAACTTTCCTCACCACATTCTGTGGCACGCTCCTATACTGTGCTCCCGAAGTTTATCCAGACTATCCTAGAGTCAAATCTGGCTTACCCCCTGTCACCAAGCGGACACGAGCGACCGACGGACGGTGAGTTGAAGCTATAGATCTTGACGTGAACCGCACTGACAATTCTATTAGGTCGTCCGGAGCTCTTCCATACAAGCATTCAGTTGATACTTGGAGCTTGGCGGCGGTCCTGTATCATTTGATTTGTGGGCGACCGCCATTCCAAGGAACCTCTGGAGACCAAGGTTCCATCATGCTGCACACGGTGATGAGTACCCCAATAAATTGGGAGTTCCCAAGACAGGTCGGTGTTTCTGACCCTGGTGTCGACTTCTTGCAGAAAATGCTCGTGATCGAGCCTGCCTTACGTGCTCCAATTCCAGCTTTGCTGCAGCATAGCTGGGTGCGTGTACCTCATAACAAAGATCAGGAGTTAGACGCTTCCCAGCTTAGTATCGCTGACAATGATGACGACGGAGACGGACTTGATCTGTACGATGACGCCGAGGATCCTCGTGATCCTAAGCGTCTACGACAGCAAGGTGTTGAAGACTCGAACCACGGTCTGTGGGGGGAGATATATGGCCAGCCATTCCCCAATACGACAGGGTCCCCACTTAGCATGACACATCCGCCACCACCTAACCGTCTATTTGGTGAGATCGGATCCTCTGCACTACGAAGTTCCGGAGTACTTGGTCAGAACGCACATGCCGCATTAGGAGTGAACACAGCAGGAAGCTACGACGTATCAAGCAATGCATCAATGTACAACTTCTTCTACACTGGCTCCGCATCCGCAAATCCTAATATAACTACTAGCGCGCCGTACCCAAATGCGGATGCTGCGGGGGAGCCATATGCCGCCGCAGAATTTGCCCCACCCCACCAGCATCCTCAAGGCACAACCCAAGTACAATATCCCCACCTCCCGTCAAATACGACGCGTCATAGCGGGGCACCTAGCTTGTTTGGCGCTGAAGCTCTTGTTGGCCAACTAAACATGGCGTCTCCAGAGTCCGGAGCTTCTGCTCCATCCGTCGATAGCAAGCTATCTACACCGAAGAGCCGCGAGATGTCGCCCACCACCCCTGGGTCTAAGCGTCCCAACGAAGATGCATTCTCTTCAAAGGAAGATGAGTCGACGTCAAAGCGATCCAAGGTCGGACGTACTCAGTCCTCCACCCAGAATCATCGTCCATCAGGCCAACCTTCCGCTCAACACCCTGGAAATAAATTCCAAGGTACCGAATCACATCATCAGGAGGGTCAACAATTACGCGAGCAAACCAAGAGCAATGCCTCTCTGCTTCCAACAGCCTACAATAGCCAAGACTCAGCTCAAGACTCCAACGAGGGCGATAAGACATCCAACAAGGGATCATCTCGTCCCCAGTCCGCCTCATCTAACAAGGCCGCAGACAAGACTGCTAAGGCTCAGGCGCCATCAAAGACTACCATCCCTCCGGCACTTCCCGCCACACAACCAGTCGGAACGAGCGTTGGACTAAAAACATCAACCGACGACGCCACGGCCTTTGCAAAGCCCCCTATCCGCTTCGGCAATCTCATCCCCACAAGAGGTTCCATCCCAACAGTCCCAAAAATCAAGATCGCCTCGCGAACAACGACCTATGGCCGCGCCAAAAACAGCACCTTCGTGCACGCCAACGGCCTGGAAGACCGCATTCCCAAGAACGCGATCGACATCCAGATGTGGTACCCTGGTATCGAAAAAGACATCGCAGCCGGCAAAGACTGGGCCACTAACCCGAACCTCACGGCAATCATCTCCACTCGCACCTCTCGCTACATCAAAGTCAACAATATCCGTCTAATGACAGGAAAAGATTGCTGGCTCTACGGACGCTTGAAGACCGGCGACATCGTCTCCGTCTTCGAGCTCGTCGAAGGCAGCATCGCAAAAGACGAGCGCGAAAAAGAATTCCTCCGTTTCCGCTGCGAATTCTTCGTCGGTGCAAGCAAAGAAGTCCGCAAAGACTGGGATAAATTCGTCGTAGAGACTGAGAAGGAGAAATACAACCAATTCGTCGCACGTCAGAGCCGTGAGAGCAGCCTTGCATCCGAAGCAGCCGCCGAGTCGAGTAAGAGCCCCGCTAGCTCCATCGGTGCTGGAGAAGGAAGCAAGTCTAAATCCGGCACCGTCGCTGCCCCCACCTCCACTTCTACTACTTCGCGTCAATAGACGTGGGATGAGAATCGCGTGTCTGGATAGATGGCCGGGACGATGATCGTATTACTCTTGAACCATGATCTTCGGCTATCGGCCAGCATGCTCGCTCATCCGGGCTTACTCACTGCCTCGAATACACCGCTTTTACAGCCTTTCACTCCATCCACACTTCCAAGTACTTACAGTCATTATCCCTTCACAGCAGACTCGAAACTAAGATAGCAAATACACTCCAAGTGCTGGAGATCAAGGGCGGGATCAGTTCATGCGAATACTTTGTATCATGCGAATATTATCATCATGCGAATACTTTTATCATGCGGTCTTTTCATCATGCAAATACTTCTCTCAAGCTGTCTTTCTCCCACCTAGGGCGGGGGATGAGGAGGATGACATGGACATGGATCATCGGAAGTGGATCCTCATGCGGTCTTTTTACTCTTACGCATTGTGGTGGAAGGTGAAGGGGATGACTTGTACCAATGGCCTTAAAGAAGGATACGTAATTACAAATTATGCATGCGTACGAAAATGTATCTAGCCCCATCAGAATGAAACCCGTTAAAAACCCCAACCGCATCCACCACCGTACTACAACCCAAACTTCCAAGAACCCAACACCCAAAACAAAATCTTTTCACAAATGCCCTCATCTCATGTCCTCAACACAATTCCTCAACCCACCCCAGCCTCTTTTATTCCGGAACCGCATCCGCCCCGGAAGATTGGTAACGAATAGACTAAAGCCTTTAGTGGCGTGTAGCGGCGTTGATGGACTGTGAGGTATCCTCGTCAATTAATAGCGGGAAGATAGTAGGACCCTGGGGTCTGTTTGGAGAGCTTCTCACGCGTCTATGCCTCGAATACTGAGGTATGGTTTCCATAAGGCTTTAGGTCTACGCAGCTTCTCGCACTCTAGTCACTGAGATACGCATGGCTGTAGCTGGGACAGAGTGAGGTGTTTCATTAGATAGAGCCAGGAGCTGGGAAGTGGTGGTTGTGGTGGAAGGGAAAGGGAAAGGACTAGGTGGGAATGAGGTATGAAGCCAGGGGCCTAACGTGAAGTGTCATTAATGATGTTGATGAGAACATCTGGAAGGAATCGTTCCAGTCTCCATCATGGTGAAAGTTCTTTGAAATGGTTCGCAGGCCGGACACGTACCTTTCATATCTCACGTTGGAGAATGAGAAAGTTTTCAAAGCGCGCTATTCCATCTTGACATCCGCAACCTCCCTTGCCCTCTCCTTGACCCTGTTGCTCACATCCCCGATTTCAGTGTGCTGCGTCGGCAGTATCGCATCCATAACCCTCCCCAGCGCCGCCACAGCCTCATCACAGACTTGATAATGCACCGCTATCCTTCCTCCTAGGAGTTTGAGGCCTTCCTTGACACCAGCCTCGATCAATCGCTCTTTAGAAATACGATGGTGTTCTAGATCCAACCAGACCATATTCGTCTCCGTAGGCTGAGCCAACTTCCCACCTTTACGTTCCCACGTCCGCGCGACTTCGCGAGCACGAGTATGTGTAGCGGATAATTTCCCACCGAGAAAAGTTTCATCAACAGCGACGCGTGCAGAAGCTGTTATAACGCCCGCCTGGCGGAGCCCACCGCCTAGCATTTTACGGAGATGGCGAGCGCGGTTTATAAAGGGGGTTGTAGAGCAAATGATACTGCCGATAGGGGCGCCGAGACCTTTAGAGAAGCACATGGTCACGCTATCGAAGCAGGCGCAGTAGTCTTTAAGTGAGCCAGCGCCTGCTGCTACAGCTTCCCATAATCTCGCGCCATCGAGGTGGAGGGGTATTGGTGGTGTTTGGGCGCGGGCCCATTGTGCGATCTGTTGGCAGTCTAGGAGGGGGAGGATGGTGCCGCCGAGGGTGTTTTCGAGGCAGAGGAGGCGGGTGGGGGCGAAGTGGTGGTCTGTGGAGAGGATGGTGTGGGTTCTTATGTCTGCAAGGGTTATGTGGTGGCCGTTGATTGGGGTTATGGGTATGGGCATTGCGCCAGATAGGGATGCTATGCCGCCTGCTTCCCTATGCTCTCCAGTATCCATTAGGTCGTGTTCACTTGTTCATAGGAGCAAGGAGCCCAACACCTACCACTCTAAGACGTGACTCCTCGCATCCGCAATGACACTATGCGGCGGTCCCCCCAAATGTGTCCTCACACTTAATTGGTTCCCCATCGTCCCTGATATCACGAACAGCGAGGCCTCTTTGCCAACTAGGTCTGCGATGAATGACTCGAGGGAGAGGGTGGTTTGGTCCTCTTGGAAGACGTCGTCGAGCAGCGTACAGTGTTGGGTAGCGGCGAGCATGGAGGAAGTGGGAGAGGTCACAGTATCGCCTGTGTGCTGTCAATTGGTGTGTTATGGAGACTGTGGGTGGTGGCGATAAGCGTAGAGAAGGGCGAGGAGAGGTGGGGACTGTACTGCGGAAGTCGAAAGCTGCAGAGCCGGGGGTCGACCAGGCGTTAGAAGAATCAGGTATGTTGGAGGTGGCGTGCTCGGTATCAGTGTGGCCGTTGATGCCATTGGTAGTGGCGTTGGGATCCTTGAGTTCTCTCATTGTTACGTTCCTAGGAAGGGGAGAAGGACGAGATAGACTGGCTTTCAATTCGAGACTTTGTAGAACTTTGTAGTGGGGCAATCACTGGTACTTTGAGCAATCGTTGTCCAAAACGTGACGGAGGAGCATGAGCAACTCACTGTGTCTGCACGAGCACTTCTCAAATCAACTGTTTGCTAACAGCACCAATGACGTCGCATGTACCCAAATAGGAAGGTGAAACGGCTTGTATGGCGAACGGCCAGTTCTCTTGTGGGGCGAAAGCAATCAAGGAGTGCAGCGGAATGTCAGTAGACGAAGGACAAGACGAATACGTACGACAAATCCACACCGCTGAATCAAGTAACTTTGAAGCTGTTATGCAATTCTATGGTCCTAATACCGTCTACATACATGAATAACCTCAATAAAAGAGAAGCGATGGCCGCAAGGGCTGGTCTAGAGAGCCGTTTGATTTCGTGACGAAAGTCCGTTGGGTTCGCCGTCATCTAGCGGATGGTGAAAGAGACCGGAGATGTTGCAATGCAATTCATACAAACGGTGTCGAAGGAAAAAGTGGTATCACAGCTTTAAAACGCCAGAGGCCGTCCGTCCATCAGGCGTCAAGCAAGTATGTAGCGAGGTCATTGTCCTGAGTGCGCCTGTTGTTGCTATCCGGGAATCGATTATCGTAATGAGATGCTGGTGGCACAGTTGAAGGAAATCGAACATATTGTAGAAATTGACATCATAGCTGAGGGGTATTCCGTTGTAGCAGCAAGATGTACCACAGCAACGCCGATTTAGTAGACATTATCCGCCGTAAGTTTCCTCCTCTTACATGACGACCGTCATATGAGAGACAACGAGCCCCAACACCTGTAAAAACACTTTTTGATACAACCCATGAGAGCATAACTCCGTGTCGGCATGACGGAAGAAGTTGCTCATAACCGAGATGTCCATCATCTCCGTGATTTTCAGTAGCTGTCCGAGGTCGAAGTTTGTAACCGATCCTATGCCATAGGATTGAAAAGAGGTCTAGTGACAAAGCAGCATTAAGGACGCTTCAGCGGCGCTCATCTGAGTATTGAATGCCTTGCATGCTATTCGCAGCAGGAATGCCGTTTGTGAGCGGAGGCAGGGAACGAGATGGATCGCCCATCGAAGGGCCAGGTGGAGGAGCATAGACAGATGGCTGGGGATGCATTGCAGTCGCAGTGTTTGGTCGAACCTGTTCCCTATAATGCTGCATCTCTTGGAACAGGTGATGATTCTCGCTGCGAAGAGACTCGTTCTCCCGGCGTACTACTTCTAGCTCATGGGCCGACTGCTGTAGCTGTATTTGCGCATCGCGGCCAATCTTGACGCTTCCTTCGAGATTCCTAATGTGATCGGACGCTGAGCCCCAGTCAGTGAGTGGTCCTAATTGCAAGGTGCTCCCTTAATTCAAGCTAACATACCTTTAGATAGGATCTCCCATTTACTTGATTTACTCCCATGGCTTGCAGGGATCTGAGCACGTAGGGCATCGAATAGCTGTTTCATCTCCGTTCGTCGCTTGCGCTCTGCGATTTTGTGGCTGTTTCGAAGCGCTGGCGTGCGGCTATACGGCGAGTTCGCCTCTGGAGAGTCCGCTTCGCTAGCTAGCGAACTAACCTGCTTATGCTGAAGCGAATGATGGTGAGTGCCGGGCATAGGGTCTGCAAAACCCAGTCAGTAAGACCATGTATTATGAACCTAATTGTACTGCCTCACCTTCATCTAATCGGTGCTGGCCCGGCGGTAGCTTTGAATCATTGGTGATGATGCTGCTCGTGATTGATGTATGGTCACTGTTTCGCCTAGAAAGCATGTGAGAACCATTGGGTTCTGCACTGCCGCTTGATCGATTGGACATATCAGGATCTGGAAAGGCGTAGGGTTGACCAGCTGTAGGCTTCTCCGCATTGTAGACTTCCTTCATAGGATTGGCACTAATGATGGGTGCTGTTCGGGAGGAATATGCCTGCTTTGACTCGCCGGGGTACGGACTTAGCGGCGACATGGGTTGCTGATGATGTATAGAGGAGGTCCCTGAATTACGGACGGCACTGCCGGGAGGTATGCCACGCTCTCGTTGGAGGCTGGCGGCGATTGAGGATTGTGAGGGGTTGCCGCTATGGCTGTTGTAGGGAGATCCCACGCCATTGATGTGTAGATTGTTGAAGCCTGTGTTGACCTGGCTACCGAGACTGCTTCGGCGAGATTCTTGCGGGGGAAAGTCACCACTGCTTCGATATTGGGAGGGATCTTGGTATTGCTGATTAATTGTTGGAAGGCCCAGACTATGCGGCTGCGGAGCAAACCCAGGTGAAGCTTGTGCACCAGAGCCTGAGGTGGTGTGATATTCGGCAGGATGTGAAGTGGCTCCAAGCTGGCTGGAGTTTGAGGCACGGTGAGGAGAACTGATCGAAGAGGAATAGTAGTAGCCATTAGGGCCCGATGAATATGCCGAGGAGCCTATAGGATAGTCAGTGTTGTGAGTCCGAAGGCACCGAGGCGTAACCGAAGCCGCTATATATGGCTGCCCGAAAGGGCGAAGGCCACAAGCATGAGAGGAATTGGTAGAGTATGACTTACGGGTACTCGGGGGTGGAGTATTCCACGTGTCAGAAGAGCGATTGGTTGGGTATCCAGCTGAGGTCGGACTGTTGTTGCCTCCATGCGGTATCTCGTTTGTCAGTGTAGCAATGGAAGGAAGTTGAGCGGGCTTCGCAGGATTGGCTGGTGAAGGAGAGTCATCCTCCCAAATCCGAGTCGAGGATTGGGTCGACATCCTGAGGTGGTGAGGTTCTGGTGCCGACTGTCAGTGAATGTGTGTCATTGTGTGGAGAGTATGGCATGCGTGCCCTTCGACCTAAAACGAGACTGTAGGATACACCGGGTATAAGAGTTCAGACGCTCAATCAGAAGCGGAAGGCTCGTGTGGCTGAGGAATGCTGGACACGCGAGCGCACGCAGCGACGTTAATGATGGAATGTATGTGGCCCCACGAGGTCGAGCACGATGGGATGAAAGAATGATAAAGGTATGAAGCACTCAAGCTTCGAGCTTTAAGCGAGAGAATTGAGGAAGAGAGGATGGCAGCTGCTGGGGGAGCTTCGGAAGTGTAGGTTTGCGACTATGGCGAAAACTTTGTGAGGAATGTTGGTAGGTTTGGATGGGCGTCCTGAAAGGGCTGATGAGTGAAGTCTTGGATATCCTGCGTCGCTAATGACCCCAGGTCATCATCACGTCGTAGTGGATCGGCCTAGAGACAGCGAAGCTAAATGTGATACGTGCACACTGCTCCATCCAGCGAATGCTGGCCCTTTAACTCTCTATGGTCCCAGGATCTTGATCATTCGATCCTTGCTTCGAGTTTTAAGCTGCTGGTCCGTCATAAGTCGATACCCGGTACCAGACTCCTGCGACCTGTTGAGTTTGTACCCGCCTCACAAGTGCATTGTGCGGAAGCAGGAAGCTGCTGCGAAGAAGGGACGATCAGAAGTGGATTATGGTAGGAGCCAGGTGAAGAAGGAAGATAAAGGAGAGTGTGGAGAGTTGGGGTGAGATGGTCAACGGTCGCAAGGTTGTTTCGGTGGGTGAGTAGTAGGTAGACGGAGTGTGGTCGGAGCAGGCACCCCGTTCAAATCTTAGTTTCTCCTTGCGTCTGGCGTGCAGGCGGCACTTGTCGATGGAGTAAGGATCTGCCCAATCTACAACAACCTAAAAATGCTTCGACTCGTCACAAACTACCCTATGCTATTCCATACTTTATGATCTTGGAGCTACTGCTATTCTTCCCTTGGGCTTTGTCCATCACACCTTCCTGGGCGCCGAAAGTGTGGTGTTGCACGGAAGCGGGTATCAAAACTCTGACTAGTTACTCTCTAAGGGTGTCTTTTGCCATAGAATTTCTAGAACCCGCTAAACTCAGCATAGCGCTGACGACCGCATCGATACGAGCTTCTGATTGATCTGATTCCCTAGGCCCTCTTGGCCTTGCATCAAGCTTAGAAAAACCTCGTGGCACTCCAGCAACGTGGCCCCCCTGCCAAATTCTCGTACCTTATGGCTTCTTCATCCTTCCGAGTAGATGAGGCATTTCTGGAGGCTGTGTCTCTACCCAGCCACCCAATGACAATGGAGGATCACGATATTTCTGCTCAGGTGGTGCGATCCGAGGAGAGAATTCCCTCCACTCAAGGACCCTGCGTTCTGTCATCCTGCAGGTCAAGCCAGTCAGTATTTGAGTCTTGTAGAAGAGGAGTCAATTGTGCGCCGAAGGTCTCCGCTTTTCAACGCGCTGGTCAGCGGAAGATGCAGGGATGCCCCAGATGTGAAAGGCACCGCAGCGCTCTCTACGTGCTAATGCCTCCGAACCGAATTTGAAGTGTTTGGAGCGTTTCTATGGCTGTCAAAGGATGAAGGTGGTGGGGTTCATGGCGGCCTGGTCTTCTCTTCGTTCGGTTAGAGGACTACGTCTCCGCCTACGCCAGTGGCATTTTTGGGCCCCAACACTGGCGGGACTTTTCCGTCATGCGACCCGCCACTCCTGGCAGTAATGTAGACTCCTGTACCTCCCTATCCTGTCTCGCTTGACTCGGCGCATATCGACCCACCGATTGCAACGGTCTCGCATGACACTCCACATGATCTCATCGGTTAATCTTCCTTCTAAATTGATGCAGTGGCGATTCGATCTTCGCGTTTCCTAGATCTTGACGCCGTGATTTGCGCAACGGCAGATCGCTGGGGAGCGGGCCGCGGGGATGAATCCCTGTATGGCTGCTAGTCTCAAGCTTTGGTTGGCGGTGATCCCTTCAATGAACGTCAATGCGCGTAAACCCTCCTCAATAAAGAAGGCCGTCGTGGGGGCATTACTTGATATGTAAAGTAATTGCTCTACATGCCTCCAAAAGCTCTCTTTCGCTAGCGACAGCGGCCAGCGGCTCTTCACTTATCTCTGATGTCTCTCCACAATGATCGACTTGTGGTCATGGCGTCGACGTCCCATGGTAAGATATCCGTTGGAGTCCGAGATCCAGATGTGTCTCTGACCTTTCGTCTGGTGCATGGTTCCCATATATTGTTGACTGAGGTGCAAGTCTTGTGATCGATCAGAATAGGATCCAATATGCTGGGACAAAATCCTGTTGCCTGTTGCCTCGCACTGGCTGTGTTGGGCGCCTGTCTCGCTCTCTTATACCCGCAGCCTGCGAAGGCTCTCAGCGAGAAAGAGCCCCTCACAGCCCGATAGCTTTTTCGAGGATAGTAGAACGTAGGTAGAACTGCCACGCGATCTTATTGTGATGCATGTGTGGAAAGCATCCCTTCATGCCTATAGGACCGCCTCGGGTAAAAACCAGTCGCACTTGGCCTATCTTGAATTTGCAAAGTACGGTTGACCAATATCGTGAAATGGTTCCGCTGCGCTCGCGCAAGATGTCAAAAGACGCCAGCTCAAGTCCAGGAAAAGGGACGGGCTCGTTGCTCAGCTGGCCTTGGAAACATTGGTTCTGAGAGCCAAATCTGCAACGGACTGCCAGAACCACTGCTTGCGTCAGTCGCAAACATGTGACTTCTTCGCTCAATTGAGGTTGTACCTAGGAGTTGGAACGGATAGGTTCCTAAGAGGCACAGAGATCTTGAGTTTCCGTTGACTTCGTCCTCGAGTGTCCTAAAACAGTTCCTCGAAATCTTCTTCATGCGATTCAGCATTGAGCTCACAGTCTCGACGAGATCAAATCTCTCAAGCTGGGTAAGAGAATGTCGAAATCTCTCAAGCACGAATTTGGGCTGACTACGATAGTCGCGTGCCGAGTGGCAAAGTGAGCGAAGCAGAGACGGTAGATTGGTGTATGCCATGAAAGCGGAAATGTCTCCACTGTCTTGCTGAAAAAGGAGCCGAAGAGACTCATGAAGCCAGTGCTCTTAATATAAATTCTAGTTTCAGTCAGCGTATGACATAAAATATCAATACGTGATGGTCACATGATCCGGACTATGGACCGCTGCTCACATTCACTTGTTCTGGACCTGCCTACCACTAAATCCAACACTCAGGCGAAATAAGCACTCCCTGCCAGTCAGGATCTCAAATATGAAGTATCTCAACCCCACAATCTGGTCGAAGCTGCCCCATGACATCCTTCTCGAAATCATACGACATTCTGATCGACGTACTCAAGTGAGCTGGTCATGTACAAGCCACGAATTCTGCCATTTCGCATCCGCGCAGATCTGGTGTCGATTGAGCATCGGCCGTGAACACCTTACAGCATACTCTGATTCCTCAAGCCAGGAGAAGTCCAGCAAGCGCCCGGCCACTCTCATCCATTTCCTCATGAACAACGCCCATCGGTTAACGGATCATTGGACCTATAGAGCGAACTACATGTATCGCTTTGGCCTTTCACGAATGAAGCCGGCCCTGCCCTGCGCTCACATGAGGCAGCTTCACATCGACGACCGGGAGGCAACAATGCGTCCTTATGGTCCCTATCCTACATACCCACTACAAATGCTCATCCGGTGTTGTATGGAGCGCCTTACAGCGTTTCCCTACGATGGACCTTTACACTTGAGTGTGTTTGCCTCTATCCTCCAGGTCGAGAGTTGAGATTCTTGAAGCTCAGGGTGGGAGCCGAGATGATGAAAGTCGGCAACGTACATGAACCTTTCATGGTGACGGATCTAGATCTCTCGTTGCTATCGACTTTGCCAAATCTACGTTTATCAAAAGTAGGACACCTACTCCCGGTCGAGGCGGAAGGACTTGCGGAAGCTGTGTCGGTGTTGCCATTGGAAGGTTTGGAGCTTTCGTGCCACGGCTGGGGTTCGGAACTGGGTATTGAATAATGGTGTGACCCGGGAATTGACCTTTCAACCTCGTCTTTGGTGTACTTTCTTGAGGCACTCACGAATCATTCCCCGCTCGAGCATGGAAACCCTACAGGGTTCCCATCGACGCTGGAAAAGCTGATCCTACGCGACAGATACCACAGGATATTCGCATCACTGCATCAATTCCTCGCAAATGCAATCCTACCATGCTCGGAAAGCCTCAGATCTGTGGAAATGGAGTTATTGATCGTTCGAAATATACAGAAACTCCATTCGCCATTCGCTCCCCGTCTACTCATATTTCGATGGAGCCTCCGAAAGGAGCATCACTGGTGCGGGAACTTGTTACAAATACATAAACCAGAGAGAACATTGATCATCGCTAGGGCTGAAAACGTCTGATCAACAGACAGGGGCTTGAAATTATCGCCATGACTTCCACGAAGCTATATTGAACATCGCCAAGACCAACACGTTTCAACTTGCTATCGAAGATCTTCCTTCCCCTAAGCTACAATATGGACATGAACAAACTCTCATCTCGAAAAGCCGTAGCGATTACGAACTTCATACACAGACATACTATCATAGCCCCTTCCTACCACCAAGCCTTCCATCTAATACATCCCATACACAAACCAAACCCTCTCCGACCCTGATCCCATCTCCACTATCTCGCCACCCAACCAACTCCCTCTCTACCCCACCCCTATCCTTCCACCTTCTGCCTCAATCCCTAACCTCAAACCCCCCAAAAGAGATAGCATTTCCCATTCCCCAGCCTGCAAGGCTAAACACTCTCCCCGAGTATCCCATCCCATCCCATCCCCTCACTCAATCACCCATGCCTCATACCCACACAAACAAACAAACAAACAAACAACAGCACCACCACCATCCTCCCCCCCTCCTCTCCCCTCCCCTCCACCTCCCTCGTATCCACCACCCCAAATCCTAACCCCCTCTCCTCTCCTCTCCTCTATCTAACAAACAAACTTCCAAACAAACACCCCCATTTCATATCCATATCCATCTCTCTAAACCCCACTACCCCCCCCTCCCCTCCACTCCACTCCACACCACAGACGTGCACGATGTTCATGAGGATGGAACACAGATCATGGAAATCGTCTCTGTGGTTTTAATTATTTAGGTAGGGCATGGTGGGTAGAAAGGGGTGGAGTTTGTGTTATGGGAGTTGATGGGGATTGTGAGATGATGGTGGCTTTGGTAGGTAGGGTAGGGTAGTTTAGTTTCGGGATTGGGGTTCGTTTTGAGGGGGAGATGAGGAGGGGTTGGGGTTGATTGGTGGGCTGGTGCGTGTTGTGTGTTGTGTGTTGTGTGTTGGGCCTTAGTTGCTCGCTATTAGGTATGAGATGATAGCATGTTAGGAATTTGGAGTGAGATCGTGCTGTGTTCTTTTTGTTTTTGGGGGGTGCTTTTGGGATTGAGTGGATGGAAGGAGAGGTGGTTATGTTCTACTGTTGGGTTTTGATGATTGTATGATTGGGGTTCTTCCCTTGGGTAATATATGTGTTAGATATGATATTCATACTTTGATTGCCGGCATTCGTGGTCTGCTTTTAGTCCTATACATTGTTCGGAATAGTGCGAATGTCGCGGAGTCGAGTGATATCTATGCTTGCATGATGGTCTTCTCCCTCGTGTACTTGTGGAGATCGTTCGACTTGTGGAAAGGAAGGACGAATATGCCGAGGATATCTCTGTCATTCTCCGTGAGATTTCCACTTGATGATCCCATCTCGTATACCTTCGTCTTGATAGCTATTTTCCTTGCCTTAACGTATGCAGTCATTGCATCGGCACAGGCTCGTGCTGAGGATGGTCTCTGTGACAGACTTCCAGACAAGGGTAGATGACAATTGCGTTATCAGGAAAGTTCGGAAGTCGGATAAATCTCATGGTCCTTGATGTGATTGTATTATCAGGTCGATTGGCAATGACGTCGTCCATGGTCTTAGCCAAGTTCGTTACCTCCAACCACTCGCCAACTACAAACCCCGAGCGCATTTGTACGCGGTAGCTATCTTGTCCGGGTCGACCATCGTAGTGAGAAAGCATCTTTATAGGTTTATCGTAAGACAACGATGACCAGAAACGAACCCCAATGCTCTCATGTGCTGTGTACTGGTCGATGTGTGGAAGTTCCATTCGCTCAAACTCTTCGTCGGCATTTGCCGTGAGGCAGAACGTGATAGTGATCCTGACTAGGGCTTTGAATGGCACGACGGCCTTGGCCAGTGATTGATACAAGGATGATATGTTGACGTGGTCTAAATCCGTCAACCACAGGGTTGTCAAAGTCTCAGGCAGTCCGTGGGTCCGTGGACCATCAGATATGCGAGTATCGCGCCTCAAAGCCCGAAGAAAACGAACTAGAGGTGAGGTGTCATTCTCATCAGCAATTTTACAGACTTGACAGCAATCCACTCGAAGCTTCGTGATTTCGAGACCGACGACTAGTTGCGCAAGCCCCTTAGCCTCTTGGTATACCAGTTGGCTAATGGATAAGGTACGCATCTTTTGAAGTTCTCCCCAGGATGATAGCAGTGCTGTGACAGATTCTGTGCTTGTCTGATCGCTTGATTGATTGGTGCGATGCTCCTTCCACATTTTGGCGCGGGTATATGGCGAGAATTCTAGACCTGTATTGGACCAGCTGACCTGAGTCAGCAGATCGGATTGGTCGATGATGTTGTAGATAATATCGCGGGGCAACTTCGCCCAAATGAAAGGGTGGAGTGGGTCATCACCATGGGTCCAAGACTCAAGGGAAGACATTTGGTGTAGTGGCTCGTGAAAAGGGTTGATGGGTGGAGGAAGATGATGTTGTTGATTGGGGTGTTGATGTCGAACGACAGCGGCTGAGATCCGGCCAACCACTCGCTACGTGAGGATTGTAGAATGGGCGCAATCAATGAGGATGTATTATATCGTAGGTAGAGCCCAGATTGCGGTATCCCTTAGGAGGAGGTGCACTGATGGATATGGTGCAAATGGCGTCGTTTGAATGGAGGGTTGAGATTTGAATCATGGATATGCGGAAGTGAATAAGAGATCAACCCATTGCCACAAGTCACCACTCGGGTGTCGTGGTTAGCTGTTCTACTTATACATTCCTTACTGCAGTGTTGAGCGGAGATTGTTAATGAGCCATCGACACTTTTCAAGCTCCCCGAACTAATGATGGCTGACGTCCTCGGCTCAAACCACTCTGTGGACCGTTGCCAACTTCCTCAATTCACAAATAGCCACCCCCATTTCGTCTGCAGATTCCTGTAACCTGTATGAAGTGCCATTCGTAGACTATGAAACGCAATAGCTGGCAGCTGGCAGTTTTATCGGCTACTCTGCATCTACTCGTAGAATATCTCATCAAGGACACAAAGAGTCCCATACTTTCCCAGGTGGGGGCCCCACAAAAGCGAGCCCTCTAAGCGAGCTCTTAGATCGTACAGATAGCGCTTTTAGCGCCTAGATGATGCTGAACCCCCGCAATGCTCCGGGGCGCGCGTTCCGGGGTACCATACACTTTTCCGTGCAACAGCGTGTACCTGACGGGAGTCTCGAAGTCTATCCCTAGCGTGTGCCAAGATAAGTATGGCCACTAATCAGATTTCACATTCCCAACATATACACATTGAGGCTGCCTCCATAGATCCTTCCAAAGTAAATGAAAGAAGACTAGAACTAGATGTATAGCACAGCCGGCTCGAGGACAACGTGATAATCATATGCGCTGCGACCTCTGCAAACTACTTGATTACGTGAATGCTGGACTTTGGGGCCTACAAGTAAAAGAAATCATTTCGATGTCCATTGGGTAGATTCTCATATTCGTTATATGCTGAGGACAAATCCTCGTTCAATTACTTGAACCGCCGTTGTCGGAGTCATTGAAGTCGTCATCGTCATAATCGTTACTTGTTGGCAATATCCTGCCAATTCAATCACTCGAGTCATCAGACTCGGAGGAGTCGTCGCTATCGTCGTCTCCTTCTCCCGTGGAAGGACTTCGGCCAGGCTCTTCCCTTTCGTCCTCATCTTCGTCATCCATTATACCGAACTCTCCAAGTATATCCCATCGGTCGCCTTTAGCCATCCGACTCACATACTTGACGAATCGCATGGTGCCCTTGTCCCGTAGAACGAGACCCAGACGATTCCAACCAGCAGGCATGCTGAATAGGACACCATCATCCTCGTCCTCGCCACTGGCTTGATAGATAGCTGGATCTTGCTTTGCTTTCTTTGGCTTAGCAGCCTTTGTGGACCGTGCTCCTGTGCTCATGTCTAGCGGAACTTCAACTCCGTGGTCGCTACCTGCATCACCGCCTCCAGCTTCATCATCGTCTTCGCCAGCCATGTAGGCCAGGTAGCCGCCCACGCCAGGATTTTCGGCCGTTTGCTTGTCCTCTTGAGTGTCATTTTCCTCCTCAGTTGGCTTATCTGCATCGGCCGTTTGCTTGTCCTCTTGAGTGTCATTTTCCTCCTCAGTTGGCTTATCTGCATCGGCTGTACGCTTGTCCGTGTGAGTACCATCTTCCTCTATAGTGGGCTTTTCTGTATCCACCGTACGCTTGTCAGTGTGAGTATCATCTTCCTCTATAGTGGGCTTATCTACTTCTGCCGTACGCTTGTCCGTGTGAGTACCATTTCCCTTCGCAATGGGCTTGTCTGCTTCCGCCGTACGCTCGTCCGCGTTAGTGTTTTCTACCTTCGAAGTGCGCATGTCCGCTTCCGTCGTACCCTTGTCCGTGTGAGTGTCATATACCTTCGTAGTGGGCTTGTTCACATCAGCCACTTCCCCAGTCTCTGCAGACTGCTCATCGCTCCAGCCTGATGTAGGCGTAATAGCCAGACACAGCTCAATTCGAGGGCTGTCTTCTTCATATCCTGTTGCAAGCGTATAGTCATGTCCTCGTCGAAAACGTCGGACGAGTGAGTTGTGTGAAGTAATCTGATGGCCAGTAGCAAGTGACAGCCATTTCTGGAACGCGGTAGACGGTAGCAGCTCACGTACAAGATCCTGAAGCGGGCTTGGTTCTTCTTGGGTATGATTAGCGTGCTGGAAGAGGAAACGATGCTTATGTGGTGGTCGAGCAACAGTCCACAGTGCGAGATTCTCAATGTCTACTGACCGAGTCGGTAGTGTTTGGGATTCCTGAGACTCGATGTATTCGCGCACTGAGTTGACAAATGTACGACACAAGAATGAATCGAGACAGAGGGAGCATTCTTCGGCAAAGAAGTTGGATATTGATTCGAGTGTGTCTGGTGTAAGATATGTGGGCGCCAGGTATTTTAGTAGTAGATTTAGGTCCTCTTCTGAAAGTGAGGGATCTTCTTGTGAGGAGGGTGTTGGTAGACCAGTTTCACCAGTGTTCGCTGGTCCGTAGACTTGGACATCAGCCTCTGGCAAGTCGTATCTGTCTCCTCTGCCTTGCAATTGCATGAGGCTGCTTTTCTCAGCCAATTGCTCTTCTAAGCCTTCGACGAATCCATCTTCTCCTCTTTGTGGTATATGATACCACCCACTTATTGCTATCCTGACCCTAGCGTCAGTATTATCTTTCTGCTCGGTAACCCCTGGGCTGTACACCTCCTCGACATCGTGGAAACTCTCGCCCGGCTGCACCGCAAAGAAGCTCAATTGGTTGAAAGCTGGTGGTATGGATACACTATAATCAGGATCGGGCACTTTCGTTGATCGGCCATCCTCTTCATCATGTGTTTGTGTGGGGTACAATCGCAAAGCCCCACCCCATTCTTCCTTCCATGGGTTGTCCGGATCTGTTAGATAAAGAATGTAGCTGACCCTTCTACTACCGATTACGTCGTCATGACATAGTAGATGGCAGCTCGGAGTGTAAACATTAATTGCCATGTCCGTCTTCTTCCCTGAGAGAGGACCAGAGCCAGTGATTGTGGAGAGATACTCTCGGAAGGCTGATGAGTACATAGCATCGCGAAGAGTAAGTAGTGAAGGCAGGAGCTTAAGAGACGAGTCGTCCAGACCATCAAGATTTGCAAGATCTCCGGATTGGTGGATTTTGTAAATGTCGGTTTCTTTCGGGGTGAACGAAAGGTTTTGGACTTCGGATCGCACATCACGTAGAAGTGTTGGAGAAATGAGATTTGCGATTACACCGTGGCGATACCTGCAGATTGTCAGTTTGGACGTCCAGTGATGCTGTGAGTCAAACAATCGCTCACGGTTCAGAAGCAGCATATGCTTTTTGGTAATCCTTTAGCATCGATTGGTCGAAGAGCCCAGCCCGAAAGTAATCCTTATGGCTAGCAGCCTGCCGTTTGGCTTTTTTCGAAGCTTCGGGAGGGCCGTCAGACTCAGCTTTGCGTTTCATCGTGTCTCGTTTACAATGTTGTGGGTGCTCAATGGATCAAATTGATTTCGAGTATGATGAGGGGAATTCCCAGAACCCGTTGGAAACCCCAACATTTAGGGGTCGTTTTAGGCCCACGCGGGAGCTACGGCGCCTACTTAGCTCGTGGCTTGGCGGCTTCAGCTCCCCGGAGACGGGAACCTCCCCAAGCCCGAAGGCCACGAGACCTTGCAATTGGCTACTTCGATACTAATCAAGACTCTTGATATCAATCTAGTCAAAGACACTCCCGTTCTGGTAATCTATTATTCTACAGACTACGACACCTTGACAGCTTTTCATTTCTTGTCAAAGTTTGAATGAAAACCTTGCATAATGTGGGTACCCTAGCGTCAACCTCACTCGAATCTCCACTGGTCCACTGGTAATGTTGATTTCCGAAAGGGACGAGATACAGAGAGTTTTGCTACTTTGTCCAAACGACCAGGGACGGTCCGGTCCACTAATTGGCTTGTACTAAGCGAAACCCAACAATACGTACCCCTATACGTAGTCGACAACCTGACGTATAACATGTATGACAAGCGTTGCTTTCCAGTATCTGGTTATGTGAACAGCAGTACCTTGTTCGATTTCACGCCAGTGACGAAGCCTGACCGAAGCAAATCATCAGTACTGACAGTGTTGGAGGGGCCTACAAGACGCATCAACATCCCACCTCCGTGTTCTATCAACTGTACAACACGGTCAGCCTGTTGGGGTAGGCTGTGTACCATGGCTCTTCTTACCTCAGAGCAACACGTACAAACTCTCTATTAGCAATCCTTACAGCGGCCCCAACCTTCCACTCAGGCAACCCAGTCCGGGTATACTCGCTTTGCGGCAGGATGTGTGTCCACCGCGTCCCGACAGATGAGACGCCTGGCTTCGGTTCGGTGACAAACGGAGAGAAGCGGCCATAGTGAGTGGCCGACTGTACGTGTTCGAAGGAAAGCATTGTCTCGACATTGACAATTGCAACGAGTTGGCTCTCGGTATGTGAGACCAAGAACACCTCACTTCCCACACATCGACTTGGTACTCTGCACACACTGATAAAGGCGGCTGAGGCTCCAATCGGCTTCGAAAGAACGATCAACGCGAAAGAGCGACGCCAAAACTTCGCCGTCGAAGTCAGACAAAGACAGTTCCAATGACGGCAGCACCCTTTCTACATATGTCATACAGAACGACTTCATTGTGCGTGGTGTTCTTGAAGCTGTGGGAGCAGTGGAACACTGAGTCGTAACAGAAAACTTATCGTTCGACATGCTATACCCACAACCCTCTCAAGGATACTATCAACGTCCACACTTCAACAGGAGCTTCTTAGACCGATGAACTTTCGAGACTACCTACCTATATCCCGAGCCTTTACCCACGTGCCGCAGGGCCTTGACGATAGACGAACACATCCCTTGGTTGAACGTGAAATACCAATTGCTGATGAGCAAGGCGATAAGGATGCGGGCTCTTTTCAGCCAAGTGTTCTTATGCTGTTACCCAAGGTGTACTATACGACAGGAACTTCTATCCATTCGGTCGGAGCATTTGAACTCTGTCAAATAAGCTTATTGAGCTCGTTATCGAGAGAGCCGCGATCTAGAGACCCAGAGCAGATCGAGTCCAAAATTGCAATCTTTTCTCGACCAGGATGAGGACAAAGAGGAGGCAATATCACGACAACCTCCTGATTGTCAACTTCGATCGACTATGTTGGGTAGTTCTGTTGGGCCTTCCAGACACAGATCAACACAAACAACAATAAGCGTTTGGGAGGCACGTCGGACGCGAACACATTTGCTACAAACAGATCCGACACAGAACAGTTACCGCCTACCTGACTATTCTCTACTCCTTCGAAATTCCGACCGCGTTCCCCTTCAAGCCTACCTCTTCCCTCCCCAGACGTGCGATCGTCGGACTCGGACATTGCTCAGCTGTGGGACGGAGTCGAAGCTACTATAGCTTCGACGGCTGCTCCCATACCAGAAAAGAAGGGCAGAGACTCTGGCTTCTCTGCTCTCGAAACCATCCGCGCCAGAGATAACCTGACGATCACCTACGACCCTCTTGACTTTCAGGAGCTCCGGCCTTTGAAAGGGGCAATAAACTAGCCAAAGTTCAGATACATGCGATACACAGCCCCCAAGATGACGGCACGCTTCGCTGCCACTGTGTAAGAGGAAGGAGCGCACAACACATTGGACTTACATTCTCACATCACCCTAGCCTTCTTTCCACATCGAGAAGAACAGACCCAAACAGCGTCAAGTGTCAAGCCTTTAGAAGCTTTATTAAGCGTGACCGTCTGTTTATTGCTGGTATTACGAGAGAGATACCCAAAAGCAGCCTCAAGCGAGTCGTCAAGATTGTCGACGGCTAGGTACTCCGCTCCTTTCCTATCCGGAAAGCCTACATTGAGGTGTCGAGACACAACATTAGAGAAGCCCAAAGTCTAATGGTCAGTCTCATTACACAGACAAGCACGACGAGAACATTGCTGACATCAATAACGCTGTGGGTCTGTCAGCGACTTACGCCTGGAGCAGTCGGGTTGCTCTTGCCACAATCAAAGCATCAGATCGATTGATCCCAGACAGTGACCATGACCCTACTCGAGTTGTCTTGGTATCATCTATTGGCCTGATGGGATAGATGTAACAGGAGTGGCGCGATCAACCTGCATGCCATGCTTGAAAAGTCTTGATGTCAACTTTAACACCAAGGGATGATCCATCCGAGGACAAGGTAATGTTCATCGCAAGTCAAATTTTGTATAATTTCTTCACATGTCACAAGTTAGGATCTATAAAGCGCGTGTGGAGTCTAGACCACTGTCTATTGCCAAGACAGATGGAAAAACGTATGGTGACGTCATAGACAATACCTTCCTTACCATCAGGTCCTTCGTTCACTTAGACTCCTGAGTTTGGCCACAGAAGAAAATAATTATCTTACTCTACAACCTTCATCTCGCAGTGATGAGCTGGGGCTTCGCAGTTTACCAAGAATTATACGCCGAAATTGTGGAATGTCAGCTAACAAATGAAAGGACTGTGTGCTCTCATTGGAGGATATGGCGAACTGTTGGAACTACGCAAAGACTAATCATTGTTGAAGAGCTTGTTTGATGGAAAGAGACGAAGACGGTCCTCAATGTAGATGTCGGTACCGTGCGAGGCGACTCGCACCATTCATGCCTTGTACTTAATTCCTCAGGCAAAGAGCGAAGACCAAATGCCAAGTGCTTACTATACATCTAAGAACACATCCCACTGCATTACTATATACATCGTTGATGAGTAGTATGGGACTAATTCAGCCGGCTACCTTTTGCGCAGAAAGCGTGCCACTCCTTTTCTTTGCTGTAGGGATATTAGCTTATTTATATCTTCTCCTGTACTATGAGTTCCTGTTTACTCGCTCACCAGTCACCTGTCTTGTGATAATAGGTTCTTATTGGGGCGATGAAAGCAGGCTACAAAATTCGCGAGAATCCGACAACATCTCGATCGTCATACAAAGTTATTGGACATCTGGTAGTTGCTCGGGTTTGGGTTTAAACCGAGCAGAACTGACATTAACAGCTTTGGTACAAAAGCATCGATGCGTCATGATACGGCGTTCAGGTTGATTCATAAATTGTGGGCGACAACCTAGCACGGCGTGGACAATTTAGCGTGGCGTCAACCCAATGGTCCGTCACACAGACACCTAGACATCCAAGAGGTGGAAGCGTTATCAATCCAAGGTAAACTTCGACTTCGAGTCCTGTCACATAACTCGGAATGACTATGAGGCATTCATCGCTCGCAACCTCGTCGCCGAAGTAGAACAACCCGTATTCGAAGTCTTCCCTCACATCACGAAACGGTCAACAGGCGAGCTTCATCTCTGCGACCCCGTCAGAATTAGAAACTGGACCTACCGCAGCCGTGCTGAAGACAGATTCAACTTAGTTGTCGGGATGACTAGCAATCCGCTTCCATTCGAGCAAGTCTTCGACAGCCAAGCCGATATCAAAGCAGTAAAGGAATTCGGCACCCAGAAGCCTTAGAGATCGTTACTCGTCAAGTTTGGGAAGCCACAGAATCCATTGGCTGCTGAGCGCGCGACGAGGGCGAGCGCCTGTGGCCTGTCATCTTGAGGGCAAACGATTCTTGTTCGAAGATCACGGCTATTGAAAGGCCGCACATCATCTTCACAAGACTGAAGAGGTCTCTTTTAAGGGCAAAAGGAGTCTGTTTGGCTGAAACCGTATCTGCCACTCCGTGCAGAGGTGTTCGGCGCACTTTGTGGCGGCACAGCCTTCGGGTCAATATCTATGAAGTGGGATGACAATCAAGGTAATGGGATAATTTTTACTCCCTGGCAATTGCTAGTACCTCAGGATATCCATGCATTGGGGGTCGCTACCGTGAGCACACTCACTTACCTAGGACTGAAAGCCGGGTAGCACCAGTGAAGGGAGTCTTCGCAAAATTGAATCAGCTTCTAGCCATCCAATCTTTCCGCCCTACAATAAAACAGTCTTACTGTAGTCACGTCAGAGCCCAAGTCGAAGTTACCTTAACGGTTGAATATCTGCTGCTACTATGATCTAGCAGTATATGACAGCCGGCATTAGTGCGGAGCTGTCAAACATCGTCCATGGTGGGGTAAATGCTCTGCCTTCAAATGTCAATCAATCAGTACAGAAAATCCCACACGCATCTCAAGGTCCTTGCTATTGTTCATTATCTTTTCGTGATAGCCACGGCGAGTGCATCTCTTGAGCATTCCAGATTGCTGCGATGGGTTTAGCAACTTTAGCGCAATCCGAGCGTTACTCCTACGCCAGACTACAAGGCCATCATTCCATCAGACTCATCACTGTCCAGCCAGTATCAGAGGAACACCCTGAGCAGATTCACTGCTCTATGAACACCTTGAGTCTTGACGAAACGCCCTTTTATCATGCTTTATCGTACACTTGGGGCAATGCTATTGAGACGAAGGATGACCCCACGGGCGGGTACAGCCGGACTTGCGACGTTTGGATCGCCTCGAAGAAAGTTCAAGTGACTCGAAATCTTTACGATGCATTGATTCAGATCCGCTCGTTCGACAAATGTCAGTGGTGGGTGGACATGATTTGCATCAACCAGGAAGATCTCGAAGAACGCAGTCAACAAGTGGCGCTCATGGGAAAGATTTATAGCCAGGCTACCAAGGTTGTTGCATGGCTTGGGACCCCCGATAAGGCTGCGCGAGAAGCTGTAGAAATAGTGAATGCTTTGTCTAGTGTCCCAGACGAGAGCGACCGAATATGTTTCAAATTATACATTTCTCAGGATGAGGACCCTCTGGAAAGACACGGTTTTCCTCGTGTGTCGGTTGAGAAGTGGTTTTCACTGAGATCTTTTTTTGATAGGACTTGGTTCTCTCGTTTCTGGATCATTCAAGAGGCTGCTCTTGCAACGTTAGTTGAATTCTGGTGCGGAGAGCTACTGATCACACATTCCGCACTGTCGAAAGCCCAGAAAAATCTCGTTGGGAGCAGTATGCTCAGAAGCTTATCTGAAATAGGATCTACCTTATACCCCACTGCTGAATCAAGACTGGGCATTGGGTCGCATGTCAATACGATTCTCTTACTTCGAGCACTATGCGACCCTTACGACACGCAATCGGCGACCAATATCACGAGACTTTTCCTCCGCGTTACAAGTGCTGAACCAAATGCTGGGGACCTCCTATGTAGGATATTACAGTTCACTAGCATATTCCATTCCACGGATTCCAGGGATAGAATATTCGCGATCCTTCCTATGGTCAAGAGAATCTTTTCTCTGTGCGGTTGTTCGCCATTGTCTGTTATCGTGGACTACACATTTCCAACTACGGCAGTATACCATAGGACTGCCAGAACCATCTTAGTCGCCTCAAAAAATCTGAATTTGTTGTCTTATCAACCCGATACTTCATCGTTAAACGTGGCCGGACTTCCCTCTTGGGTCCTGGATTTCTCTAAGAGAACTGGTGTGTCTCTCACACAGGTGGACTACAACCAGCATACACCACATTTCAATGCTAGTCACGGCTATCATTCAATGCTACCAAGCTTTACAGTAAAAGACGCTCTGCTTGAATGCAGAGGGTACTGCCTAGACGTTGTGGAAGATCTTGGCGAGGAGCTTGGGGATCTTACAGGCGGTGGTCGTTTCGAGGAAAGCGCCAGACTCATGTTGAAGCAAAAAGCCATCTACGTGACTGGTCAAGGCCGTATAGAGAGTCTTTGGAGGACGTTGATATTAGACTCGGTAGTCGATCAGCACCCAGCTCCACTTGCATTCGCAGCATCTTTTCGTGGTTGGTTGAAAACCGTCCTATGTAGGTTCCGGGCTCCTATGTATTCTACTCCCCAAGAAGTTCAAGCACAAATGGAACTTATGCCGAGCATTGATTTACTTGCAAAATCCGAGACCGACTCAATCATCCCCACACTCGTTGAGGTTGTGGAACAAAGCAAGATTCTTAATGAACTATTGCTAGTGAACCTTGCTGCTTTCCGGGAGCATATACGCACATGCGTACATGAATTCAGCGCATTCCATCTGGCAGTCACAGTACCTGCAAATGGTCGACGTCTTTTTAGGACGCATAACGGCTACCTTGGACTAGGACCCAAGTCCTTGCAAGTTGGTGACACAATCTGGATTCTGCCTGACGCGTTAGTTCCAATGGCCTTTCGAAAAGCTCACTCAAACCTGGCTAACAGGTACCGGCTTGTTGGAGAAGCGTATGTGCACGGCATCATGCACGGTGAAGCGTTCGAGAATATGGAGCCAACGTGGGAGTCAATAGTGCTCGAATAACTACTCTGAAGATCCTTTATAGGTACGGCCTGATTGATGACAACGAACCGATATCAGCAGCTCTAATCAATCTTTTCAAATGCTACAAAGCCCCAGCCACAGCTCCCAAGAAGTTCTGAGCGCCGGGGCTGTTGAAACATCGGTTGAAACGTCGTGGCATAAGCTAGCATATCCTGTGCTGCGTGTTCAGCATCCCCTTCAGCACTTTCACGGTAAACTTCAAGACCATGTCCATTGATCCAAAATCCACGCCCCAACAACCAATAACTCCCCCCCAGCACCAACCCCAGCTACACTCACGACAAGACACCCAACATCACGACCAAACCTCACCCCAGACATAACATGGACGCCTAGCTCGAACCCCAACCTCAGCCCTCGCAATTCTCGCACCCTCACCCCCTACGATTCCACATCACCCCCACCCCAAAATCCACAACAACTGCTCCCCAGCCCGTAACCCACCCTACCGCACCCGACCCGCCCACAACCACATACCCACCACCAATCCCCTCTCCTCTCTTCGCACATCCACAACTCTCAACCCTGCATCAATTCTAAACCAACAATCAACCACGAACCCCCCCCCCCCCCCCCCCCCCCCCCCCCCCCCCCCCCCCCCCCCCTCATCATCGCATCCACACACCCCCATACCCTCTACAAACCTCTTCACACCACCACCCAGCACTCGCCCATCCATCACATCCCCAGCTTCATACCTGACACAATTACCCACCTCTCGCACCTCCTCACTGAACCCGTGACCACAAGCACTCAAGGCCCCTTAATCCTTACCCTGCGGCTACCGCCTATGCTCTCCTTCCATAGACACGATGAGTTCGGTGGTGGGTTATATTAGGGTTTAGATGAATAAGGTAGGGTTGCTGGGATGACGTCCGAGGATGTGAGAAGGGATGGTGTGGTGTGGGTATGGAAAGGGGATAGGAATGAGGGGAGTGAGTGATAGGGATGATAGGACAGAAAGTAAGGGTAGGTTCCGCGGGATGCCACTGGCTAGTAGGGGATCAGGGCTCGATTGTCTGTGGCAAGGTGATTTTATTGGCTTCAGGTCGCGGTTTATAGGTAGAGGATGAGGATGAGAGGGAGGTCTGTCATTATACTCTTTGTGTCCCGTGCACCACTTATGACTCCCTAGGCTACCCCATCTCCAACAGCAGCCCCAGCCTCAAAAGCCAGCGCGCTTTCGATACACAGGCGTTATAGTCCCCTCAACAAAACCATCCATCAAAAATCAAACTCCCCTCTAAACTGTTCAATATCCATCCCAAACTCCACTTTCTCACTCAGATCTCTCCGTCCCATACTCCCAAACACTCTCCTCAACGTCTCCAGCAAATTCGTACTCTGATTCATTCCAACCATACGCTCCACATCGCCATCGTCAATGCCGCTATTAGCAGGGTCATCACCCATAACTTCTTTGACGCGCTGCATACCTTCGCGCTCGACAACGCGGTGCATGCTTAGGGCGCCGAGGAGGTGCTGTGCTGCTTGGGGGTAGACGCCGATATTGATGCATGAGACGCCGAGGTTGTAGCGGGCGCGGACGAAGTTGGGATTTAGCGTTAGTGCTTTTTCGTAGGCTGCGATGGCTTCTTCGCTGCGGCCGCTGTTGGCGAGGGTGGCGCCTAGACGATTCCAGAGGAGATGTGCTTGGTGGGGTTCGTTGGTGACGCCGGACTCGGTGGATGCGAGGGCGGCTTCGAAGCAGTCGACTGCTTTGTCGTATTCTTCTGCGCCATAGAAAAGCACTCCCAGCCCGACTTGCACATCTGGGTCCATGTGTTCGCCGTCTGGGGACAGTTGTGCGGCACGGATAAAGAGGTTGGTGACCTTTTCGTGGAGGGTATGGCGGTCTGTGAAGCCGAGGTCGCTTTCGAGACTTAGATCATTGGGAGATACGATTTGCGGGTATTTAGTAGAGAGCCATCGCTCTAGTGTTCGATATGCTGTGGAGTCGTAACCTTCGTTTGTGTAGGAAATGGCGAGGCCCATGAGGGCGGATAGATTTGACGGGTCGAGTTTGAGAGCTTGTTCAAGGGCGCGGATGGCAGGCGACTCTTTTTCATTTTGGGCTTGTGCACTACCTAGTTGGCACCAGGCCGGCACATGCTGTGGATCTTTCTGAACTGCTGCTTCGAAGGCGAGTGCGGCGAGGGAGAGGTTACCACCTTCTTCTATAATCTTCATACCTTCGTTATATGGGTCTTTCGTTGTGCTCGTGAACGGATTGTCTTCTTCGAATAGATAATTCCCTAATTGCGGATCTCGAAAACCATCGTGGAAGTGGCTATCAAAATTATCCCAAGTGTCAAAGTCGCGTAAAGGGACTTCATCACCCAGATGCATTCCAAATTGCTCGTCGCCCATCATCGATCTGGCGGCTTCGGTCTCAGCTTTTATCCCACGCCAAATGCTTTCGAAATCGCCAATCACATTGGTTTCGGAAAGGACTGACCTATCCATGTCATTGAGCTCCTGCTCCATCGCCGCATTTGCTTCCGCATCCAAGTCGCGCTGCTCTGCAGCATCCATCTGTGCGAATTGTTCTTCCCAGTTCTTGTCATCCAATTCTGTCATTCGACCTTTGCCTTTTCCAGTGCTATTGGCGTGGAACTGTTGCGCAGATGGCTGTCCCAGCCCTGGACTCATAATATTCATGCCCATATTCATCCCGTAGCCCATGCCCATCGGCCTCCGATATCCATTGATTCCCATCGGCGTCTGTGATATTGGGCTGCCCGCCCTCCCCGTACTCGTCCTCTCCATCTGCTGAAATCGTTGAAATTCAGCTGGAGTGAACCCTGCAGGAACGAAGCCCCCTGCCTTCGGCACTTGAAACGCAGCTTCCATCCGGGCCTGTTCTGCTGGATCAAACTCGGCCGCCCAGCCAGGCGAGTGTATTCGTGGGGAGTTTGTTCGGTAGCCATCTAGATCTCTCCGTAGTTGCTCCATTGCGAAAGGTTGTGGGACATCCTGTGGTAAATGCCCGTTTTGTTGTAGGAAGTTTTGCATCATCTGCGGCAACACGTGAGTTCCTTTTCCGACCTCTTCTTCAGCTACGAGTGTGACGTCTGGTCTCCAACTCTACCGTGTCACCCACCTCATCTTGGCCCGACCCAGTCTGTTGACTTCTGAAGCTCTCCTGTAATCCCGCTGGACCAGATCCGACCAATCTATCCCGTTGTAATGACTTATCATCCTGCACGTGCTTTGTAAATTGGCTTAGAGGGTTTCCTGCAGTTGAGCATTCTGCACCGCCGAGGAATGACATAATGTATTCGAGTGCAAGGGCAACGTGTGAGGGTTCGAGATGCGCAGGAAAGAGCAATCACAAATGTTCACAAGAGAGAAATGCTGCTCAAGACGGAAATGGTGTAAGGTAGGCCCATGAACGAGGGCAATTAGCCTCGGCAGCGTTCACGCAAGCAAACAGCGTCATTAATAAGCCCACCCGAAGCTTAGTAAAGCCGCACCCATGTCACTCCATCAACTAAACTTGGGGACATGATCCCAAAGCTCTTTTCTAGAACTCAACTCGCAACGACCAGCGCCTGTGGTCTCCAATAATCGACTTCACTCTCCCGTCACCCTCTCTTCGCTCGCAATCATCGCCCAAATCCATAATGCCGACCCCCGAGTCCGCCATGTTCCTCGCCAAGAAGCCCAAAGTCCCCCCAACTTTCGACGGCGTCGACTACGATGACACCGCGGCCCTGAAAGCAGCTCAAGATGCTATCATACGAGAGCAATGGATCAAGAGTATGATGGCGAGACTGATACGGGATGAGTTGGGGAAGTGCTATTACAGGGAGGGCGTGAATCATTTGGAGAAGTGTGGGGCATTGAGAGGTATGGCTAAATCCCGAGGCGCGGCCATTGAATGCGAGCCAGATGAAGAGAAGATGAATTGACTCGGCGGCAGAACGATACTTTGTGGCGCTGAAGGATGCGAGGGTTAATGGGTATCTAGGCGCTCAGCAAAATTACGTGCCCAAGGAATAGAGAGTTGCCGACTGAGGGAGCTGGAGCTATGGAAGGAGGGAGAGGCTCATGCCATGTGGAGATGACTGTGCATGTACTTCGGCGTTCATACAGGGCTACGATGGAAATCCGTGGCTCATGATGGCATATTGTATCATTACGCAGGCCTCCAGATACCGAAAGCTTACTGCAGTGCCCAGAGGTGGCTCTTCACATACACATACTAATAGTACGAGTTGTCGTGAGAGGCGCTCACAGATGATCCGGGAAAAGCTCCGCTAAGGCTGCTTTGCCCCTTGTCGTCCTCATCATTGCTACTACTATCGTCGTCTCCCGCCATCCTCTCCGCATTTGCAACGTCTGCAGGGACCCGCATGCGGGCTAGTGTATCGTCGTCGAGCTTTGGGGGCTGGTACGGCTTCGTCAGGTGAACCTCCCTGCCAGAAGGCATGTTGGCGACAAGGGGCTCCGAAGGGGGTATCAATTGGGTATTAATCTGCCAACGCGTCAACGTGTATTGCGATTGGCGTTACTTGCACGCAGAACGCACAGTGTCATTCAGCTTGTTCCACTTCGCCTCCAACATCTCAATGACCCTTGATTCCTCCAACCGCCCCGCATCACTGCCCCACTCCCCACCTTTCTCAACCTTCTTATCTTCCCTTCTCTCCGTCCAATCCTTCTTGAACTTGGCCAAGCCTCTCATCTTCGACCCTTCCTCCCTGGCACCTGCAAACCCCAGCTGCTTTTTCCCACCCACCAACCACGCGATCCCAGTACCCGTCTCCCCACCCAGCTCAGCATCAATACCCAAGAACCTGCACGCCTTCGCGCTTGATGTTCTCTTCAAATTGTTGATGTATCTAATTAGAGCTTCGTCGACGCGACCGGACCCATTCAGCAGCGCCTCAGCCTTACCAGCATGTTCTGCAGCCCCTAAACATGCCCGAGCGAAGAGGTGTGCTCGCACCTTCGGTATTTCCGGTGGTTTGATCATCCAATCTTTATCGTTCTTATTCCGCTCCTGCGCAACAACGGCCGGGTACGGGTCATCTTTCAGAACGAAGAGGATTGTGGCTTCAGCGAGGGCGAGTGCTGCAAGCCCGGCTTGAGTTTGAGATAGGGTTTCGATGGTTGCGGAGGAGGCGTCTGTTTCAGCTGAGCGGGCGGAGAGGTAGGTGTGGAGAGAGTTCGCTTGGAGGAGATGTTTCGTTGCTGTTTGGATTATTGCGACTCTTTGCTCGATGGTGGGCGTTGTGGCGGCGTAGAGGGTGAGGAGTTGGGCTCGTGCTTGTAGTGTGCAGATGCAGGCGAGAGTGTGTAGGGCGAATAATATCTCGTAGTCCAATCCTTTGCCCTTGACACGAGGTGCTTCTCGTCCAGGCATACTGGCCGTCAGAGTAGTCCGCCATTCTATTTCAATCTCGCCCCTGAGCTCCAGATCCACCTCTTCTCCACTGGTCGGTTTGCCACTCAAGGCAGCATCTAATGTCAGAAGATACGGAACATAGTTGCTTACGGCCGAGAGTACTGTGCTAAGATTGGAAGCTTTAATTTGGGGTGGCAGACGCTTGTGTTTCTTCAGCACATTGCGGAGCACGCTGCGATAGGTCGTGGCCGTTAAGGGCAGGGAAGGATGGGTGTTGCTGCTTGAATAATCGGAGAATGACAGGCTCGCGGTCGTTGGTAGTGAAAATGCGAAAGGCATGATGGTGTGTAGGGGAGATGTGGGGCAATGGAGGGCCGCAGTGCTAGCCTGGCATATCTTGGCACTCGAAACTCGGTCATGATACTTGAGGCTACTTCAGTGCTCGTCGGCGCACCAAATAACCTCGAGATTCTGATTCGTTACGGCTGCAAGGGGAGCCTGAAACAAGCTCACTGAAAATAGTCGATGGCGAAAGTTAGCTAGATTGTAGTCTGATTTTCGAGCATGATGGAAAACCCAGAGGCTACAAATACAGTCACGAATCCCCTGTATGATCCTAGTATATAGAAGATTAAATTGACATTAAGATTACTATCACTTAGATCTCACTGTCCTCTCACTTTCGACATTATTTCCCATGTCCAACGAGAATCCCAAATGATCATTGTACATGGATTTGGAAAGCAATCATGGTATGTTACGAAAATTACGCTAATACATGGATTTACTAACAATTACACTAGCTCCTAGCTCAATTCCTTACCACCGGAAAGATTCTAATGGGCAATCCGGTCTGGAAAGCGCTGGTCAAGGGAGTAAACAAGCTTCACGAGCGGTTGGGGGTGGAAATCTTGGGTACCGAGCCCTCTGATGGTACCAATATGCGGGAATTGGAGCCCGGGGCCCTGAGATATGCTGTTTGGTACAGAATACCGGTAGAAAATGCAGAAATCGAGGTCTGCTTGAGGGACGCGAGGTTGGAGATAGTTGGCCATTAGATTGTATCAATGTGTAATGAAATTATGCATGCGATGTCTGCGCAGCCTCTACCTTCTTCTTGGCCGCATCCATGATTCTCACATCGAAACAACGCCTTGTGGGTATATCATAAGACTATGACTCAATAGGTTAGACTCAAGAAGCTCCCGTTCGTGCCGACGGGCGCTTTTGATTTGGCCGTCAGGGCTACCTTCCTTCAATCGTTCATCACACATGCGGGCTATCCTACTTACTCTAGACACCGCAGGAAACCCTTTTCGAGCATAGCGTGCAGATCAACGATCATTGATACACGAGCAATATCCCATGTACCTCTAGAGTATCCTCTTTTATCGCGTGTTCGCCGCTGACACGTATTGACAGAACGCGTCGAGGTAATGGCAACTCCAGAAATCATAAGTTGCAGCTGCAAGATTTGCAGCAATGTGCTCTGCATATCTTCAAATGAGTGGACTGAGATATCATCTTCTTACTCTACATATGTCAATGTTGCGTACTTCTCCCTTCCAGGACTAGAGCTTGTAGAGCCAAAGCGGCCAGGATCGAAAGACTCGGAACTGGAGGGATGTTTCGTGCAGCCGTTAAGATGTACCAAATGCAAGACAGGGATAGGAATCAAATGTGTTGATGGGCCACGGGAGAAGAAAGCGAATGTGTAAGTGGCCTTTTTATCGCACAACATCTGGGAACTAGGGGGCTATTCCATACAAGCCCCTACCCTGCGTCTGCATCTGCATCTTCGTGAAAGGGCGCCTATCACAATGTTTGGGCCTGCCTTCATTACAAGCTGTGCGTCTCATCTTCTTACGTTGGGTTCTAGTAATCGAAGCTTTCTCAAGCTGACCAAAATGACCTTAAAATCTATTGCCACCTCCATCATTGTCGAGCCCAACATCAAGCAAAGACAACGACCTACTTCAGCCGCATCTTCAATGCCCTCGAGCGCTATTAAGTCGTCGATTGAAGCACGGTCGACTCCAGCCGCTACTTCGATTCCTTCAAATACTCGACTGTCGACTGACTCAAGGCCTGATCCTTCTTCGGGCGATTCGAAGGATCCACTTAATGTCATCAGCGATTCTGAAGAGGTTGAGATGATCGAGCCTGCTTTTGACCCAAAGTCAGAAATCGAAAGTCGGCGCAAGACGATCGATACTAGGCCACAAGAAGAATCATTTGATCCAGTACTGGAGTTTGAAAGTCAGCGAAAGGATATCGATCGTATCCTCGAGATACTATCGAATCTACAGGGAGATATGAACTTCATCAGAGGCTCCATTAGGGATCTTGAAAACAGACAACCAGGGACTTTTGCACAGCCACAGATCTTTGCTGAGGAAATTGACATCCTGACTGAAAATGTCTCGAAGTTCAGCAAAGGATACAGTGAGGTCGAGGGTCTGAAATTCGACATTAAGATGATGCAGCAGCGCGTGAAGCGCTTAGAGGAAGACAAGCTAAGGAATAGGATATCCGTCGCCGCGGCAGAGCATCCGCAGAACCCCATACGGTTCTCGACTCCAGTGCCAGGAGTAAAAGCATCGCCTCAGCCGACGCCACGCAATCACACAGGACTTTTCCGAGAAACATTTCTGACTAGCCGAGATCCTGACTTTAGAGATACATCACAAGCGTTCTCTGAAATGCCCCCAGGAGGACATCCGTTACGGAATGAGTTTCAGTTCCCTGACGAATCTGATGACATGAATGGACATTATGAGACTTACGAGGACTCTCAACCTTCAATTCGTGAAGCGCAGATGGACACAACTCGCGGCAATGCTAACGGCGAGAACTATCGCATACCATGGAATAGCACGGCTGAGATGCCACCACCTCGCGCACCGTATACCCCCATAGATCCAAGGTTGTCTGACACGCAGCAAAGTACTATCAACAACAATCATGGAAGCTTTCCAAGGGCGACCGTCACTGCAGATGCTACGCAACTCACAAACGATCCAACAATTGTGACCGGCGATATGTCGGAGGGTGAACCAGTCGTTGGTGTCCAGCCTCAACCTCAGTATCCGTCCCCACCTCAGCATCAGATGCCAGCACCCCAAGCCCAGATGGTTTCTGACACCAACACACAAGTCCACCGCCGCATCAGTGTTTCAGCGTCTCTGACTGCTCCAGGCTCGGAAAGACTTGGGGACCAGGGCCTACAAGGAAATGGCACTGGGATCAGTACCGAAAATAACCGCTCCAAGCGTCGCAAAACCACCGCTTTCGGTGAAACGACTTCCAATTCGATATCGAGTCCAGCGCCTGTTCCTTCATTCGAGGAAGCCAACGCTCGACCATCACCCTCTGCTATCAGAAACGAAGAAGGGCTTCTCATGAAAACGAACGGCAACATTGACGGCCGCTCAAAACGATATTCTTCGAACAGGGAAAAAAGAGTCCACCGGCCCATAAAAGGGCCCAGGGACACTGAAGGCTATCTCTTGAGACCGGATGGGACAAGAGATGCAAGATCCGTAAGGGTTATTGATGCTGCAAAACGGAAGAAGGCGGAGGCGGAGGCAGAGATTGTGGCTGGGTACGCATTGGCGGGGCAGATGGTGGCCTCGGTTTAGAGCTCCACTAAACGCTCAGATCACTGTCCAATTCATCCCTTGCTAGTCTTCCATACAAGTCATCGTTGTCGGCAATTAGAACTGAGAGACAATGTGTTCATTACGGCGAAGTATGATACCTCACAATAAACGTCATGGTAGATCACTTTGCATCTTAGAAGCAACACGGCATCCGCGCCAAAGACTGGTCTTTAGCAAGGCAGTGATCTCTTACGCGTCGCAGATACGCCAGCTGAGTCCTAGATTGGAGCTTTGGTCTGTAAAACAACGAGTTCACAGCGTGGTTGGTATTATACAGAACGTCGGATTCGGGACTCTGCGTAAGTAGATATTTTTGTGGTATATTACTTTGCTGGTCAAATATCCATGGCGTTTCTGATGAGACTTGAGTTGAACAAGAGCCACACCAGGACTTTTATAAATCGAGGAACAGGGTACAAGACAAGATCTGAGAACATTGTTATTGCCTGAGAAAACGTCTCAATTTGGGATTTGACGTACAGGGGACTTTTTGGAAGCATGAAGTAGAGATCAAGAAACTTTTAGAAGTAGTGATCGTACCAATATACATGTTCGAGCAGTAACGAATGGGTTCATTAGAAGATGTTGACCCCAAAAAGTACGTTCTCAGATGGACATCGGAGTCAGTAGCGGGTTAAAAACGCAAATTCAGGAGCGCCAGACAGCGTTGAACAGGCAATATGAGAGTCGAGAACTAAGTAGAGATCGCAACACAGGAGCGTCAAACAGCGTCGAGTAGGCAAGACCAGAGTCAAGAACTGGGCAGAAATCGTGAAACCAGAGCGTCAGATAGTGTCGAACAGGAATATCAGAGTTGAGAACTTGGCAAATATCATGAAACACGAGCTCTAGGTTGACTTGTTGAGCGGCAGTAACCCAGACAAGTGTGTATGAATACGGTTCTCAGGAGTAAGCCTTGCGCCAAAAGAATTGCCGGAAAAGCAAGGAATAGGCAAGTCGGACGGCAAGAACCCATAGTGATACGTAAAATTGAGCATCTCAGGAGTAGGAGATGCGCCGAATATAGGATCCCGAGACTAGTAGTTTGCATGGTTGATGGGATTGACAGGCTGCGCTTAGCGTGTGTCTGGCGGATCTTGAGCTGGTGACGGCCCTATTTCCTAGTCCTACAGCATAATAATACCTTTCGCTTTCACACTACCAACCACAGCGTATCTCTTATTTTCTGCCTACTCACGCAGCACCACTCGCTCCTCCTTACCTCTAACTATTACCCCCTATCGTGGTGTGCTTTGTAATATAATAAAGAAGCACAAACGGCTACCGCCACAGTCTAGTATTACCAATCTTAGTACTGTGCTATCAGCACTCAATAACTATATCCCGTACTATTTGACTGGTTAATCTGCACTCTATGCTCGAAAAGGGTTTTCTGCGATGTCTAGAGCAATTAATATAGCCCCTTATAAGTGATAGAGGACTGAAGCTAGCCTTGATGGCCAAGTTGAAACCTCGGTAGATAAGGAGGTTCTAGGTCTAACCCGTTCAGCTATAGCCTTATGTTATACCCACCGATATCGATTCAACCTCGGCAACTGTTCTCTTACCGATACCAAACGCGCTTGGGTTGTTTAATACGTGATAGTACGTGAATTGATGTCACATCTTGCTCAAAGCTGTATCCACAACAAATAGATCTATTCATTAGTAGAGGAAGAACAAGACCGCGTCTCGCAACAGACAGACACAAGCAAATGGCACGGACAACACCTCCGAGAAGCTTAGTTTTAATACTCCCAAAAGTCATTCATAATATACCTTTCGTCTAGAGCTATTCAATTTCGTTATAGGTGTGTGTACACGCGCCTACCTTGTTCTCTCGCCCCAGCTCAACTGCTCCTACTACACCGCAAAAGTCCACCGCAGTCAGCCAATAATTTTCCGCTGGAAAGATGTCTCGAGACGATCCAACAATCCAAAGATGAATCTTCGCATCGCTTTGACTCTTGGATAGTCTTGGCCTCGAGGCAGCGGTTTCATATAACAGCAGCCGCTTAAAAATTGATGCCACGCATAGCTCTCTTCCACACAATCACGCAGTTGATCCAGCCTGCCAAGAATTTCTTGGAATAGTTCACTCGCCTCACTGTCTCTTGTGGCACACCTGGCTGTCACCAATTCCAAGTACATCAAGGCGCAACAAGCTGTGCGTACATGTTTCACCTCCGCAGACCTGTAGAAGCCATCTAACGCTTGCCTGAAGAGTCTCGCAGCCTCCGTGTCCCTTTCTCCCCATCGGTCATCTCCGTCCTTGCCCAAAGAACCATGAGTGCAGCGAGCTAACCAGGCAAGAGAGCAACAGCTATCAGGATGATCTAGGCCAAGGATCCGTCTACGGATGTCGAGGGCTTCTGCTGCATGATGTCTTGCTGATACGATGTCGTCTCGGTAATCATGACATACACATAATATGTGTAGCGATGCCTGCGACAGCTGCGTTTCTGTCGAAAGGCTGACGAACCGGATGTTCAAAAGTCCACGAAGGTGCGTTGCGTCATTTTCTACGGCCTCACGCAGATGTTCGCAAAGGACGTTGTCGTGTTCGATTGAGACAGCTCGCTGCGCCATTATATGCAGCATTTGCAATGCGAACATCTCGCCTCCCTCCCGTTCTTCCTGCACAATCCATGCTTTAGTCGCTAATTGGACTAGACGATGCATACTAAAGAATGAGCTGTCTAAATCATGCTGGCAAAAGCGATCACATTGACTTTCGTCTCTTGCTAGAAAAGAGAAAGCCATCAACACATCAATTGACTCTTCGACATCCATTAGATCCTCCTCGTCAGTAGGGTGCAACAAATATCCGCCAATGCGTTGGCGATCCAAAAAACTCATCATGGAAAGCAGACGTGCAGCATTTGAGTGCTCGGCCTTCAAATACTCAAAAGTAACCATGAAGGTTGCTGTTAGAGACTCCATTTGCCTTGCTTCCCTCCCATGGTCATTGAAAGAATGCCTGAGCAGTCGTATCTTGATAGAATCTGTTTGCCGGAAAAGTGCGAGATACTGCCGAACTGTCTTGCGCCTCTTCGTCATGTATGCTACAGCTTGTGTTACTGCAAGAGGTAGACAGTCAAGTTCGTTGAGTGAGTCCCGGCGTTCTTGTGTGGTACTAAGATTCACTAGCTCCTTGCCGAACAATTGGTGTGCTTCCTTCGCATCCATGGAAGGGATCATGATGGGTTCACGGTCATATGTGAGGTCCACCCCAACATCGCGGTTCCTTGAGGTGAACAATACTGACCCCGTCGCACTTTGGGGTATGTAGTCTATCAGTGGCTTGCCGTACACATCTTGGGTACAAAAGGCTTCGATGCTATCAACATTGCCAAGGATCATTAGCCATTTGAACGGATATTTGAGTTCCAACCAGTCTTTGACAAGTTGAATCACATTTCTCTGTGGCTCGTCTCGACCCGGCAGGTTGCATGAGGCAGCAATCTTGCTGTAGGCTTCCCCAAAATGTAGGACACTATTTGCATAGATCCAAAAGATTGAGGTCTGGGGTGAATTCGTCCGGACACGGAATGCATACTCGAGGGCGATTTGTGACTTCCCTACGCCCCCTAACCCACACAGCGCAACTCTCGGCTGTCCGGAGGTAAACTTCCGGTCAATATCGCTCAGCAGCTCCTCCCTCCCCACAAAATTGGGATTCCTAACGAATGGAAGGACACACACTGGAGTATTCAATGGCAGAGTAGGCTTCAACTCAAGGTCAAGGCGAAGGTCTTTCAGCTCGCTCAGTATGTCCCCACCAGTCTTGTCAACTTTGTGTCTGTACTCAACCAAGTCAGCTTCCACTCAAGCAGACAACAATTTCCTCCTTGAAGGGGAAGAACTTGCTTCTGTCTGGAGGTCTGCGAAGGTTCGTAGATTCGCGCCTTGCAGGGACACTGCCATATACAAGAGAAAGATAGGCCACACAATGAGTGGTACTCACACATCTGACACAATTTGCCCTTGCCGCTGCAAATTGACAAGCACTAGTAATCTTCCCAAGCTCTTCTCAAGTCCTTCGATCTTGTCATCTGCTCGAAGCGACTTGAAAGCTTTCAAAGATCTATCGAGCTTCGCAACACCATGCTGCCATCACGAATTTTTGGGCTCTGGGACACTAAATTTGTCCAGGACTTGGTACAACTCTTTCACGTGGGCTTTACAGCTTTCTATTGTCTTCTTCTCGTGATCCACAGCAGCCAAGGTGTCCTTGTCAAGAGCATCGATTGTTTCCACAACGATCGACAGTCAGTCCTTTGTCTGTCCACTCTTTCCAGGTGCTTCACCTGCTGCCGTGGAGAGCTCGTCGATTCGCTCGCATAGTTTAGTCGCGAAGTCGATGAACTGGACGACACTGCTGGCTAGAGTCACAGCAGTGAGAGGATCTAGCATCTTGTAAGCTGTTCAAAGGAGTCACGAATGTTACGATCAATAGCTTAGACCTTCATGAGACGTCGCCATCTAGGAGGGGGAGTGGATGTGTGATTAAGCAACGGTAACATGCTTTAGCGTTCTGCAGCTAGAAAAGGGGGCTTTCCTCAGGTTACCAATATATTGAACTGTATACATACTCGACTATATATGGATCTACTGGGTTTACTTCTTAAAGTCAGATCCTACAGAGTCAGACGTTTCCCAGCAGTTTGGGCAACTCTTGACTGTTACTCGCGTTGATACAACGAGTGGCAACCCTCCAAAAAGACCAATCGGGCTCAAAGATTACTTGGAAGCTGGCTATTCGAAGACCTATCAGGCAGATCACATGTTGAAATCAGCGTACATTGAGCGCAAAAATACCCAGTTTGATAGTTCAGCTACCGGTCATTGTTCGATGCAAACACTCTCTGAATTAGTCTAGGGGATAGAACGCAAAAGCGTACGTAAGCAAATCACAACCACAATATTCCGCTAATCCCCCTACTCACACCCATCGACCGCAAAAAGGTCGTACGCCCCCGGCTGACGCCCCGTTCATCTCTCATATACAACTTACAGCCTGCACCACCGCCTCAAGCCAATCAAACTCCTTCTCATGGTGAGGCAACAACCGCCTACCTGGTCTTGAATAGTAATGAATGGACATCATCTCGATCTTCGTAGCATTCAGAGACTCAAATGGTAGTAAGACCATCTTAGGATTCAACTAGTAAAGGAGGCCATAGCCAGTATGCAATTCTTACTCACCTATTCTAGTCCACATAATAATACTAGACTCTATAAAAGTCTACGGGCCTAATAACACAAGCTTCTAGCTATTTCAATAATTTAAGTGCTAATACGTACACCTCCAACTCATCTCCCCCTTGTTTATTCCCTTGCTAGGCATCGCATCAGGTCTCACGCGACCTATCTTAGAAAGACACATAGAGATCTCGCCCTACGGTACCTACCTCCAGCACAATCAGGAAGCATATTCTCCATTTTCATGGGCATGTCCGAATCTCGAAAAGCCATCTTTGGTCACGTACGGCAGGAATGTACACCCCTTCTCTGCGGGTTTCTTGACCTCTCAAGCACTGTTTTCTGGGTTTCGAATGCACGTATCTATCTTGGGAAAAGGGCAATTAAGCTATTCTGCGTCCCGCTAAGGACGCTCTCATCCCACAGGGATTCGTTTTGACGAGATATGCTGGTTCCGAAACGTGTGTAGTACGCGAACAGTTTCTTGAGCATTGTGGAAGGGAGGTGATGGAAGTTGGGATGGGATGATGATTGTTGAGTAAGTAGGAGACGCTCGCGCACGACTTCGAAGTAATTGAAGCAGATGCTTATCGTGATTGACTTGATTGTCGCTATCCAAGGGGTATCTATCCAACACCATACCAAACTCCTCGCTCAGGCCCGCATCATATGAGTAACGACAGTCCATCCGGCTTCTCCATGCATGACTTCGTGAGACGTAAATTCATGAATCGCTAAATAAAACAAGTTCGAATCCACGCTGGCTTAGTCCATGATAACCACCGCCTCCTCTGACGCATCGATCCATTTCGCACCTACGCCTTTGATTTTCCGCTCAGTGGCTAGAAATAGCACAATCCATATCTCGCCTACCACTTCGCCAAAGCAGTAAATCTTTGCTACTTCCTCTTGCTTCACAGGACTTTGATTCTCCTTATCACTTCCAGTTTCTTTGCCACTGCCTACATCTACCACCTCGCGGAAGCATCGTGTCCCGAATCCAGCCTGCCCTTGCCCAATGAACTTGCTTAGGAAGTCCCAGAACTTGGTGAGGAGAACAGAGTCGAAGGTGGAGAGTGGGAGTAGCCAGTGTCCGCGCTCTGACTTTAGGAGTGGGCGGGTGGTGGTCTGCGGCTTGTAGTATTTGAGCAGCTTAGTGCTAAGCGTGCTGAGTGATTGAGTGAGGTGCGTTTTGAAGTGTGCGTTTGAGATTTTGGGGTGCGGAGGGTGGATTTCGAGCGGGTACGGCTTCGGAGGAGGTGGAGAGGAGGATGTAGGAGTTGGCACTGGCTCTGAGGATGTCGGTGGTTCTTCGGTTATGGAGGCCCTATTGGTGGCGGCGGCGGTCGAGACGTGGAGTTCTGAGGGAGGTGATGATACTTTTTCAAGTTTTGTACGCTTTCTAATTGGTGACTCCGATGGCCTAGTAGGTGATGGAGAGCTTGATAAGATGAATGGCCGCTTAAGGATTGGCGAACTGGTCATTTTGGGTAGACTGTTGGAGGGTGGAGTAGGTTGTGAGTCTGGGATGACGCTAGGAGGTGTCTGCCAGGAATCTGATTGTGTTCGGCGCAGGGACGGGGTTGCGTGAGTATTCGAAGGCGCTGCAGGTGCTGTGCGTGGTCGTGGAAGAGCTGGTGTGCGGGCGATGAGGACGTGAGGCGTTTCCTTGATCGCTGTCTTCTGGAGAGCAGTACTCGCGGTCGGTCGGTTGATTGATGGTGTCGCAAATTGTGCATACGGAGTTCTGAATGCACGTGGTAATGCATTGCTAGGTTCGTCTGCTTCGATGGAGCCATGTGTGTGAGGGGTGTGTTCATGTCGCATCCAATTATCTCGTATCTGTGACTGCTTCTGCCCTAGTTCTCCTCTTCGTAGCTTTGCACTCCCTCGTATGTTTATAGGCTCTCCTCCATTGTTTTGCTCTTCAGCTTCTAGCAATGAGTGTCTGTCTAGAATCTCAAACTTCAAGAATCCTAACGCTTCTTTCCGGTATCGAGCGTCGTCTGTGCCTCGACATGGACCCGAGATATGGACAAGGATGTCCACTAGAAGGTTCATTGTTTGAATTCATCTTTGGGAAAGAGACAGTTGTCGGTAAAAGGTCAGAGATCACTATGGTGTCCTTTGAGCAAGAAGCTGGATATCAGGCGGTCTTTCTCCGTTGCATGAGAGATACCCGGTAAGGCTGAAATGCTAGCGCATTTGCCTGAAGCAGTTCTATTTAGCCTAACAACTACCTACATCCATTCTTTTTGTGCTAGTAACGAGCTGGGTATGATAGCTTCTACGCTCTTAGAGAGTCAAAGTAGCCATACTCAAGGCTCGAAACTCCTCGTAACATACAGTATCAAGATTACAGAACAATTTGGTGTTCACTTGTTATATTATAGCAATCGCATATTGACATTACTTCCTTTGAAGTTGTCACCAATAACACAAAGTAAACTGAGATTACTAATGCTAATCATGCCCCTTCCTTCTGCAGTAGGGTATCAGGCGCTATCATGAAGTATCTAACACCCATCATGCACTTGTAGAGTAAACAAAAAAAGAGAACATGTTCCGCCATGTGACTTATTGACCTCCCAATGCTACCCAACGACACCAAGCCATGCCAAGCATAACAATCTGTCAATATTCATTATAAGGAAACGCCCGCCCGCTCGCTCGCTTGTTGCTCGCAGGACATGCAAACGAACGCTGCCGCTTGAAGAAACGAAGATATGCGGTAAAGAGAGTCGTGTAAAGGCACAAGTGCCATGCAGCCGTCACATTAAACATCAGAGCGCTAACAAAAGCATTATCGGGAAACGCTCATGAGGCGTTCGTGACACCCATAGCTCCAGGCGCGCCCTTGTTACCCCAGCCGGAGTACTTATGGCCGTGTCCTGGACCGCTTAGATTGCTGGCCTGACTCTCGCTGCTGCCGCCTCTTCTGTGATAGGGGCTGTTGGGGTCCCTCCACTCGTGTTCTCGCATGGGCGGTGTGTTATTTGATGTGCTTGGGTATGTTGGTGCGCCTTGTGCTTGCCCTTGAACGTGTCTCACACTTGACTCTTTCGGCCACGTGGGCGTCTGGTACGGGTCTGTATCGACATGAGTAATTACAGGGGCGGCGGGTTTGGCCTGATTAGCGCTGGAGGTGTCTTTGGAACCGGAGGGAGGGGTATCAGGGGGCTGTTCGGTAATGACTGGATGGTGGGTAGCTGAGCGGCCGATATCGCCGTAACGTCTGAGTATTTCTTTGGTGGTTATATCAGAGCTGTTGTTGAAGAGAGAGGAATCGTTGAGGATAGATTGGAGGTCTTCGGGAACCTGTATCCGAGATTAAACATGGATATTTTGACAAGGAATGTAGGAGAGAAGCTTACTTCGCACATCTGGTCGTTGTACTCTATTAACGTGTTAACGACCTCAATAGCGAGGAAGCTGCTCTCGTCTTGGCCGACGACAGCGCTCTTCTCCTTGAGAATATTTGGCGTTATAACGGTTGCGAGATTGTGCGTGTCCATCTTGCTGCCAGACTCATCATCTACCTGAGAAAACGAGGAGGCCCAGACAAGGAAAGAAAACAATATCTCCAGAGAGTCTCTATGGCTCTTCGGTAACAGACAGCATGTGAGATGTAACACTCTTCTTTTCTTCTCCTCGTCCGAGATTTCTGACGCAAGGAATCAGCGAAACGGCACCATACATCGAATGAGGTGAGCAACTTACTTTGGGAGGTGATGAATAGCCGGTATAATTTATAAGTCAGTAGAGGATCCGGGAGCTCTCTGAGGAACTTCTTTAGCAGCGCAGCCACCTGGACTGGATTTTCTCTTGACAGGTCGACCTCAACTTCCTTCGAGTCAATCTTCTCGGTCAAATCTCGGAGGCCCTTAATATTCCCGTTCTTGCGAAAGACACCCTCCACAGACATGTCCATCTGTCGCATGGCTGAGATGGTATCATCAATGATGCCCGGTACTCTCAAAGCACCAGGTCCAACACCATAGGTAGATTCTACACCGTCTCTCTCAACAAGCGCGTCCAAGGGAATACCAAAGACGCCTTTCTTCTTTGTACCCTTGGGTCTGTCATTGTTCTTCTGGAACGCTTTCCCAAACTTCCCCCAAAACGTTGGTTTCCTTGTTTCTATCAGATTTAGCAGTTCTTCGAGGCTATAGTGACCTTCGAGAAGTGGCTCCATCGAAAGAACGGCAACGTGACGAACGATGAAGTATTCCAAAGCAGAGAGCTCGGAGAAGTATCTCTTCGTCCGCTGAGGTGCCGTGTCACCTCCAGCCATGTCAAGTTCATTCCCTCCCGAGACACCGCGCTGATGACCGCTGAAAAGTTTGGGTTCGCGTCCGCCAGAACCGATCAACTGATTTTTGGCATGTTTGTAAGCATTAGGCCGTTGTTCTTTCGCTTGCTCTGCAGCGACTATCCTCGGAATGTCATCAAGTGTAAGCGCATCTTGGTGGCCAAAAACCAAGTTGCTAGTAGTGGTATCATTATTGGCGTCTCGATCTTCCACTATGTGGAAGCCTTGTTGCTTCTGATCCGAAGCATCTGCTCCAGCTGATCCTGGTCTTCTACTGAAACCCTCTGGACCATCGAGTATTCGAGAAGTGCGAGCTTTCTTAAGATTCGTGGAGAGTTGGGTGTCCATGCGAGTGGACCGAAGTCTTTTCATCTCCCCAACGGTTTGCTCATATGATGAAGCATTATTCTCTGCGACCCCGGTCCCGCCGTAGGACTTCGACCGCGAGGTCTGTCTAAGTAGTGGTGGTTCGGCTTGTCCACTCTCATTTACCCGGTGACCGTCCTTGGAGTCGTATGTCATTAGATTCGGATCGTCTGAAGTGTGGGGTAATGTGCCACCCGATCGAAGGACAGAGAGCAATCTCGCAAGAGCAACTCGAAGTAGGTAGACGTATTGCTGAAGTCTTGTGATTGCCTCAAAGCTTGCGATGGCATCCGGTGCTTGACGATGCTCTTCGTGGCAGCGCCGGCACACAATCTGACCTTCCCTCTCACTCCACAACGCATCCTTCAGTTCTTCACCTACAACCCTCCCACAGTAGTCGCAAATCAAATGGTGCTTATGCCACCTTTGCTGAGTCAACTTGACGCATTCATCATCAATCGGTTCCTTGCATTTGTGACACAGATCTGATTGTTGATCGGCTAATCCAGAGACGTCGGAAAGTAGATCAGAGTTCTCGACTTCCTTGACCGATTCCAGATGTTCCAAGTCCGCAAGGAAGCGATGAAGGCCCTCGATGCTTCGGCGTTCACGTTCCAGCTTCAGAGCGCCTTGGAGACTAATGCGAATGAGTAGCTTGAGATAATGAGCCAGGCCCGTGACCAACGATAACAGCTCTTGAGTGACACCGAGCTTTTTGACACCTGTCTCTTGCGTCTTGGAGAGCAACGAGAAGAAGGCTACAATCTTTTTACACAACAACTTCGCTTCTCGCCCGTAAGAAAGACCTAAGTCATAAGCATCAATAATATTCAGGAATGCAGAGCTAACAAAAGACGTACCTTTCAGACCCTCTGAGACCATGAGAAAGTCCAATCTGTCCGTAGCTCCAAAAAGGATGTCCACATGCCAGATAAACTTCTTCGCCACAAGAATGCCTTCCACATACGAGCCGTTACTGACATGGAGAAGCATGTCCGATATGCAAGCTGCTGAGGATTCTTCGAAGGCAGAGAGAACGCTCCATATTCGATAGACTTTCTCTTCCATCTGTTCCTCTTCAACTCGTACCAATGTCCGTTTCTCTTCAGTGGCGTTCTCCGCGGCTTGTGGTGGATTGCTGCCATCGACTCCTGGTGGAGCTAAACGTACATTCCAGAATTTGTGAATCATGTAGCACTCAGGATGCCAGTGTTGGTTTTGGCCGTTCCTGAATATCTCGACGAACTGCTTCAGGATTGCAGTCTGGCATCCATTGCATCGTTGTGCGAATTGCGTCGAGTAGTGGTAATGACAGTATACCTTCCCTTCATGCTCGTAGTAGCTATCTTGCGCACCGAAGACAGTTGGGCACACGGAACAGGTGAAATGCTCGATGTGGTATTTCCGATCTAGAGCCGTGATGTAGGAACCGCGAAGAGCACCCCCACAGTCGAAACATAACAGGTCAAGTCGGCGAAAGTAGTCTATTTCGCAAAGAGGGTATTGGCCATCTCCGTCTTCATCGTCGACAGGGAAGAATTTAGAAGCAACGATGTCCCCACAATCCTATATACCTCGTCAGTATAACGACCTCGGTTTGGTTGCCAAATGCACTTACTCGACATCTGAAGCAATCAAGATGGAAGGTCCCCCCTAAAGCTCTCACGAACTGGCCCGTTAAAGCTTCACCGCACTTCTTGCAAAGCCTAAGGGTACCAGAGGACTTAGCTCCAGGTGCACCGTTGGTTCGCGATCGTTCTCGGATTGGTAGATCTTGTGTCGTATCTCTGCTTCGGCCATTGCGCCCATCTACTGGTGAGTGTGGCAAGCTGCCATTCGGGCTTCTTGACTCTCCAGGTGCTGGTGGCGGACCCATGAATCTTTGCTTCGGGACGTCGGCCTGACCATAGCCATTTGCACGGCCAGGCTGTGTGTTGCGATTGTCTTCGAAGCTCTGCTGTCGATACCCTCCCCGATTGTTATAGCCGTTTTCTCCAGGCCGCCTGTCAGTAGACGGCCTGCCCTCCGACTGCGGGCCCATCATGGTTGCCCCCCTTCCAGTCTCCTGATATCTCTCAACAATGCCTAAATATTAAGAACGCCCTTTCACTTCCTTGTTGGTATCGCTGTGTATACCACTTTGTAGTGTCCGAAAGAAGTTCCTTCGTTGCGGAGACTTTGCTGCGCCCACGTTATTTGGAGAGTCATGCACCTGTAGTATATCCTGCGACTTCTACCCTTGGTGTGATGCGAATGAAGCGATGTATCAGACCTAGCTAGAGCTCCTGCCAAGGTACCTAAGCACTGATCGTCTCCAACGATTATCCTGGTAGGCTGTCTGGCTGCGGTGGTGTAGGTTTCTCGAAGTACTAGCTAGCTCTATGTAGACACTAGTTGTACTTGGCACCCCGCGAAGAGCGAACCGACGCCAGAAGAAGGAGGCAGAGGCGGTTAGGAGATTTGGTAATGGACGTCGATGTGCGCTGTATTGAATCAGGTAATGGACGGAATGTACGCCGAAAGAGCAGAGTTTCCCGTCGCTAAGTGTAGGCAGAGCGGTAGCGCAATGACAGATGGTGCGACTAGCAGAGAGGTTTTGTTGATTAAGAGGTGAAAGAGTGTGGATTGAGCAGTGTATTATTAAACGGCCGTACTGTCGAGTGTTTGGAGTCTGGAGATGATGTAGCGGCAATCCAATTTTAGCGGATTTGGCTGTGGAGGGAGCTAAGTTACCTTGGCTCTTTCAGCAACCCACCAGAGCAGCCAAGCAACCGTATTCAAACTGAACCCAGGCAACTATAAATCGTATCTGATTCATACCAATTGTAGCTGCGGTTCACGTAGTACGTACACCATATTTGACGCCCAAAAGCTCACAAGCAATGTAGCATCTCGCAGAGGAATTCCATTGGTTGCACTTTCACGCTGCGTACCTAAATAATAATGAGGGACCCGTAACATTACATATATCGCCGCTGTACCAGTATTAGTCTTCTTACCAGGTTTCTTCGTGCATGCACTTCTGCTCAACTCAGGAGTTACGGGTCCGTAGACCCTCCGAAAATGTTTCGAACATCCCGTTGTAGCGCATGATGCAGCCTTGAAAGTAACGCGTCAGAATTGTTTCGCTACTACTGGTGATCATGAAGCGCTGGCCAGGAATTGATGCCGTAGCTACCTATTCCGCTGGGCTGTTTCGCGCCAAGTTCACATGCAGCCTTACAGAGATTTGCCTATGACCATTCAGAACTGTCAACAACCAATTCACACCTGCATAACCCTTGGAATCCCGTGCGTGACATATGATCAGATTGGTACATGAACTCTCTTACAGGTTTTCGAATCATCAACCTTGCATGCCCCAGAGCTTTCCCAAGCAAACTAACCTCAATTTCTGCCTGGTCAAATGTCTAATCAGAGCAGCTATCGTGTCATTCGTGTAAGCTACGCCCTCCAACGTCCTAGAGGCATCTCTGAATTATCCTAGGAACTTTCAGAGATTCAGAGGAATACCGACCTATGTGCGCCGTTACGCAATTTCAACACTAGGTCATCAGCTGACGAACGTACCAGCTCTGGCAGTAGCCTTTCGAGATAGCGACGTTCGCAATGTCAAAGCTTTGATCATAGGCCCACCCGAGACACCATATGAGTTTGGGTTTTTCGAAGTACGTCGAGAACAATTTCTGTCATCACCGTGACTGCTGACATTCGCCGCCTCAGTTCAGTGTCAAGTTCCCAGAAGGTGATCGTTGCAGCTACAAGCCACGAATCCTTTTCCTAACTTGCTCATTCCAGAATATCCTGAGAAGGCACCCTTGGTAACTGCAAAAACAACAAATGGGGGACGATGTCGATTCAACCCAAACATCTACGCTGGCGGCAAGGTTTGCCTGTGGGTCTCCCTTACGTGACGTACGTTACTACCATATTTTACTGACATGGGTCTAGGTCAATTCTAGGGTAATGGTACAGAGCCGAGTTTGGACAACCTTGACTAATGGCTAAACCTCAGGACATGGAGAGGCGAACGAGGCGAAGAGTGGTCTTCTGCCCAAGGCCTAGAATCTATCTTGATATCCATACAGAGCTTAATGTCCCCAAACCCTTACGAGAACGAGCCTGGGTTCGAAAACGCAAATTCCAGCGAAGACAAGAAAGCACAAGCTCAATATATTGCCAAGGTAAGCACACTCACGTCATCACGACTTACCAGACTTGACACTCTCCAGATAAGACATGAAACATTACGAATATCCATCATTCAACGCCTCGAAGATTACATGGGTATCCATTCTGACGGCGTGGTTGATGATTTTCCAGCACTGGAAGAGTCCGGCGAACCTCGCTCTGAGTACGATGTAGAGCCAAACCCGCCGGCTTTCGAGCCGTTCAAAGACCTTTCCAAGCGACGTTTCCTATGGTACTACGACTCATATCTAAAGTCCATAGACGAAGCGGAGAAGGAAGTCAAGCCTAATCAGAACTTCACAACAATGCCTTTCGAAGGGGGCGGTAACACCATGCCCGGCAAATTCAATTATCCTGAACTTAGGCGAAGACTGCAACTGATCCATGCTGTCCTTTATCGCGAGATTGACTACTGGGCTGAGGAAGGCGCTTTGCAAGTACGGAAAGATACAACCATAGCCTCACAGCTTGGGCGCCAGTTTCAGCAGATTGTTGAGAGTTACAAGAAGAACGACATGGTCACTCTAGATCTTGATCTTGTGGACAGCAACCCATTTGTCTGGCTGTTGACCTACTTTGGCCGGCCTATGACGAATCTTGACGGAGGTATGTTTAGGATCAAGATCGCCATCAGTCCTCGATTCCCAGAGGAGCAGCCCCGTGTCGTCTTTGAGACTAAGATGTTCCATCACCGGGTATCGAAGAACGGCGTGCTATGCTACTTCCCAAAGCGGCCCGATGAGTTGAAGTACCATATCGAGGCGATTATCGAAGCCATCGAGGATACCGATCCGCCCTACGACCCCCGTACCTTGGTCAATCCGGAAGCATCGAAGTTGTTCTGGGGCTCAGCAGACGACAAGAAGCTGTACAGCCGCCAGCTCCGTCGGGCAGTGCAGCGGAGCATGGAGTAAGCTATTCGAGATCCCCTATCACTAGGTACATTCTGTTAATGGATCTGTCAGGGAATAACACGCTTTGCCTCAAGGACCGGTGTACCGGTCTTGTTCAATTGATGCGGCGTTGTTGAAGCCTATGAGAACGTTGGTGGCGATACCCGATTTGGCGTTGACGATCATAATTGAGCAAGGTGTTTGGGGGTCATCGAGGATGTTTGCTTATTCGGCTTAGACAATAGCGATGCATCTACATCTAGTCTTCGGGCTCGGTCACAGTCATGATGCTTTGGAGGCGAGTTTGGGCTGGCGATGACGGGCAGCATTGTGAGTATGGCAGTGGATAAAGGTGTAGAATATTCAATGATGACCACAATGGTGCGAATTGCACATGCAGTACCACGTAACAGTAATCCATCTGAAACCAACACACTATCAGTCCGGCTACCGTTTCGAGCCGCCTCCTAATCTCTTATACCCCACCGCCAAGACACAATTTTGTGGACATGCATAATCAGTTTCCGCTCTTGGAGTCTTGAGATGATTGGCACGTTTCTGTGCCATGTCCGTACAGTCAGCGAGCAGCTCTTGGAAGACCCTTTAATTCTCTACCTTAATCTCTCATCACTGCCATCGTCTCAGTATTTGTCGCCATCAGGAACTTCGCGAAGGTGAGGGAGATATTTGGGTTACCCGCGCCTATCTTAGGCTCTGAGTAGGGGGGCTGGGGGTTCTAGCACTAGGCCCAAATTTGCTACCCCTGGTCGCTAGGTCGAATAAGGGTTCGTCAATCCGACCAACGAAAAAGACACCAGATCAATTGTCCTGGACCATAAGGACTGTCGACGACGTCTACTGTCTCTACTTTCTCTACCTTTTTACTTGCATAATTCTGATCCAACAGCGATCATCACTCCTGCGTTGCACCACCATTCCTGCACATACCTCTTCCCGTTCCCCGTTCATTGTTCGGCCTACCTACTCGCCAGACATAATCCATCCTTTGATAGGACTGCGAACAGCCTTCTACGATCAACGAAGCAAACAATCTGGCTTCTCCGGCCTCAACTCAGACAACGCAACGTCGACGGCGCACGTCGTCGACAACAAAGCCACCGCCTTCGTTGAATACACAGCATCAGCGCCCATCGGTTCAACGTACAGGGTCCTCGTCGGGGCTCCCGACGGGTACTCCCCACTCGCTACCACCTATACCTGGCACACCGCTCCATAATACCATGTCATTATCCAGGTCGCCGTCACCAAGGGGAGGAGGAGGGTGGGCGAGTCCTGGGCTGACTACCCCTTATGATAACATGAGTGGGAAATCGAGTCCTAGGAAGACGTACGGGGATGTACCAGAGAATGGATCAGCAGCTACGAGCAGCGACAACGTGACCTGGGCTTCAGCAAAAGCGCGAAGCGAAGAGGTCAAAGGATACCCATCATTTTCGACGAGGAACAATGGCTTCTTCTCAAGACACGCAAGAAAAATATCCACGAGCTTGCCTACATTCAGTATGGGAGGGCGAAGGGATTTTTCGGATAAAGAAAAGCTGGGGCGAGGGAGATGGCCGCCTATTCACGGAAGTAGAACGGTTCGATTCCTTACAATGGCTGGACGAATAGCATGGCGCCTCAGATTACGACTTGGCATAGTACTCGGTTTGTTTTTAGCATATCTCCTGTTCTACGTTACTCGTGAGTATATTGTCTGTTCCCCATCATCCAAATGCTAATCACGTGCCAGCACTGCATCGAGCGTATCGAAGAGCGGCATGGTTAGGCGGCGGCAGCAAATACGTCGTCATATTAGCAGCTAATCAAGGAGGAGGTGTCATGGAGTGGAAAGGCCCTCGTGAATGGGCTATTGAAAGAGACAGCGTGAGGAATAAGAAGAAGTATGCCAAGAAATGGGGTTACGATTTGGAGATTGTGGACATGAGCACCAAGAAACGATACGCTCATGAATGGCGAGAGAGCTGGGAGAAAGTGGACACAATACGGAATTGCATGCGGAAGTACCCCAAGGCTGAATGGTAAGACCCCTTTGACGTTGTCTTGGTACCTTGGCTGATGCCAGAGAACAGGTTCTGGTGGCTAGATCTTAACACTTTCATCATGGAGCCATCATACTCATTACAAAGCCACATCTTCAACGACCTTACCGGAAATACTTACCGCGATATCAACATCTACAACCCGCTCAACATCTCACATCCCTTCAAATCTCCTCATTTAGATGCCGTTGCCCGCTCTCCCACGGGCAATAGCCGAAAGGACTCGATCCATCTGGTTATACCACAGGATTGTGGTGGCTTCAATCTTGGGTCATTCTTTGTCCACCGCAGCATCTGGACCGACCGTTTGCTGGACATCTGGTGGGACCCTGTCGGTTACGAGCAGAAACACATGGAATGGGAACACAAAGAGCAGGACGCATTGGAACATCTGTACATCAATCAGCCCTGGATAAGACCACATACGGCTTTCATTCCGCAGCGGAAGATCAACAGCTTCCCAATGGGCGCTTGCAGCGACAATGGAGAGGATGCTCGGATACATTACTCGGAGCGAGACCGCGATTTTGTGGTCAACATGGCGGGATGCGAGTGGGGACGAGATTGCTGGGGAGAGATGTATAATTATAGGGAACTGAGCAACAAGCTGAACAGGACACCATGGGAAAAATTCAAGGACGGCCTCAGCGACGGTTTCAAGGCCATTAAGATGAAATTTGCGAAGCAGAAAGAAGAGGACGAAGATGTGAAAAGCTAGACACACATGGGGCGATACTATTTCCGAGTCCAGAGGACACTATACACGATTATTTGACACTGCGACTGCAGCTGGGCTGACCATCTTACTCGGTCATCAACTTTCGCCGGTTAAAGGCGAATTCCGAGGCCCCTACGATGTCTTCTGGGTATAGTCGATTATTTCGAGGCGTCTGTGTGTAATCTATAGACCTTTCTTTGATACCTGAGCTTTCCGATTTCTAATGTATTGAAAGGGATGTTATCAATTGATTGGTCTGTGGACTTGGTTCACCATCACGACCACGTCAATCAGTCCGATATGACTCGCGTCCACATCTCCACAAGCAAACACGACCCTCCAAACCCTATGCGTTCGTGGCCAGCACTTGTAATACCCCAAAATAGCTCTCTGAGCCTAAGCGCTAACTCTACATCACCTGACGTCGTGTTTTCGCGTTGGCCGGCACTTGATTGGTTTAGCGGGACTCCGAGGATCCGCCGAACCTCATCTATCCCTCCCGTCCACTCCTACCCACTTGCAGCACTCCTCTGTAGCGGCTAACAGTACAAGAATAACGGCAGCCTTCAAGTAGCGTCTATCTGATGGTTTGGTACCCTATCATCATGCAAAAGAGCAGATTCCGTTGGTTAAGCGCTTCATGTTGCTATACTTGCAGACGGAAAAGGCGGCCGCATTTCCAGGGCCCAGGAGCTGTTTGATCATTGATGGTGTGCTAATTTGGGGTTGGTACGAGGCTCATCCACACGAGATGGTAATGAGATCTTCAACAATGGCTGACAATGCGTCAATGTTCTTCCTCATCCCTCCATCGTGACATCGTGAAACTCGCTACCCTATTTGTTTTGATCTGACCAGAGACCGCTTCAGACCTGGCTACGACATTGTGCATCTCTTTGCTGCCTGCTACCCTGTACACTTTCGTTGTTCCATTGACGACTGACATTGAGACATTACGAATCCTCTTATTGTGTGTAAAAATCTTGTTGATGATACCCACGGCAGCCGAAGAGTGATCGGAGCGAGACCGTCAATAGGATCATACATCCTTTGTGACACATCATTGCATACCTTCACTGTAACTGTCAACTGTCACAGTTAGTTGCCATCTACATTAGCAAGCTTCAGCTGACAGATGATTCCCTCCAGTCACGCCCTACCCCTCATTGAGCATGCTACCTTGAGATATGATATCAAACCAGCGACCCAACAATGCTACCCCTCAGCGACTGCAGCTCGCCCCCAACAATGTCCCACGAATGCCTTTTTCCTCACCAATGGGAGAGGAGATCCTCTCACCCACCACACCCAATGCGTCTCGAAGCCCACCACAACATCAGATACAGCTGTCACAGAGTGGGGGCGGGCAGGGACAGCCTGCGTCGGGATACCAGGCGTATGCACCACCGAAGCCAACGAAGGGTGAGTGGGGGACCAAGCAAGATAAGACCTCGAACAAGCTACGATGGCAGGGGCTGCACGTCGCTACAAGTTTCTCGAAACCCCCAACACTGGCACAGAAGGCTGCCGAGCGGAACATAAAGCAGGAGCAAGGTCTAGCATTGCAAGGACATGGACGACCAATGCCTCCATCTGTTGAGACATTGGCCCTAAGCCACCAACAATCGAAGAGGTCACTTAAGCCCTCTAGCTCAAAGGGTCGAATAGGAGACCTGACGCGTGCTTCGAGCAAATTCTCTAATCTATCTCCCTCAGATCGAGCAGTGGTCATAGGCTTGTCCGTGTCGCCAGAAGAGCTCGATCATCATGCTACAAGCCCAGAGGCAACCCCAATAGAGCCAAAGTACATCAAAGAACAGCGTACGCTCGGTAGACGTCCCTCGATTGCACCCACAATCACTTTGACTACTCCGGCGAATGGGCAGGCACCGTGGTCTGCCGGAGACGAAGAAGAGGGGTTTCACAGTCGGCAACGAGCAGCCTCGAGTGTCTATTCTCAAGTCCCGCCGCCACATACCGATGAGCGGTTCACAAACTCATCAACAATTCCGCCCATACCACCGCTGCCACCAGATGCGAGAAGACATAACGCTGAGGTAAATCGGACTATGGATAGGCACGCGAGGAACGATCCTTCGAGAGTCATGTCTACTTACACAGTGTTCGAGGATGAGGACACGCCAGTCAATCCCAGGGGGAAAGACTCGACGAAATCGCAGCTGAGAGTACTTACGAAACAAGGGAGCATGGACACGCTTGCTACGCGACGTCGTTCACAGGGCTGGTGGAACCACATTATATCTCCTTTCTTCCCCAAATCGCCAATGACATTCAAACTTCCTTCATCAAGTCCATCACATGAGCCAGCTCTAGCTGAACAAGATCCTCTCCATGCCGGCAAATTCGATCGCGACCGCGAACTGGAGAAGTCGAGTCGTGCTCCGTATCCGGAGTCACCGAAATTGCATGGTCCGGGGAGTAGTCATACTAGCTGGACAGACTCGACTCTGGAGGCCGAATGTGAGAAGGGAGCTCTTAACGTAGATGATAATCCAAACAAAAACAGGGGCACTCTTGTCATTGGTCAGCCACCAGGCCTAAAATCATCACCTCCGCCTGTGGGGTCTGAGGGGTTTGGAGCAGCAGCAGAGTATTACGAAGCATGCCTCTACGAGATGCATAGCCCGGAGCCTTTCTTTGAGTGTCAGAATCATATCTGTTTGCCAAGGAGGATTGATCCTGTCACCGCTCTACCAGCTGGAATTGGGGCCTTGTCGAGAGGCGTCGATGCTGGCCCAAACGGAATATTTGGAACAGCTGAAGACCCTCACAAAGAGCCGCCACAACTGCTTGCTGTCGACCAGACACCCAAGAACCGGTTTTCCGCCGCTTTCCATGAAGCGATAACCCCAAAGTTAAAAGCTAGACCTGAGAGCGAGGCTACAATCATTGAGGAACTTGACACTACGCCCATGATTCAAGAAGCTCATATTGCGCCCGTTGTGCGTGCTCCTGAACCAGTGCCAGCTGCTCAACCCCCTTTGCCGCGAGAGGAGCCGGCGCAGGCAAGGGTGATTGAGGGACCATTGCCACAGGAAGAATATCCTCCGCCTCAATCTTCTGTAGTTTTATCGCCAGAAAAGGAAACGCCCAGAGGAGAGAAGCCAGCAAAGAGGTTCATCGCTGTTATGCCTCCGGATTATACTCCGGCACCGTATGAGACTAGATATGGCCAACCAGCGGAGCCTGAGCCTATCAGTCCCGGGATGCAGAAGCATGCGCCAAGAGATGCCATACAAATGGACGAAGTCCGTAGTAAGCCTCTTGGGCCTGTCATCGTGCCTAAGACCCCTATCACCCCTTGGGGCAATTTCAACCGAGACCGCGATTCTTACTATCAAGAAGCTGATCAAGAATATAAACCACCTGGGCAGGTCACCCTCGCAGATCTGTATCCACCTCCTAAGCCAAGCAACAGGGTCAAGGATCCGCGGACATGGGAGGTCTGGGAGAAGGATCTTCCTGCAAGGGAAAAGAAATCTGGAAAGTTTCCGAAGTGCAGGAATTGCTTCAGAACCGCTAAGCCTAAGAACAAGAAGGAAAAGAGAATCATGATTGCCATAGCGACGGGTCTCGTCTTGTTGATCATTCTGATCCTAGTCCTCGCCATGACATTGACAAGAAAATCGAACAAGATGGATGTTCAATCTCAATGGTTGAACTTGACAGGATTCCCGCCAATACCTACAGGCTTCTCTACGATAGTCCAGCCACAGAGCGTCGGCGCGGTCTCCGGATGCGTGGAGCCGCAGACAATGTGGAGTTGTGCCGTGCCTAAAGAAGAGCAGCAAGGTATCCTACCCAACCAACCAAATCAGCCAAATTTCAGAGTGCAGATCCTCTTCCAAAACGGGACGAATGCCACCACAAACACTACTACGGAAAATGCAACGAATGAGAACAGGAGATCGTATGGACATATCGCTAATGCGGCCAGCGCAGGCCGCTTCATACGCCACAGCATGCTGGACATTCGGAATCTGTTGGGTAGGAACAACCCCTACACACCTGATCCGGCGCCGCCGAGTTCTGATGACCAGACTTTTCTTGGAAATACCACGGATCAAATCGTGGGCTCTCTCGATGGCTATTTCACACCCTTCTTCATCAGCTTCGTATCTGCCACCAAATTACCCGCTCGGCTTGTGAAACGCGCCAGTAGCAGCAGTTCCACTAATAGTAGTGGTCAATTCCCTGATACGGGTAGTCTAATACCACCACCGGACAGCAATCCCAACGGCACCGCTGCTGGGGCCAATCTCTACCCTTACCCGACCAACCAGCCTCTTCGCCTCTACAACAAGGGACTAGACACTGAACACTACGGCTTTTACACATATTTTGACCGCTCCATCTTCCTTAAATCCACTGCACCTCTCAACGCGAGCGCCAGCAACATCGCACCGGTTCCCGATGACAACAATGGCGGCTCAGACGAAAATGCAGCCTCAGTCCGCTGCACCTGGGCCCAAACTCGGTTTCTCGTGCAAATGTGGACAAGAAAGGGGGAATCAGCATCTCTTCTTGGAGCCAGTAACACCACCAACTCCTTACAAAACACCAACACAACAACCATCACCAGTTCCTCCGCCAACGATTTCACTCAGCCAGGCTCATTCCCCTATCCGATAACGATCACGATTGACCGACACGGCGGCGATGTCAACAGCAAGATGATCTACTGCTATGGCATGGATAACCAAGAGCATATTGACTCAAGCCAAAAGAAAATACAGACGGAGACTCGAGACTTCGGAGGCCAACTAATAAATCCGTATACGGGACCTTTTGGACATACTAAAATAACGACTGCTGAAGGTGGGCCGGGGGGTGTTGATGGTGGGACTGGGGGGTGTTCGTGTAAGTGGCAGAATTGGGAGACTGGATGAGGGAGGGGAGGAGCACACAGGCAGAGTTGGGGCATTCACAGGATACAATATCGGTCAGAATGGCATCGAATGGCATATGGGATAGAAAAGCGTTGCGTCTGCTTTGTTCATTTAGCGTTGTATATCGCTTTATACCCCCATCGAATAGACAGAGCGGGATGCTTAATGAGTTCGATAATGCATATATTCGAGCTCTCTAGCATGTGACTGATACGAGAACGCAAAAGTCCCTAAATATAACAGTGCCAAAGTCGAACCATGCAGAGCTCCCCATCATTTCTAGCGTCCAAGAGGAAGGGCGAGGCAGGACGCTACCTAGTGCAGCCGTCTTCTTACGTTACCCACCTAAGCTGCTGACACCACAAAAGTCACAGCCTTTATCCATCCAAAGGACTCCTAAAGAACCAGATGCACTCATGCCTCAATGACCCCTGTACAGCTACCTTAGATTTCCGCCAGCCATCCCGCCCCCGAATTCTTTAACACTCATCAGGGCTCTCATTTACTGTAGCTCGGAAAGCGCTAGCCAATTCACGCAGCCCTCCGGGCTGTGGCCTAAACCCCAGGCTGAGTAGATTGAGGCCCGAGGAAGGAACTCTAGGTGGTGGGTAGTATATCTGGCTGTAGAAATGTTCGGTGTTTGTGATGTTGGTTTTAAGAGGTGGATGTAAGTATTGGTATTGCTGGGGTTTGGCGGCACAAGAGACTAGGTGGGTGGTAAGACCTCTTGGGGAGCCTTGACAAGATCCGTTATGTCAAATGGGTACCTGGTGCATATGCTTCGTTGACTTCGCATTGGGTGATCGCGGTCTGGATTCTTCATTCGAGGAAGATTAGCTATGCATCCTTAGCAACGTTTGCGAGGCGCAGTATTAGGGGGAGGGGAGGATACAAGGCTAAGGTAGGTATGAGTCAACACTGCATGCTAGCTCTCTCCGTACATAACGACTATATGAGTCTTTTTCCCCACGGTATTCAAGCATCCGTGATTTGGTCCTGGTCCTCAATTTATTCTGTCTCCACAACCGTGGCTTAACCATCATGGCGTCCCAGTCCACGAAAAAGGCTACAGAGCAAGAAACCCCCCACAGACAAATCCGTGCTCTCTACGATGAAGAAACGATTACAGTATATCAAGCGTACAGCGCCGAAATCGCAGAACCAGCTGTGAAAGCGCAGAGATTGAATGCGAGTCCGAAGTTCTTGGGGACGAGAATGACGTGGATTAAGACTAGTTGGTGTTGGATGATGTTTGTCCCTTACCCCTTTCCTGTCCCTTTTGATTGATCGTGTCTACGCACACATGACATACGGCGGAAAGTTGAATAGAGCGCGTGTAGGTACCGATCCGGCTACTCATACAAAGATCCCCGCCAAGAGCGCATTTTAGCTCTAAGAATGAAGCACGAGCATTTCCGAGCACTGTTGGTCCAAGCAGTCGTCACGGACGATCTTGTGGGTGCTATGAGCAGTGAGCAGAAAGTTAAGGGCGTGAGGGTGCAGTGGGATCCGGAGAGGAGTGTGAGGATTGGAGCGTTGGGGTATAGGAGTATTCAGATTGGGATTAGTGGGAAGGTTAGTCAGTTGTGGGCGGAGGACTGGGTGGTGGGGATTGAGGATGTGACGGAGATGGCGAGGGGGATGAAGAGGGTGCTTGATGAGGAGCCTGAGGCTGGGGTGGAGGAGTTGGTAAGGAGGGGGTTGATGCCGAGGGAGAGGGTGTATGAGGTTCCGGAGGAGTTAAGGAGGGTTCTGCGGATGGAAGAGTAGGGAAGGTGTGGGCTTGTTTGCGGACATGGTTTTGTTGATTTGATGTTCATAGAACAGTAAGTCCCCTCAGAAGAGGGTTCATGGGAAGGTTGAGGTTCGAGTAAAGAGTATGATAGTCAAGATCAATATGAGGTATTAGTACACTAGAGATCAGCAACTCCTACCGACTGACAATGGAAAATTCTCCCTTATCTGACCTCCCCTTTATTCCCTGCCGGAAGCTTCTACTTCTCGTTCACATACTTGGTGTCAATTCCTGCGCCCCTGTCTGGTGGAGGGATTTTTGTCTCCTTATCGGCGAAGTTCCAGTCGTTAAGATACCCAGTGCCAGCCTACGATTGACCTGATCAGCCATGATTCCACCCGGAGTGAACTCCCCACGTTCGGAACTCACACTCAAATATGTGGCAAAGCTCAGCCAGCCCAAGTACGGCGCAATGCACCATGCAGCAACGGTATCGACCCCAGACCAGATATAGATTAGATAGGCTACCGTTCCAGTTAGGACGGTAATGTCGGCGGTAGCTTCGATGGGGCGTTTCAGGCCGAAGAAGAGGGGCATCCAGATCAAATTGAGGCCGAGTTGAATGGTGAAGAGAGTTGCGCCTTGCTTTTGTTTGCCATCGAATCAGCGTTCATGATTTGGACATTCAACATGGTCACAATCTTACCTTAGTCAACTCCACAACGCGAGGATTGAGGGAAGACATCCCAGTAGTCCAGGCCCTGTAGGCAGCGTATCCCATAAGCCCATACAGAGCTGTCCACGCGGGACCGAAGACTTGCGGAGGAGGACGGTATGGTGGTTGTTTCAAAGCCAAATAGGTGTTTTGGGTTTCCTTTGCTGTAGAAAGCGTGTCTGATTTAGCATGTTTGATTGCCAAACTGGTGAAGGCCACATACGACGGATGAAGAAGCCTATGCCGGTACCCAGGGCAATCGGGAGGAGAATGGATGATGCTGGCTGAGCAAAGACCTGCCCAGGGAGGGTGAGGGATGGGATGTGGGTCGTCATAGTTTCAGACTGAACGAATCTAATAGTGATATCTAGTCAGCTATAATTCGTTTTTCTGCATCATCGTCTTCAAGATAGTCAGTCTTCACTGTCTCCACATGCTGGCAAAGTAGTCATTTGGCGCATTCACATACCTTTAGCGCGTTTGCTGTGGCTCTCTGAGGTTTTCAAGACGCAAAGCTTCCTGAAATCTTCAGATCAATATCGCGAGATCCTGGCCGCTAAATAGGAAGACGGTTCTGGCCGGTCTTACAATTCGAGGAAGCGTGAAAGTGGAGTGACCGGGGGTAAGTCCGCGCTGTTTAATATCCCCGCCCGATATTTCAACCCTTCTTTGACAACTTTTGTCCTAGCTTCACTAGCGCGATCTACCCGCATTGTTGCCAAGCAAATGTACAGTACAGCTTCAGCCCGCACCTCCTCTCATCAACAACATCACACTCCTGCTTGTTCAGGTGCAAGCACTAAACAGACTAAACGTGAGTTGCCTGTCACGTCTACAGAGAGCCATATATGGCTACGTTCTTTCCCCGTCAGCTGCACCTCTTCCTTCGCTTTCTTGTTGCTCTCAGATAGATCCCCTCTTCTGCTCTCTTCTTCCACGCTCTCAAGCACCATATCCTCTTAGGCGGCTCATCGCTGCTCTTCTTCTCTGATATTCATTCTGATGCTTCATCATTTCGATTGTCTTATTCACTATTCATTGGAAGTACTCTAACACGAGACTATGTCGGCAAACAGCTTCCTTCTCCACCTTCCACACCTCTACCCACCAGCAATCACCTGAGATGCAGTGAAGCTCTCCACTATCCACTACCGGCGATCGTGTTACTTCCTCGGTGCATCTCTACTTACACATGACAGCTTCAGCAAATCAATCCTACATTAAATCAGCATAACCTTTCCCATCATGGATAGTTCTTTCGAAGCCTACGGATCACCTCCAGTCAAGACAGAGCAGAGATGGGGACGTGAGGATATGCTGGACAGACAGCCACCTGGCAATGACCCCTATAGGGGTCGGCGATCTCCTGGTAAGATATCCGACGCCGAGTAATCGGAATCCTTGCAGTCGTTCTACAGCACCCGACGCAAAGCTTCGTTCCCTCTCTGTCGTATCTATTTCAATGGTTTCATCCCAGGATGAGTCGTTCTGCTTCAAAGCAGTATCTCGTCTGCTCTCTACATGAAGCTCTCCGCGTCTCGTACTATAAAAGACACTTATCATTTTTCTTACACAGGCATGCAAGACCGACGAGGAGGCCACCGCGGGGGCCGAGCCCGTTCACGTTCACCAATGCATATTGACCGGTACCAACCCGGTGCGCGGCTACCACGAGATGATTTCTACGATCAATCTCGCGACCACGCCTCACGTAACCGAGACGATCGTCGTCGAGGTACCTCTCCAGCCCCTCTCATAGATCGTTATGTTCCTGGCCAAACTCAACAACCAGCTATCATTGTCAATCCATTACCCAACCCACTTTCCCTAGAATTCCAAGTCGGCTTCAACTGGTTTGCAGAATGGTGGCGCACGGAACAGACTATCAAAGAAGACAAAGAACGAGCCAAGACTGGTCGTCGGCCTTCTGAAAGAGGTATCAAGGGCGAGCGTGAATCTAGAGAAGACCGTGAAAAGGAACGCGCACAGATACAGGTAGCGTACGATGCCTACAAAGAGGAACTGCAAGTCAAGATGGCTAGGACCTTCGTACAACAGCACAAAACCGAAGAGTGGTTCAAAGAGCGCTATCTGCCAGAGATTCGCGATCCTTTCAAGCTACGACTGACTGAGTTTCGACGCGGTGCGCTCAGTCAATGGGGAAATGATATCGAAGGCGGGGCTTTTGATGAGTTTACGCTTGAAGGAATCTACAAGGCTGAGAGCGATGGACTGGGTGGCGTTGTAGAGAAGGAAGAAGGCGAGACTGTCGCCGCTGCTGAAGTCCTCGGGGTTGGCGACTTAGTGCCCAGTCGAGGCGGTGATATCCGCGATGAATCAGCATTGCAGCCTGCCCTGTTGATCAAGACTCTTGCGCCTATGGTCAGCCGAGGCAAGATCGAAGATTTTTGCAAGGAGCATCTGGGGGAGGAGGAAGGCGGCTTCAAGTGGCTTAGCTTAAGCGACCCTAATCCTTTGAAGAAATGTCATCGGATTGGTTGGATCATGCTACATCAGGGTCTTGAGGAGCCCGCTACCCAGCCTGAGCGAGGCGACGGCAGGGATGAAGACAAGGAAGACGAGGAGGATAGCATGGCGGTAGAGACGAAGTCGACACCCACAACTGCCGAGAAGGCGCTGGAAGCCATCAACGGGAAGACGATACACGACGAACCCCGGGGCGACTTTACGTGCCATGTTGGTGTGCATGTCCCGCCAAAGGAACCCCGAAAGAAAGCTTTATGGGACCTCTTCTCCGCACCCGAGCGTATTGAACGGGACCTCGAACTCGCAAAGCGTCTCGTATCCAAGTTTGATCAAGACTTCGGCACGGATGCAGATGGTGTTGCTAAAGTCGAGCAACGCGTAGAAACCCTCCGAGGTATGGGCTTACTACAGTCCTTGATTGTTGCGCCTGCCAAGAAAGAAAAGAGCCAGCAGATACTTGGTGTGGAAGACGAAGAGATGGAGAGCGGTGAAGAAGGCGAAGAGGAGGAAGGTTTCATTGATGAAGAAAATGACAGCGAAGAGTTACTGATACAAAAGAAGACTCTTGACTTATTGGTCGAGTACCTGCGACGAGTATTCAACTTCTGCTTCTTCTGCGTCTTCGAAGCCGACTCCGTGCACGAGCTTATTCGGAAATGCCCTGGAGGCCATCTTCGTCGTCCAAGAGCAAGCTTAAGTACTTCGGCTAAGAACGCTGCAAAGGCTAGCGCACTTGGACAGCCTTTCCCACTAAAGCGAGAGAAAACAGAGGACGGCACGGAGAATGGGTCACCTGTCCAGGAGAAGTTCAACAAGAATTTCAAGAGTGACCAGCAGCTCCTGCGTGCTTTCAACTGGGTTAAAACATTCGAGGAGAAGATCCTGCAAATCTTGGAGCCCGAGAATGTTGATGTGAGGAAGCTGGGCGGCAAGCCTATTGAAGAAGGGCTAGATGAAGAGCTCAAAAAGTTCGTCAAGCAAGAAGACGAGTCAAAGTTCAGATGCAAAGTTCCAGATTGCACTAAGCTCTTCAAAGGCGAGGTCTTTTGGCGCAAGCACGTGGAGAAGCGTCACGATGAATGGTTTAATAACATCAAGACTGATGTAAGTCGCCGTACTGTACGTTCAAGTGCCTCTGCTAAGATGACCTCAGCTCGTCCTCGTCAATACCTACGTCCTTGACCCTTCCCATATAGCTCCATCCCGCTCCGATGCCAATAGCAACGGCCATTTCCCAATGAATAATCACAACATCACCGCCGGCACTCCCCGCGGCTTTAGTCTCCAGAACAACCCGATGATGAACGGCTTCAATCCTGGCTTCCCTAACCAATCCGCCTTCCCCATCTTACCTCAATTTGGCAATCATACCGTACAAGTACCAAATGGCTGGGCCTTGAACGGCATGGCCTCCAGCGGCGACGACATGCACCAATCAGGTCCAATGCGTCGTCGCGGTGGTGGTTTCAATACACGACAAGGGCCATACGACCGTCGACAACAGCCTCGCTTTAACAATGACGGGAGGCTGACGCCCATGGCTAACGGCAACCCAATGAACCGACGAGGCGGATTCGCTGGTGGAGCTGGCAAGTGGGGTGATGGTGGCGCACAAACGGTTGGGCCAAGAGAGGCGGTGCAAGGGCGCACGATCAAGAAGTATGATGACTTAGATGCAGTGGAAGGCGGTGCTGGTGGTGAGCTCAATTACTAAGCAACGGGTGTGCTTCTTGCATTTCTTTACGGTTCATTGAAAAGCCTGTGCTTGGGGCTATGGAGCCCTATTACATGCTTGCATCGGTTGGCTAGCACAGTCCTCGATCCTCTTTCTCGTCATGCAGCTTGGGGCTGCTGGATACATCTCTAGATGGCTGGTTAGCAGCACGATGACTCGATCTTTTATATCCTGTGACTCTTCTCGTCCTCTTTCCAGCTAGATATCATAGGGCTGTAAGCTGACGGGGGCTATCAAAGAATATCAGCATGCAACAACAACTCTCTTCATCTGTGAAGTTTTGAACACTGATTTCTAATCATGGTGGTGATTGCACTTCTTGATGCGTCTAGAGCCTGCAACTGTATTGTTCGCATTCCATACATGCATAGACTTGGCACTCTCACACTCAATATCCTACAGTATATCCGATACAACCTGCTGAATATTGAACACATTCTCTCACGCTCACACCCTTGATCGCATGGATTTCAATCACATTTGTACAATATCTGATTCTATATTGCTTAACACTCATCTCATCTATCTAAAAGTCCAAAAAAGGGTATAAAGAACATAACGGTGGGGTATCATCGCGACTCCAAATCCTGTATCAGAAATGAAAAGAAAAGAGATACATGTACGTGCGCTGCTAGGATTCTCTTTCGCCCACTTCTCTATAGACTCTCATCATACCCCACTCCTCTCTCTCATTGCTCTCCTATTTCAAGACTTCGCGATGCTCACGCGGGTATCTGCTTGCGCATCTTGTGCTCACTCCGGGACAGGGGTGTGTACGTCCAACAGGTCAGACGCCAGCGTTCCTATGGTCTCCGCAACTAGAACAAGGCTGGCTTCGAGTGGTGTGGGGCGCGGGTAGCGGACGCTCTCGTTCGTACTCTCACTTCTACGTATCTTCAATCCTCGCCAAGAAAACCCTCGTCAATAGCCAACACCCACCTCCCCTTTTCCTCTTCACTCCTAGCCGCAAAGAGCCAGCTGCCTCCCCTCGCATATACCGCCCAAACGTTCTTCCGTCCTCCGTGGCCACCCTGTAATAGCTGCTGAACAGGCGGATCAATATCGATCCTCGCGTTCCTCAGGTTTATTGTTGCGGTCTCACTTCCGCTTGGAACGGCATAGAGGTGCAGATACGGAGGCCGTAGCTCAGCGAAGTGCCGCGTCCATGCTAGACCGCCGCCTGTGGGTGTGAGGAGGTAGGAGGATTTGAGGAGGACGGGGTTTTTGGGGTGAGTGTGAATTGTGGCTGTGAGGGGTGGTGGGTCGGGTTTTGTGGGCGGAGATAGGGAGTCGGAGATGGAGGGGATGGGATTGGTGGGTGTAGTGGCCGGTATTTGAGGGGAGGTCGGCGCGTGTGATGGTGTTGTCCAAAGGGTGAGAGACCTTTGGACAAGATCTTTCTGGTAAGCGTTGAGGTCTTCGGGGTCGGTAGGTGGTGATGGTGGAGGTGACTTGTGGCGGCGGAGGAAGACCTTGGTGGCTTCGACGTCTCTGGCCCGTTGTGTTCGCTGTTGCGAGACGGCGTAGTCATGGACTAGGCCTACTCCTCGAGGTTTCCAATTCAAGAGATTCTCTTCGCCTTTGACGTAGGTCTGCTGGCTGTCCATCCTCCAAATGTCAGACGCACGCTTTGTAGATGCTGGTTTGAGGGTGACCGAGAAAATTCCTGATGTGTAATGTATGATTCTGGATGTCTTCCATAATGCTTTGAACATGGATTGTGGTCGTAGCCATGACCGAGGTCGGATCTGTAAAACTTGGTCAAGGTTGAAAGTCATGACAGTAGGCACACGCTCAGAAATGATGTCGACGGATACCGACATCTGCACACTATGTTTTTCGTTAGTAGGCCTGTCGAGCAGGGAGGAGCCGTGGAGACTCGAATCCCATTGCCCAGTCACAGTAAACTCTTTGATACCGTTCGCGTCTTCCACTACCGCTGGTTCTTTCACGAACTTCAATGGGAGCTGGTTTCCAGACTCCTTATGATCAGGAACCGATGAATCCTGATCAATGAGCCGCAGGCCTCCAACACGCAATGCCTTGACCTTCTTCCATTGGAGCGACTCGCTTGAGGAGCATGTCAGATTGATCATGATCCGTCTCTGTAAGCCCTGGTGCAGCTGGTAAATACCTGGATCCAGGTTGCTATGCTGCTCGATCTCCACAGGCAGATATTCGCCTGTCTCAGACAGCTCCAGAATCTTGATCTTGGCGTAGACATCATGTTCCTCTTCCATCCAGTATTCAGACTCTGGCAGCCTAGGCGCCTGATGCTCGATATCTTCTGTCTGTTTATCGCTACTTTCTCTAATCTCATCCCAGCTGAGGAGCTTGTCAAGGTGCATAGGGGTGGCCCTTGCGTAGATAGCAACACGTAACGTTGCACTTCGAGGAGCATTGCGAGGCAAGCTCATGCTGTGAACACTCTCAAAACGAACAGGATCTTCATCAAAGTCTTGTATCATCTGGGTAGTTGTTGAGCCTCCCTCTTCACTAATGCCAGGTATGAACATCTGGCCATGAAGCTCGGTCCCCTCACGCTCCGCGAAACCAACCATATCATGCATCACCACATTGAATTTGAGCGTCTTAGGAGGCGCTTGTGCCGAGGAGGGCTCTAATGATAACTTGATTACGCCGATCGCTTCAAGCGTGTATGTAGAATAGACCTCGACAGCGTAATCCTGCACTCGAGCCTCAAAGACTGCTGTTAATGGAATGTTGGCTTCACCAATAAGGGAAAATTGCGGCAGAGCCGATTCGACAAATGGATTCTCAAGGCGGAAATGCTGCAAGTAGTCTGGCCTGTCAAGGTACTGGTGCATTTGCCGCATTGTCCTGACGCGCTTTTCCAGCTTCTCCAATGACCACAGATGGATGACTGTATGCTGGTAATCCATGACTCGGACAGCCACGCAAGGCTTTACGGCGGTCTCGAGTGCCGGATCTTCATCCCCAGATATCCCACTTAGAACGAGGTCATAGGAGGAACATTGATCTTGCCCTTCGCCGACAATAGTGAATTGAAAGACGACGTGCTTGTCCATGACCTGGCTCATGATTTGCGCTTCCTTCAACGTTGCTGCATGTCGAAGGATAGCCTCAGCCAGACGCACATAGCCAACCTGCCGCCAGCGTGAGATGCTAATTTTTACAATGGCTTTCTCTTCCTCTGGCAGTTCGGTGAAGCCATTTTGGTTCACTCTTAATTCCCTTGGAGATGGTGATATTGATGCTACACGAATTTCTTTAGCGAACGTCTCCTTCTGCTGCTCTAGCTGGCGTTGGAATTCTTCTTTGGCAGCTTCAAGCGCATGTTCCATGCGCTCCTTCTCGGCTTTGAGCTCTTCGACATGAATCGTCGAGCTCTCCGCAACTCTAATCTTTTCTTCGAATTCCTCCTTTTGCTTTTCCAGCTGGGTACGCATGTCGTCCCTGATGAGCTCTAATCTGTCATCCTCAGACTCTGTTTCCTCGATACCGTTTTGCGGAGACATACCCGGAAGAGTAAGCTCGGTATCGAGTGAAAAGTTGTCAAGTGTCCCATTGGACATGTACTTTTCTCTCATTGGGTAGGAGCTGACAGACTCCGAATCTTCGTCATCAGGACCCCATAACCGGGATTCTGGACGGCCCTTGCGCACAGCTCTTGCACGCTGGACATCATCGAACAACGCATCCAATTCGTCATCAGTCAAATGGCTGATCTTCTGGTCACCACCCAGTATTGCACCTGCAGCTTCTCTGCGTGCATAAGACCAGTCCGAGTCTCGATTACGTGATGGCATTGGGGAGTCCGGCCTGCTGCTATCTAAATCGATATCAGAGTCAACTTTGCTTTCCGATCGACTATGTGTAGGCCTCGGTGAAGGCGAGCTAAGCTGGCTCGCTGTGACTGAATGCCTCAAAAGGCTCTGCTCTTTGCGTTCCGCACGAGCTTCCTGCGGGTGATTGAAACGGAAGATGTGAAAGTCTCCTAAGATGATACGGTTCCCACTTCGAAGTCGGGTTGGCTTGTCGACGCGAAGGCCATTCACCATTATCGCAGCACCATCCTTGGGAACAATTGTCACCAACCCGTCAACATTTTCAAATGTACAATGCTCCTTCATGATCTTGGACCCATTCAACCTTATCTCAGAGGTAGTGCCGGGTTGGTCCACATTACCAACAGTCGTCGTCCCAGGTTTAATGTTGTACACGAGGCATTCTGCAAGCAGTGGATCATCGCTTAGATTGACAAGATGGGGCATTCTCTTAGGTGTTGAAACTCCAACGAAACCCTTCTCAATGCTAATCCCAAGTTCTTCAAGCGCAGCCTCACGCTCTTTGTGTATCTGCTCGGTTTTCTCCAGCTTCTCTTCCCATGTCTGGTTCAGATCCTCGTAGAGCTTCTCTGATTGACTTAGCTGTTCGGCGATTTCGGCTTTTGACACCTTCTTGATAGTCCCATCCGCTTGAGTGATGGAAACAATTTGTTGGTCCAATGGAGTGTCTGGCGCGTACTGCTCCTCAGCGATGCCACCAGAGGTAGCTCCTCCGCTGCCCAACTTCGACCTCAGCTGTGCCAACTCTTCTTTAAGTTCCCTGATCATGCGTGCATTCGGATCCTCATTGACGACAGCATGATTCTTGATACGTTTCGCGGAGTCGGCATACCTTAGAGTGCTGAGGGTTTCTTCAAAATTGATATCCGCGGGCGAGATTGCCGCAATCATAGCAGTCATGCTGTTGCCTCCTAGTGAGTCTTTCAATAGCCAGGTCAAGACGGAATCTCGGTACGGGACCATTGACATGTTCTTTTTCTTGCCCATGGACAAGTCTGCTAAGGCCGCAATGACTCGTCCCAATGTCGATAGGGAGCGATTAATCTCGGCTCCTTCCTTCAGACGGGCTCCAGTTGCGCCGGTTGAAGTTGCTCGCTCAGAACCAGCGAGATCCACGAGACTGATCTTGGCGACTTTCTCTGTATCCATGCGTGTCTCCACATCGTGCCTTTTCTGGGTAACTGTCAAAGTAAAGACTGCGTGCGATCGACTTGACGTTTCATTCATACTGGTAGCTGCCACTGTCCGGGCTTTGTTACCCTCATCCATCAGGTGCTCAATCTCCCCAAAAGACCTGACAGCCAATTTTGCAAGGTCTTCAACATAAGGCCCAGTAGATGGATGTTCTCGAACTTTGAGGTTTCCCTTTGTAGCCGGGTTGAGCAGGTCTCTTACTCGCTCATTGTAGATCTCCAGATAGGAGACCTCGACGGTACAGGTAAGGTTCTTGTCTTTCTGAATGTCCGTGATCCTCTCAAACATATTCTTACAGATCCTTGGTATGACTCCAGCTTCTTCCCCATAGCCCATCATGCTGTAGGATTTCCCAGACCCTGTTTGCCCGTAGGCAAAGATACAATTATTGTACCCCTGGAATGCATTGTCGAGAAGAGGTGTACCCAGGTCATTGAACAGGTTGTCCTGGCCCGCGAAATGTTTGTCGCTCTTGTCAAAGGACCAGTAGCTCCTGTCGAAGGCGAAAACCCTCTGCCCTCCCTCCCCTTTGCTTCCCTTACGCAGACGTTCTTCTGCCTCAGGTGGTGGTATGAGAATTGTCTGTGCATCTTTCATCTGTACAACGCATTTTGCGTTCCGGTCCAGCTCCCTAGAGACAAAGTCAGCAATCGGGCTTCAAGGCAATGTTTGGAGGGACTGAGTACCTTCCATTGAAGGGCCGGACCCTGACGACGACCTTGATGTTTCCAGCAGCCATGTTGACTTCATAGCAGAAGCATTCAGCTTATGCGACTGGCCTGGAGGCCTCAGAAGGTCACAAATGCATTGTGTTGAATGTGTTGAATTTAACACGTGAAGCGCCGACGCGGCCATCATACGTAACATACGTTAGCCACTTGCGGCTGCCGGAAGAAAAGGACGCTATCATCTAGGGTCCAAGCTTCAGGGTCTTCCGGGCTGAGCTCACCATACACTGCCCTTGAAGGATCTTGGCCGTAATCCGGCCGGTGCGGGATGCATATGGCTTGCTCACCTGCTGCGCACAGTGACGCGGTTCCTGGCGTAGCCAGGCTTGTCACGCTGGGCATGAACCGCTAACACGTCTATATACGAGGCATCATTCAGCCTTCTTATACCAGACAATATCCTCCCTCAAGCCTCACTGGATTTCAAAGCATGGCAGAATCCGGGCATCCCACGCAAATAAAGTCATTGGACGGCACTGTTCAGTCTCACACTGCGCTACCAAATGGGGAAACCCAGCCCCAGAGTGATGTATCACTACCCTCGAGGCCCGCAAAACAGACAAGTGCATCGTCAAAAGACTCGGCCCCTCCGCCTGGCGCTGCTCTCACCGGAAAGCAAGAGCATTGTAAATACACGTTATCTAGACGTTAAGACTTGTCTGGAGACTGATAAGCTGGCAATATACAGACCTCAAGCGAGAGCTTATATCCCAGCAAGTCGACTATGAAATCACTGAGCTCGCCTCTACAACAGCTTTACAAAGATTTGGGGCTCCTTTCAGATCTGAATTTGGCGAAGTCGCCCCTGTGGATTCTGACCTCCCCCTTCTTCGCTACACATTTGTCCACCATGTACGAAACTTTCCATTCTTGGATCAGGCAAGGGAGAAGGAATTCTGGCAAGACAAGCTACAAGTGGTGGGAGAGACCCATGTTGAGCAATCACGCAAATAAGCTTACACGTACAGTTCCTCGAAAGCTTCGCGAACAAGCACATCTCGTCGTCAGAAGATAGATTGGAAGAGACGAAGCGGCGGAAGCTAGCAATAAAGGCTCGAAAACTGCTCGAATTGATGATGGTCTCTGGCATACCTACGGCGTCTGGCTACGAGGAGCGGATACGGTTCTCAGAGCTTGAAGTTGTGGACCGAGGTGCGAATGAACAAGGCTTACTGGTTAATGCACCCGAAGGACACTCAATCAATGGCTGGGACGTGAACGTTGCCGGAGTTCGAACGACCTCTGTCAAGCGGACTGTGCGTTACCATCAGCATGCTGTAAAGAGACCTAAGATCCTGCAACTTGGGACTTCCTGCTAACGGTCTTAGGAATTCATTGTACGTGTCAAACGAGCCGGCAAGCCAGACATTTTTGTAGGACGTAGATATGGAGAGTTCAAGAAGCTGCATAAGCGCCTGCGCACTGAGCTCCCAGGTAAAGTGCTAGCACCATTACCTCGGAAGAACAAGAATAACACTTCGGCATTGCTGAGTGTCGGTAACGATGACGATTCTTCATCAGTATCATCCGTGTCTACGCAGAACACCCAGTTAACGGCTCCGGACGAAACCAGCTCCCTTCGAGGCTTGATTGGTATGGGCCATGCCCGGAACTCATCCTTACAAGCAAGCCGCTCCCCAAGGATTTCCGGCGAGTTGCAAAGAGAAAAGGTGGTCTTGTACCGTGAGGATCAGCGTGTGTCGTTACGAGCATTCCTGCGGACATTCCTCCAGAACGAGCAGATTGCTGAATCCAAAGCCATGCATGAATTTCTGACAGGCAACCCTGTCAAGCTGAACCTGGAGGAGCTCGACGATGTCCAAAGACGAAAAGATATGGATGAGAGAAGAATCGAGGAACAAAGACGTTTCTATGAGGTCGCTAGAGAGCGGGCACGGGAGCTTGACATCTACATGGAGAGGTTCAGACGGGACGTCATCGAGAGCAGTATGTTGAAACCTGAATCTACGCAAATCAAGCATGCTGATGAGCGGCGTAGACGGGCTCACCAAACTCTTCAAGGAGATCAAGGAAAAGGAAAGAATCGCAGACCTCAGCCTAGAGTTTCAGAAATTTGCGGAATGGTTACGAATAGAGTCAGTGTTATTCACATCAACCCTGTTTCACTTTACGCAATGCTGACAGCCGAGTAGAGTTGCCGCAACAATCTACCATCTTTTCCTCGCCGAAGACAATTCTCCAGAATTGTTAGCGCAAGCACAACGAATACATTCCATGATGCCTTACACAGCCCTGAAGCAAGTCATTCGATTTGCAAACCCTGCAATGGTCATGAGCGGAGTTCTCGATCTTTTCCTTGCCCAACCTTTCGGAGCACGTTCTCTAGCTCAAAGAGTCTTCGGTATGGCATTGAACGACGGCATCCGAACCTTTCAAAAATCGATAGATTCGCTTGTTTCCAAGATCAACGACCCTGTACTTTGTGAAAAATTGAAACGATTCTGTAATGCTGACGAGAACACAAAGAATGAAATCCGAAGCGAAGCGGCAGTGGAGGACATCGACCTGATAGTAGCCATACTACGTTCTGAGAGGTTTGCTCCAGAGCTTACACCGGAGCAGATTGGCAAAGTCTTCAACGCATATGTAGCTTGGAATAATGCGGTAGAAAACGTAAGCTTCTACACCCAAAGCTCATCGGACAGGTCACAGATTAAACATACTCAGATCGACGACGAAATGAAGTCCGGCGCCCAGCTCTTCGCATACCTCAAACAACTTTTGAAAATGTACACACGCCAACGCGACAAAGCCCAAATGCTCTCTGTAATTGAAGAACCTGTAACCCTCAATCTCTTCCGCGATCTCTTCACCATCTTTTACGAACCCCTTGTCCGTGTCTACAAATCCGCCAATGTTTACAACTCCGTCACTGACTTCGCCACCTTCGCCGATGACACTTTCTCCGTCCTAACATCTGCTCAACGGCAGGATGTCAGCGCTGATCCAAATCAGACTGTCCAGTCTTTCATCGATTTGTGTGCTAGGCATCAGGATAATTTCTATAAGTTTGTGCATGAGGTGCATGTGCATGACAATGGACTGTTCACTCAGCTCATGGGCTGGTTGGAGGGAATACTCGAATTCCTGCGCCACGGTCCCAAGGGGGGGAAACTAGACATGAATGCCCTCTTCCAGGGCGCCGTCGATATAGGTCACATCAACAAAAGCGCCGCCATAGCCGAGATTAACGCCCTGATCAAGTGGCAAGAAGAGCGCAAGAAATGGCACCAGGACAAGACACGCCAGAAGATGGCCGCTGATTCCGCTGGTCCTAACGGCACCGGCGCTTCTGCACCTGGTAGCGCAGCGTTCAAAAGCAGCGATTTTGGCATTAATGAAGCTGATCTTGCGGACCTAGATGATGAATATGACGACAGTGATGAAGAAGAGGATGAGGAAGATGATAATGCGGATCCGATTGCTAGTGAGCGGAAGAGGAGAGGGAAGCAGGCTAATAGACTGAGGAGGAGTGCGGGTGAGCCTGTTAAGCCAGAGGTTAAAGAGTTGAAGGGTATGAGGGATGGTTTCTTGAGCATGCTTAGAATGGTGCTTGCGGACTAGTCCTAGGCGAAAGTGGTTTTGGGAGGGCTCTCATATGGAGGATAGGCAGTGGTCATGGTTATGATTATGATTACGGTAATGAGGAAGACATGAGTAGGAAACAGGTTAGAAGGCAAGACAGGGACAAGCTTGCATTTGGAATCCCCCAGGCTTAGTACTAGTACATACATTTGGACAAGCATGGTATGTGCCGTAGACTATGTAGATACGAAATGGTATGATAATGACGTCGTTCGAAAGGTCAGGAATCTTCGAAATTGACGATAGCAGCTCCAATGCGAGCTGCAAAGTCGCGTTTGGTAAGGACTCGGAGTATAAAAATACTTGATGTGTCAGGAGCGTGTGGTAGGTGAACTATGAGATAACGTATTTGAAAGGACTTTCACCCTTGTGAAGTGTTTATGGTTAGTTGGGTAGAGCGTGACAGGCCAATTTCGACTACAAGTATACACCGTGTACGAGTATCCGATTTGCAACGAAGGGGATGCTTACACAGTCGCGACTCAGTCTTAAAGGTCGCTCTGATACCGTAGCTTGCAATTTGATGACGTAATGGCCCGAGCTCTTCGACTTCCGCTGTCCATTATAGCTTACCTTGAATACCTCAACATTACGACCGCGTCATTTAGGGCAGCGACAATGTTCCGATCATAAGCTTACCTTAGGGATTAGCTGAAGGCTACTTTGGTGAAACACCAGATCGCCTCGAGCTGTTTGCGCTGTCGCTTACGAGCCCAAACAATCCACGCGCACTACACGCCTCGCCCCGCCTACTATTAATACCATGCAAGCACCGTTGATTCAGCCCGACCCCAGCTCTTTGATGTCGGACGTCGGGGCAATCACCCGCATTGTGCATGCACCCCACAAGGATCGTCCATCTTGATTGCTCATCGATACAGGGACGATGCCTGTGCGGCCCTAGGATTCCACCCGATCCTTGGTGAATGCCGGGTTTTCCATTGTATGCGCTTTGATATCTGCTCATTTGAGACCTTCCTGTATGTCTGATGCTGTCGTATAAGAAAGGGAACGTCCTAGAGCCTTTTAGTTCTGGGGAATTATTTCCTCGGAAATTTCTTCGCTTTCGTGTTTTGTATCGACTCATCTCCATATCTCGATACACGCACTGTCATAGTCCACAATGTCATCCTCCACTCGATTGTTCCTCACAGCTTCTGCATTGCTTACCCTCACGATAGCCTTCCCTCAACGTACATTCCTAACACCCACCACGACTCCCTCACCACCCAACTGCGAAATTTCAGCCTCAGAAGCCAGCTACAGCAGTCCTTGCTGGAATCAGCTCAATGTTGCCAACTACCTAACAGCATGGTCCAAAGGCACCCCAACCTGCAACCCCAACAACCCTGTAAACTACGCTTGCTGCTATGAATCAGAGTTTTGGTCTTCATGTTTTCTTCGTATTTCCTCGGGCGTAGGAGGAAGTGACTGTACAAAGCTTGGATCACCGAGCTGTAACTACAGTACTCGGATAGGGCCGAATGCGCCGAGCGTTGTGGCGCCGCAGATGAGCTACGTTTTGAGGAATATACTCGCCATCAATGCCATGTTTACTGCGTATTATGGCGGTCAAGCGGAAGGAGGTCAGTGGATGAGTGATGAAGTGGTGCCATGCATTCCTAGGCTCGTGCTGACTCCATACTTCAGCTATACAAAGCGCAGCACCCGCTGCAGGCACGACAATGGGCGAAATAGCCGATAGCCTCGATTTCAATGGTAACACATCGTTGAACGTACTCAACGTAATCAATGCACTAAGCGTGGGTTTGCCATTCTTCGGCGTCAGTATCTAGGAAAATCCATTCCACATACGACACTAATTCTTTTCCAGATACCATCCTTGCAAAACGAGTCTCTATCAAACGCACTCCCACTCCAACAGATAGGCAAAACCGTCGCCCAAAGCCTCCAAAAAACCCCCAGCGTAAGCAATGCCGTCATCAACGCAACCCAAGATCCCACCAACCAAACCCTATCCGTCCGCTACATGGGCCAACAACTCCCCACCGCCAACATTCTGCTCCGCATATGTAACGGCCTCAACGCCGGTCTCGGCCTCCTGATGTCCGATATTCCCACCTTCCTGAGCTTCACAGCTTCTGGCGCCTGGTCCACCCCCAATCTCATCAAGCCCACCGTTCTCACAAATTCAACACCAGGCATAGATCTCGCGCTCTTGACATACGTGACGTCTGAAACACTAGCCCAAAACAACTTCTCCATCACTCTCCCCAATGCATCACCGGAGACCCAATATGATACATCCACCGCCATCTCACACGCCCAGGGCAACGAGGCAATCTACTCGAGTCCCAATACACAACGCCAATACCAACTCATCTACAGCGGCCCCAAAATGGCAAACGGATCAACACCCGATCCATACACAGTACTGAAGCAAATCGAATCAAACAACTGGGCGGATTTACCCGTGCTATTCGACGGTGCGTATAATTGCACTCTGCAAGGAAAAGCGGGGGGGCCTGTAGCACATGTAGGGAGTAATGGGACGTTGGATATGAGTTGTCTGAGTGCGTTGCCTGTTTATATTAGGGCGAAAGCTGCGTGTCCGGTGGGAGCTGTGAGTGTGGGGGGGAAGTGTCCGTTTGGGGTTGGTGGGTAGGGTGTATATTTGGTAGGCGGAAGGTTAGGTGGGGTTGTGGCATATACGGTGGGGGTTCTTGGACATAAATTTTTTCGGTTTAGTAGATAAAAGTGCACATATTCGCGATGTTGAAAAGACCAAAACCACACTTCCATCCCACACCCTCCGTTACCTCGCACCTTGCACCTCCGTCAAACCTAACAACCAACACTATAACAAAACAATACCCATCTCCTTCCCCCTCAGCAAACCCCCGTCAAAACCCACATCCATCCCCCCATCCACCCAGACTCAAAAACCACCACATCCCCCCCCTTCCCAATTCCCAAACTCTACTTCCCGCCTCGCTACCATCACCAAGAACCGAGCTCTGATCGCCAGAGAATCCCGGCAGAAAAGCCACTACTCCTCACCACGACTTGAATTCTCTATATCGGATTATGTTTCTGAGTGGTATATTTAGCTTTAATCATCAAGAATTAGGGCTGTTTTGCCGGGGATGAGGCTGTGCATTTAGGTAGAGAGTTTGGAAGTTGAGAGGGGTGTTGATGGGTGTTTTGCTGGGTGTGTTGCGTGGGGGGTGATGCGGTGGAAGCTTGGGAAGGGATTGGATTGGGGATGAGGGGAGAGATTTCTTGGTGTCATTGAAGGTTAGGGTATGCATGCTTGAGTCAAGGTGTAGAGGATCTACATGCTCATCGCTATTAGAGAACGGTATACAGATTCTTTGGGACATCAGTAAAAAACCATCTCCTCGAGATTCAGTGATCGGATCTGTTTGTGCATGTGTTTCAGGCTTACAAGCGTACAAGATCCGTGGGCTCTTCGCTCTCCTTCCACCCCCGAAAGTCCAGGTTGTTAGCTCATTAGATTTACATCGCGTCGATATCTCTGCTCAGTCACCCAACGCTTTCTGTAAACATGGGACTTATGGGAATCTCCTAATGGTACCTTTTCGCACTCTTGCAAAGTAACCCTCTGGTGACTCCGTCCGATGTTCTGGCTATTTGCCCTTGTTCTGCCCAAGAATCGATGTCATAGAAGCATTAGATGTCGTGTTGTTAGCGCTTAAACCTTTCTAGGTTGCCAGTCTACTGATGACTTAGCCCGAAGCACGAACGGTCACTTGAACACCAAAAAGTAGTTGATTTGTTTAGAACGATGTAGTAGATATGCGTAGACAGCTTTTAGCCAGTCATTGTACAACCTCGCCAAAGATAAGGTACATGGCTCAATTCAGTCCAGTTCAGGCAGCCAACGGCCAAAAAGTGAGTAACATTGTAGTTGCTTCCCGTCCCGGGAGCATTCATTCCTAAAACGCCGCGAAACACCTATCGCCAAGTCGTACCAAGACATGATGAGAAGAGAACGCTAGAGATTGGTAGACGGTGTTGGTATCATAACGTAGGAAAAGGGAATGAGTGAGCATAGTTGTACATGAACAGTCTAGAGGATAGGTGGGAATTGAGTGTGGCTGATGACTTCATCTCTTCTGAGGAGAAGGAGATCGCGCGAATTGTTCCATGGCCGATTGCTCGATAGCTGTATTAGCTGTAACGGTGGAGGGTCTGGGCGTAGCATCCATGTCGATGACTTCAACGGCCTCTCCTTTTGCCTCTTTGGGGAAAAGCTCAGGAGGCTCGATCGTTGCGTGCTCTTTTCCAGCATGGCTCATTTCGATGTCAGGACTTGAGGTCAGAAAAGGCGGTTCTTTGTTCAATGGCTCGTCAGCGCCACCGGAGCAGCCACTGCCCCGACTATTAGTTCTCATCATCTCGATACCGAGCTTTGATCCACGGTATTTGCCCTGCGGACTCCGTGCCCTAGATGGCAATTTGCCAAGTTCCTCATCTTCATCATCACCAGACTCCGCGCATTCATGTCGGTTCTTCTCCAGATTCTCTCGCTTGGCTTTGACAGCTTCAGCAGAGCGCTGCCTGCGAGGAGTCCGGTCCAAAGTGGGCGGCGCGGAATTTTGGTGAATCAGGTGCGGAAGCCCGGGATGCATGAAGCTGGCATCAGGCGGAGACAAATCTTCGGAAATCATTAACCCTCCGTTCGAAGCCCAGTCGTCCGATTGTTTACTGATGACGAGAGACACGTCGTCAGTATTTGTTGAGTCTGTGTCGCCGAAGAAGCTCGAGCCGATTGAATGTTCGCGGCTAGGTCGTTGGTACAACCCAGGTATGTGAGTGAAGGGACCAGATGATTGTGAACTAGGACTATCCTCTGCGTGTCGTGACTCTTGTCGAAGGCCTGAGGGGATGAGCTTCTGCTGCTCCTGCTGTTGTTGCTTCTGCGGATCATAGCCGACTGGTGGTGGCTTCCATGCACACAAATTGCAGAGAGCCTCTGTAAGCTTTTCGACGGTTGGTGGCTTCTCAATCAGAGAGTCGAAATGATGAGTCTGCGGCAGCTCTTTGAGGTACCCAGTGATGCAGATGATAGGGGTCTGCGTATTAGCACTTTTCGTATCCCTGATCATTCGTGCTAGATCTGTCCCATTGATCTGTTCGAGCTTGTATTCCATCATGATGATATCAAATTGCACCTCACTCATCGCGTACCTAGCGGCCTCTGTACCGTCCTTGACAATGATAGTTCGACATCTGAGCCTTTCCAGTAGCTTCTCCATCATCATTCTGGAAACCACGTGATCCTCACAGATTAATACGTCGAGAGGACGGAAGCTCGGCCCATCACCAAGCATGATTTGAGACATTCTTCGAGAACTCTGCCGTCTTCTTTGAACGCGAAGAAGGGCTTTAGCACGAGGATCTTCGTTATCGGAAGACGAGGGTGATATATCAAATACTTGGCTTTGACGCTTATTGTGGAATGGCTTGCTAGGTGGCATGGCTTCCTCTTGGGATCCAACAGTCTGTGATCGAACTCGTGAGGAGGGCACATGCATGCTATGCGGTCTTGGCGGTCTTGGTATACCAACGGACCTTTCTGGTGATGTTATTGGCATCACCATGGAATTGCGATTCGTTTTGACGGGAGAGGACGTCGTAGATGTGGCAGAAGTGGCAGAAGCTCCAGTCGGTATCCTTGGCACGTCGAAGAATTGCCCAGGTTGGAGTGAATTGCTAGATTGATGGGACAGCGTTGAAGAGGTACTAGATGTCTTCCTCCGTTCATGATTTTGTCCAGTGGAGAACGACACCAATAGTGGAGAAGATGGTTGAGAGGCTCGGTTCGGTGAAGCATTAGAATGGCTTAAGGTCGACGGTGACGCCGGCCGATTGCCCTTATTGGTAGATCGCGCCCGTTTGAGAGGCATGGGTATCAGTGGACTACCTTCTAAAGAAGGTGCTGCGGAAGCAGTACTTGGGGATTGGCTAGCGACAGATTGTCTGCTTGTTCTTTGGGTAGAGTCGGCGAGTAATTTTTGAAGGACATCCTGATTAGCTTTCTCGAGCACCGGTAGGTTTTTGAACGCAAAGTTACCGAAGTCATCGGTCGCCACAGGTTCACTGAGCCTCCTACTACGACCATCACGAACATGCGCTGGGATATGAAGTGGCATTAAACCCCGCTTGAGCGAGTTAACCTGATTCCTGACACGGGACAGTGCATCATGGGGCCTGTCTTGATAGTCTGCAGGCCCGGGCGTGAGGGATGGAGACGACGCTTGATCTTCCATCTCCTCTGTGAAAGTTTGTAGTGTAGCACCCCGAGCATCAAAGTATTCCGTATCTTCAGGATTTTCTGGTGCTGGGATAAATTGAGCCTTGTCATCTAGGAGTGTTTCCCAGTTTATGCCATCAAACCAAGGGTGGGCACGAATCTCTTCCCCACCTGTTGAGTATTTTTCATCCATATTCGCGCCTAATCGTTCCTCTGGATTCAGGGTCATTAGCTTCATCATCAGGTCTTTGGCTTCATCTGACGCCAGGGCACTATCGTCGTCGAGCCAGGAAATCTTCCGTGCCAGGATGTTTTCGAAGACTTTTTCAGGAGTATCTCCATGAAATGGAGGATAACCGAAGAGGAATTCGAACATAATGCAGCCCAACGACCACCAGTCGCTCATCTCGTCTTGTCCCATTCCATTGATGGTTTCTGGTGCGAGATAATCAGGAGTTCCAACAAATCTTCGATTTTGATCTTCTGGATCGAAGAGTGCCATCGGAGGAGGTAACATGCTTGACTGTGGTGGCGTGTCAGGCTGGTTGCTAATGTTGCTGACCGTGGGTCGAAGTGCATAAGCATCCGGAGATCCTTCGCCCTCGCTCTGGGTTTCTTCGTCGATACGACTACCTCGTTGTGGCGTCTCGTCATTGAGGGAAAAATTCCTGAACAATGCGGTGAATGTGTCACTATTCCCGCTATCGCTTCTGTAACCTGATTTCCTCCTCGAGTGCTCTCGTCCTATGCTTTCACGATTCAGACTAAAGTACGAGGGCTGGCCAAGGGAACCTGCTAAGTCCGGCATCATGACTGGGGTTGATTGTGGGGAATGGGTCCCTGGCATGTCAAAGGAAGCAGATCTCGAAGAGGTCATGGAAGACGCCCGAGCGAAAGGGCCGTATTTGAACAAATCTGGGGTTGACTGATAGGGACTTTTTAGTGCTCGCTTCTGACGGCCAATAAGACCCATTCTTGACAGGCCAAAGTCAGTGAGCTTCAAGTGGCCCTTCTGATCGATCAGTAGGTTGTCAGGCTTCAAGTCACGGTGGACAATGCCACGGCTGTGTAGATGCTCAACCCCAAGGACTACCTCTGCCATATATTTCTTCGACCAATCCTCTGGTAGGCCCCCAAGGACCTTGATCAAGGCTGCGCAATCGCCGCCGTTGAGGTATTCCATTACCAGGAATAGGTAGTCTTTGCTCGAAAAGGTCCAGTAAAGCTTGGCAACGAAGTCACTCTCTCCCTGCCACATCATGATAGCCCTCTCTGCCTTAACGTTTGTGACCTGATTTTTGGCCACCATGTCGGCTTTCCTAAGCACCTTGATCGCAAAGTAATCCCCAGTAGACTTCTTTTTAGAGAGATACACACTACCAAAAGCTCCCTTGCTGATCGGCTTGATGATTTCGAAGTCCTTGATTGATGTAGGCACAGCGCGCGCAGGCGGCTGGCTGATGCCCGCAAGCCGTGGTGATATTGGGGGCTTCGTCAAATCGGCAGCTGACGATGCTGCTGAAGACTGACGGCGATGACGTTGGGCTGGCACTATGGGAGAAGATATCTCCATACCCGAGAGTGGAGGCGAGGTCACAGGAGAAGGCAAAGAAGGTAGTGATTCCAAACCCAACGGAGGCCGAGGTTTTGGGATCTTTAAGGGAGAAGATGGGGCGGGCACCCTTGCGGGTGAGGGTTGGCGATGTGGAGATGGCAGGTTGGGTAACCTCAGGCTCCTGCGCTTCCGTTCGCCAGAGCTAGCTGATCTGGCCAAAGCGAGATCAGCACTGGGCGATTGCGTTCGCCTACCTCCGACCAGCACAGATTGGGACATATTGCTATCACTGTCTCCAGCATCACTACTGAGGTATATAGAGGAGCGCTTGTTGACCGAATCGGACCTGCCCAGAAAAGATATGCTGTTCGTGTGTGACCGCGGCGTCGGGCACTCCATCGGGCTGCTGGACCTAGAGGATACTGCTGCAGATGACGATTGCCTCCTTTCACATTGAGCTGCTAACGAAAGATCCGAAACATCCCGCAAAGCGGAAGACATGGCTGAAGGCCCGTCGTATGAACTCACTGGGAAAGCAGTCTCTGAAGCTGCTGGGGTCTGAGCTTCCTCTTCGTTTTCATCCTCGGAAGAAGAGTCGCTCAGTTGGCCCTCCTTGATCTTCTTCGCCTTCTGCAGCGCTGCATCGATACAGGCCAGCACGAGGTTGTCAAACTCCACTCGAATACGCTCTGTATATTCAATGATCTCACGATGTCGAAGCACCGCTTCCACTTTTGCACGAGCCAGATTCTCCGTATCTGTGGTCAGAGCAGCAAGGCCTGGTTCTTGGTCCAGGGTACTTGCACTGGGGCTAGACCATTGTTGTATCTGTTGAATCAGAGAAAGCGAATGAGGCGATGAGCTTCGGAGTTCTCCATCGGCTTCTTCCTGGGTTTTGTTTTCTTTGATGGCTGCAGTATTGATAGCTATTGCTGTGTCACAGAGATCGATAATCAACTCGGCAACGCGGTACAATGGGCGGCGAACTGTGAAGGATTTCCCACGAGCATGTCCCAAACCAGAAGTTGAGGGATCTCGAGACCGTGACGGCGTACCAGGAGAGACTCTGCCGGAGTCTGTGCCTGATGAGGAGGCAGAAGGGCCGATAGCCATGCCTTTGTACTCCGCTGATGGGGCTGGACCGACAATTTCTCCAGGCATCGATCGACTCTGACGTGTCTCAGGGTCAAGTGCGTCCAAAACTCTAACGATAGCTGGCCGGTGAGCAACCAGGGCTTCTTGAGCGAGAGTGACGGCTTCCTCTGCGCGATATTCTTGAGTGCAGCCCTCAGAGTGTTTCTCGAACCACCAAGGCGTAATCTGGCGCTCACAAATCCGGCATAAGACAGGAAGCGGGGGAGGGTGGTTTTCCGGATCGTTTGCTCCTGATTCCGCCAGGCTTGTAAGGTAGTGAGCTAATATCTCGGCTCCCAGACCAAGGGACTCAACAAGTAACTCTGGGAGGTCAATAGTAATTTCCCTGGGTGGGTTGGACGGGCGCAACATCCACATTGTCTAAAGACGCAGTTAGCCCATTCGGAGTGTCTAGCTAGGTGCTCGCCATACATGACTGTCGTCCCCAGATGATCGATCGTACACCATGATACCTTGACCCTCGAGATTCAGCTCCTGCTCCTCATCCGCTACATCTTCTTTGCCATCGTCGGCTTTCGGTACATTCTCACTCTCTATAAGATCTTGTCTGAAAACTGATGACGGACCCAGTTGTACCTTGAAGCGTACTATACGACTCTTAGAGTCATCTTTCTTCATCGACTCAACAGCATCGGCGAAAACGTCCTTGTTGGATAGCAAGATATCCGCGATAGGTTTATTCTTGACAGACTCGACGGGCGTACCCACAACATCTTTCCAGGACGGACTAACCCAGCGTATGTTTCCGTCTAGCCCCAGATCGAGTATGACATTGAGAGATTGTTCTGCGGCTTCTCGGAGGTCTTGGCGCTCTTCTCTCATGTCCATGCTGTGAGTCCGCTCCATGACAACCGGAGCTCCAGCACCTTCTTGACGGAGCGCGGCAACCGCCGGTGGGGCAAGCATGTGCTCTTTGGGGCCCTCGTTGTTGGCCATTTTTTCCAGTACTGGCTTTTTGTAAGGCGAGCAGCCTAAGGAGCCCCGAAGGGCTTGTTCGTTGTAACTCCAGGGCTCGTTAGATCAGCATAGATCATCGCAGAGCATGTTTGCAGCAAAGTTGAGGGGGGTTGCTGGCGGGTATAGTGGCGTCGGTGTTGTCTCAGTTGTGTGGTGGATTTCTTTGAGGCACGGATTGGCTGAAGAAAGAGGTGTCCACCCCACCAATTGGTCAACGTCGGTCTTTGTACGTCATCGCAGCGTTCAAGTATGCAGATGAAACGAGCATGCTGTATACTCGATACACGCAAAGAAATTTTGTCGAGGAATGGGTTGGTGAGCGGCGCAAGAAAAAGCGCGGTTATTCCTCCCTCCGCACGACTATCACAGGCGGATTTGGAGGGGTCTACCCTTAGCACCCTTAGCATAAACTCTAATTATGAAAGGGCATTTGGCAGTTGGCACAAATAGAATCCCACCTCTCGTCAATTCCTCCCTTTGACTTTCCCGTAAGCTCGAAATTTCTATCGTCTGCAATGTGCTTGTCTCCCCTGCTTACCCTTCGCTCAAAGTATTCGAGGTATGACGTTCAGAAGCCCCTCCTTTACTTCCCGAGTCGATCTCAAATGACCATTTGGTACCATCTGGGCTCCATCAGCGGCCATTGATGTAGCTCTACATACCTAGCCAACGCACTTCAAGCGTCAAGTGACCGATGATGCTCCAACAACGGGACTTGGGAACGAGGACAAACAAGCGCTTATTGGGATTCTAGCACGACCTTCCGTGGACTACCCGGCACTACTGCACTGTACTCTGCATGCGATACCTTGGGTTATGTGGGGTAGGTAATCCAAAGAAATCGGGGTCTGAACCCTTAATGTTTGATCTGGTACGTGGGGACAGTGGCTTCACTTGTCATTCATCGTCATCCCGCCTATCTCGGGTCATTGGTAACCAGAAAGCCTTGACTTCTGAGAGCAAGTCTCTGTACTTCGGTAGAGGAGCAGCCTCCGGTGTATCGCAAACGTCTTCTGCGTCTATCTACCATCAATGACTCCGATATAAATTATCCGAACTATTGTGGCTGCATATCTTTCACTGCAATGGTGTGCCATGTGTTCCCTTTGCTGTTCGAAATCATGCGCTTTGATGTGTCTAAGGCTCCTTCCTGAACAGCTACCTCCGAGATTAGTTCACTCTTGATAATGGGTGCATTCACTGATGGGTGGAGGCGGCTTCGAGCACGCTACCTTTCCCCGTACCTGTCTACTTTATTTGCTCACATCTGTGAGCGCCAGACAGTTGCAATATGCCCTGCATTGGGAGTCACTGTACTATAAGGCTCGTTTGACTGGTGTGCATGGCAAAACTTGCTCAACATTACGAAGGCCGGGACTTACAGGCGAGCGATGACAGCATTCGATAGCAGGGCCAACTTATCAGGGACAATTTCACTCAGAGCTAAAGCAACAAAGTCAAAAAGACTCGCGTCCATTAGCGATTCGCGAAGTTTAGGATCGATCGATTAGGATTTAGAGCAATCGTGCTGCATATTCACTGGACGCCACACCCTCTGCGCTATTGGCTCGAATCAGAAGACTCTCGGTGTAATTCCCACCGCAGGCCTTCAGGATAGCGTGAGATTAATTTCCTCCCATCATGAGGGTATGGATTGTTGTTCGAATGGTGATACTGACGGTATGAGATAATCGTTGAGTCTGATACATCGAAGATCAGTCTAGGCACGAATTTGGATGCATGGGGAGAGATGGGATTGAGACCCTTCGGGATAGTGCGGATAGAATTGTAAAAATAGTCTCTGAACCAGTATCAGATACCGTCCTGTTCACAAATCTTTTAAAGGTTCTTCCGAATATCGCCGTGCAACATTCGAGAGCCTTGGCAATTGAAAGAGTGCATCGGCCACCACCGAGACGACTAATCATGTCTCACATTCTGCAGAAAAGCCCAGTGGGGTCCTTGGGCCCAGGTATCCAGCTTATGACCCAACTCTTACAGGCCGGAAGACCTATGGCCGTAATGCGTGTTGGTAGTACATATCTACAAAGTGGTGTAGAGGCTGTGCTTGGGACTATGGTCTTTGTTAGAGCAGGCATCAACCAGACATTTCGTGGCTCACTGGGATATCAGACCATTGCCTCACCTCGCTTTGAACAACGCTTAGACGGCCAAAAGCAATCACTTTGCGTTTTGTATCACGCGCCAGTGGGCTCTAAAGAGCTGTGGCTCGTTCGCAGAACCAATAGAGCCATTCCCGCTGCTGTGGCTCGGTTATCGCCAACGAGTTAAACAAAGACACGGTAACGTGAATACGACGGGAGCAAGGTCTGTGGTTAGATGCATTCAGCACAGGATCGTCACAACCGTTTTGATGCTCTGCAGATCTATGCATACTCATAGTGCTATATTACAAGATTAGTGTTACAACAAGCCTTCAAATTCCTTCCTCCCCAACCCCACGCAAGATTACCACAACTGCTATTGCTCCTTCTTTTCCGGCCCATCCCTACTATCCCGCTCTTTGAACCACTTGACCGTCCTTCTAACTCCCTCGTCCACCCCCCACTTCGGCTCATATCCCAATCTTCTCCTGGCCTTATCAATACAATAAAACCTAGTCATAGAACTATACCTAATCTTCTGCCGCGTCAAATTCGGCGTCCGCCCCCCTACAAACCAAAACGCCCACTCGACCATGCTCGCAAGCATCAACCCCGTATCCTTCCCTATCACCCACACCTGTCCCGGCTCCGTCTTGTCCCCAGCCTCAGCCCATACCATGCGTACAAAGTCCCAGAAATAGACGGGTTGCCCGTTCGTTATGAAGAAGGCTTCGCCGTCCACTTTTTCGTAGTCGAGAGGGAGTGCGGAGAGCCGATGCGTGTCCATTAGGGCTACTGCTGCCAGTATATGCGCATATGCCACATTCCCAACATACGTAGTATCGAAAAGATTTTCATTCTCCCCCAACTGAAACCTCGTCTGCCCCTTCTCGTACGCTTTAAGTAAATTAGGCGTAAACTGCATATCCCCCTCTCCAAATATCCCAGCCGGCCGTAATGCCACAGTGAGCATATCCCCATACTTGCGATTCGCATGTAGAACAATCTCCTCCGCTATCCCCTTCGTCTCAGAATAATATTCCCTCTGTAATGGCGCCCGCAGTATAGGCCACCTCTCATCCGCATTCACAAGATCCGAAACAGTATCGTGCACCACAGACGCCGTACTCGTATACACAAACGCCTTCACACACCCGATCTTCCCCGCCTGCTCGATCAGATTCCGTGTCCCCTCCACATTAACCTTATAAAACAATTCCTTCGCGACCTTTTTCTGCGCGCTGCTTTGACCGTCGCTGACGACGGGGGGAGATGCGGTGTGGATTATTATTGTCGGTTTTGCTTCCATGAATATTGAGAGGACGGCTTTCGGGGAGGTTATGTCGGCGCTGTAGTAGGTTACGTTGGGGAGGCGGTTTTGGGTTGCGCGTAGGTCGAGGACGGAGACGGGTGCTGTTGAGGGGGCGAGGAGTTGGGATACTATGTGGTGGCCTAGAAATCCGCAGCCGCCGACTACAAGGACGGAGGTGGATACGTTTCGGGGGGTGTCTGGAGCCATTGTGGGCTTTTGGAGGAGAATTGGAGATGGGCGATTTGTGAGAGGTGTAAGCGTGTGAGGATTTGGGACGCGAAACTTGGAAGTGAAGTTATACGCGGGTGTAGGGCTGAGTGAGATTGGCTTGGACGTTTAGGGAATTTTCACCCGTTGCCCTTTGTTTGAGGGGAAGCATCTTCGTCTGGAGAAGTCTCGGCCATCTTGCTATGCGAGTGTAGCGGCTATGAAGTATCAATACTTCAGTCGAAATAATGCGGACCTTATTCTCGATTGGAGGCTCTTATGTATTCAAATGTCACGTCCTCTAACGACCTGACGCGCGCACATACGATGACCCAAGTCTCTATGTACATTTTTTTCCTTGGCATAGCCTGGCTTCGACTTCTAGCACATTCATTCGTCAAGCTCCAATGCCGAGCTTGTCCTCTACTGCCTCCCGCGCCTCCAAGGCTTAGCTGGATCGGCTTAGCAGCACTCGGCCGAGCGAATAGCGCTGCGACTCGGAAATACATAGCAAGTCATCCAGGCAGCAAATCCTTCAAGAGTCAGTTCTTCGTATTCCGACTTTGTTCATAGGCATTGCTTGCCACCATCTGTGACAAACGTTGACTGGGGCCGCGGCCTGCGGCGGCTAAACACGCACCCACATTGGACGGGGGAACGTTCGCTCTTTTCCGGTGGGATTTGGATGCCTATGAGCCTATGGAATACCGTGCAAGATCCGAAAAAGGCGGCTGTGCAGCAGAGGCTCATTGCCGATGCAGATGGCTCATGCACGGTCGATTGGATACTATTTGCAAGTCATGAGTACAACCTCGCTTATCAAACGTGTCTTGTGCGCCTTGTCGTTTTCGATGCCGAATCCTTCCATGTGGTATATATTAATGTCCTTCTTTCAGGTACTTACAAGCCGTGTATCTCCCTTTTCTCGCGAAATATACTCTACACACTCAGGATACCTGAATCCCTAGATTTGGTCAAGTTGCCATGCCAAGTCCTGCCGAGAAATTGGTCTATCTTCATTGCTCGTCGATTTTCGTTGGAAAGAACGCTGAGATTCGACAGTTAAAGGCAGTCAGGCGGCGTCTTTCAGATTGTAGGACATCGATCCAAGCACTCACACAGACTTTCTCGGTACTTGATATTGCCACCGTAGCTAAACGACTGCTGGAGGAGGGCCTCTTTCAATCAGTACCTCAGGCGAAAAGACGCTTTCCAGAACTGTTCCAGCAACCTGCAGCCAAAGAAGCTAAGAGCAAAGCCTCGAAAGCAAATGTTGCCAGGCTCGAGCCTAAAGAAGCGCATGAGGCTGTATCGACTTCAGAAGAGGAGACTGACAGTGGTTATGACGGAACTCCTGCATACCTACGCAGGCTGCCGTCAAAGGACTCTGGGTGCGGTGCCAGGCAAGTCTCCAGTACCATTTATGAGAGTGATGGCAGTGTTGCTCATTCATCACAGCAGCGTAAACGCAAGCCTACATAGCCAGCCAACCACAACGGCCAATCTCCACTCCTTTTATCTACCTTTCAAGATACAACATAGAATCTTGACTGTTGTACAAACGATCCTAGAGGAATGTTGTTTCGACTTCGGCAGAACCTGGGTTCCGCCTCTGATGAAAGCACACAATTGGCATGAAGTAGAGTCGATAGAGCTCACTCAATGGGTCAAGGCATTCTGCACGTATACCGGGGATTTACCAACGTCTGCCACTCGATCTATAACTGGTAAGAGCTTGAAGGAGGTACTTTATGATACCAGCAGCTTGAGGCACGCGGCTGTCCATCGCCTGCCAACAACCGCAGCAGATCTAGTAAGCATGTTGCGTGCTGCGCATTCGTTTACGACAGCTTTGAACGACCCGTTGCGAACGAGCGAGATTGAGAGAACCAGGATCAAAGTGTCTCTAGCTATCTCGTACTTCAGCGCTAATGGTCCGCGGTGCAATTCAAATCTTTCCTCATACGGTGATCAGATGGACAAATTTGAATGTCAGATATGGGCCCAGAACCATGGAGTGGGCGCCGCAGATTTCAGGAATGGTATGGTCCCTTCCCTTGATATCGTCTTCGAAATGAGGACATTCTGGTGTCATTTTCTAACATATGTTAAGCAAAACATGAGAGAGTTCACGTGGACCGGTTGAACCTGTTTCCTATGGCTAGGGACGAGGATGAGGATGAGCTTGACGCGAAAATCACCTCACAGACCACAGATACCTACCCTTCATCTGATGCCTCGGGACCTGGTGTTGAGGGAGTTAGCGAAGCGTCCGATTGGCTGTCTTTCTTGAGTGGTACTCCCGTTTCAAAAGAAGCCTGCAAGAAAACAGTTGCCCATAAGGCAGAATTTCTCAATGCCGGAGACACCAGCGTTGGACATGTTGCCGTTCCAGCAACTGCCCTCGCTTCGCAACCAGCAATGTCCGCTCGGACATCTTCGAAACCCTGCAGCATCAGGTCAGCAGACGTCAAGCCTCCACAGGACGACACTCGCATTAGCATGCCGGACCTAGGGATTCTCATGGACACGGATATGCTTGCGCCCATGATATCCTTGGTCTCCAACACTGGTACAGCTATTCTCGACCATGCACGTGCGGCATACGAATGGTGTGTAGCCGAGGATGCGGAATACCAATGAAGGTGGATCTTGTACCTGCTCCCGGTGTATGGTGTTGGTGATGGGGGAGGTAATTGCGTAGGGTAGTCGTGTCAGGTCCCACGGTGAAATACCTCAAAAGCTACATTTAGCACAAGCTCCAATCATTTGTGGGCTGGCGTACGATTTGATGATGGATACACCATAGCTAAAAAATTACGGACAATCTGCATGGAAATTACAGCTTGTATCACACAAAAGTCCACGAATCCAAAAGAGTCCCAGCTCATCTACATTCCATAGACCCCGAGTTGCTTTTCGATCTACACAATGTCAAATTGCACCTGTCTTCTTCTCCCAGGCAGAATTTGTACTCTGCACTACTCGTCGAGCCGCACAGCGGACACTAGGGTGCACTAAGGTATCTGCCTTGCCTAGCTTCCTATGAACAACTTCACGTCGGAGACAAACAGGATGAGGTACATGCTTTGCTGCGTGGGGGCCCCTTAAGCGCGCACTTGAGGTAAAGAGTAGTCCCTTGCCTAACTGGAGCCTTCATAGTGCGGCTTCAGGGCCTGGTTTCTAGGCAGTGCAGTGATTTTCCTCGTCCCTAGCATGACTTTCCAAGCACAAGCTCCAATCTATACCCTACGTTTTCTGCTCCGCCGCCTGCCGGAATGCCACCTCCCCCGGTAATCTAAAACTCGCACAAAACATCCTCTTTAACGGCGCCACATCCCTTACATCCCAGATCTCGACCTCTCCTTCCCTGTCCGGGTCACCGGGCTTCATTTCGTATTCGATTTGCTGGCTGATCTCTTTGCAGATCTTGATCTCCTCTTGCTTGTTGTCGTCGCTTTTGGTGCTGAAGCAATAGACGTGGATCGTTGGTAGTCTGGTCGATGTGTGCGGTGTGAAGAGGTTGGAGTGACTGGCGTAGAGACCGATGAAGGCGGGGAGGAATGTTATTGCGGAGGCGGGGAGGTTGAGGATGTAGTGGTTGAATGTTTTGGGGGATGTGATGATTGTTCGGGGTTTTCCCCTTGACGAGGGCTTTTGTCTTGAGGCACGATGATCCTTGGGCGTGATGTCCACTCGTATATCCGATTCCAGCAGCTTTTTGGCTGAGTCTCTTATGAAGGTGCGGCCGTCTTCGTTAAATGGCTTGACGAATTTGGAGACCTTTGACGCTGTGAGTACTGAACTGGTGCGTTTTAGAAAAGAGATACATACCTTGTTCTTCTGAACAGCCTCTTCAAGACTAGCAAAACTATCCGGGTTCAAATCATTAGCCCAAACGAAAACACCCTTCTTTCCCGCCGGCACAGCAAACGGCCCTACCCCAGCCATGACATCGCATACCGCCTCTCCAGGGCGAAACTTTTCCACAAGCCTTCGATGCTCAGTCTCGAGTCTGCTGTTCCAATATACTTTGGAATAATCGAATCGAAAAACGCAGTTTTGTTCATGGACTTCTACATTTAGGTTGGGCTCGCCGGCGAGGAGCTCGTAGGAGAAGGTGCGGTAGGCGTTTTGGTCGCCTACTTCGTCGATTTTGTTGATGACAGTACGGATGACGGGGTTTTTGTCGAGGAGGACGGCGGCTATTAGGTGTTTGTAGGGGAGATATTCTTCTCGGAGGTTGAGATGGGCTAGGCAATGTTGAGTATATGATATTATGCTTGCATGTTGCGTGGGAGAGGGACGTACCGACGTGGCCAACTATGCTAAAGCCTGTTGGGTATTCGTTTTGCTCTTCTTCAGGTAGTATGGCGCTCATGATATCCTCTTATGCAGATATGAGAACCGACACAGAAATCATAGAAGCTCATTGCACACACTTACGGTAATTCCAGTAATCGTAGTCGATCTTCAGATTATAAGGTGTGAGATCAATCTGGGAAGATTTGACTAGCTCCGATATCTTCGGACTCCATGTTGAGGAATCTGGCATGGTCATAAGCTTGCATATCTTTTTTCAATGTCATTACAATGAAAGCCATACCATCGGTCTTGATTCTAGGGTGCAAAAGCACAGCTTTGCTCTCTTCACCCTGAGGACTTCGAATAGACTGGACAGATTGCATACGACCAATCCTCAATACATCATGACCTAAGTCCACCCGTATCTTGGAAATTTGCTTCCTGTCATTGACTCTTGCTGCAGACAGAAGGACATTCTTTTTGAAAAAGGAACGGTCAAGGACTCGCATAGCCCGGTTTACAGGGGGGCGAATCATATCCCCTGGGATATTCGGCGCTATTTCCATACTCATCTCTTACAAACCTTAGACATGGACCTCGTTCTCATCTTGACAGAGTCTACAGTCTATGTACCAGGAATATGTAAGGACAAGAAAGCTGACTCATATCCATGTTAACAACAAGCCCAGTCCAGTGAATTCTAATGCCAAGCATTTTACTTTGGGTCTAGTGCTACCAAGCCTGGCGCTTCAAGGTTTCAAGCATTATTCCATGGTTTGTGTTTCAACCGACGGAGGTTTCTGTTCGTCAAAAGTGCTTATATTCAGTAGCTTCTCATTACCCAAAGGCCATTTACAACACGCGCCAAGTTCCATGATATGTCTAACGCACCCTCCGTCAAGATGAAGTTCCTCATCATCTTTTTCGCAAGACTCTACGTCCACTTGGCGGAGCATCCACGGCAGCAGCGACCTTCTTTCCTTTTGCACGTACCCCTGTCTCATTCCTTTTCGCAGCTGCTGCAGGTGCCTTTTTTGCATTCTTGACAATTGTAGTGCCAGTGGATGATGCGCTTGATATGTTACTTGTATTACTCACTTTCCGCATATCCTCCGCTTCCTGAACAGTCCCGGCACCACGTTTGCCTCTCCCTCCGGGCGCTCTTGTTGTCATTGCGTTGGTGGCCTTCAAACTAGTGGCCGGTTTCGAACGGCCGACCTTGGGTTTTTCGTTGATCATGCTAGCCAGGGCTGCAGTCGCTACAGCTGCAGCTGCTTTGGCGGGTGAAGCTGCTTTGACAGGTGAATGCGGTTTCAATGGTGAGACTGGTCTCGAAATATAGGACTTCTGTGGTGAGCCGAGGACAGGGCGAATTGGTGAATGAGGAAGAGTGCGTGAGTTGGCTGATTTTGGGGAGAGGACTGTGGATGGATTTGTGACTTGACGTGATGTCGCTGCATTGCCTTTAGGACGCTTTTTGGGGTTGGGTATTTGACGTGTGGGCTCCACACTGTTTTCTTTGTCTGCGTGATCCATCTCGTTGCTGCAACATGTAAGTGAGTGACACTCAGCGAGTAGGCTGTACCCGCGTACCTCTTTCTCTTTGTGCCTCGCGACCTAGCAATGGCTTCTGATTCTGCATCTTCCGAGATCACAATGCGCTTGCCGGCCCCTAACGATTCCCTGAGAGGCTCCATGGCCTTCGTAGGCTCGGCTGCACTCTTCTGCTTTCCCTCAGACATCTCCACATACTTCTCTAGCAGCTCCCCCATGTTTACTTTCCGTAGAGATGTCGGAATTCGATTGATCCGCAGCTCTATTCGAGTTCGCAGGCTTTGGGCTTGCAGAGCGTACTGTGCCCGTAGCTTTCGCGCGCGTTCCGTAACTGATAGATGGTCAATTTTTGACGTTTACTTTTCGGTAGCAGGGCAGATTACTCTCTAGCTGTAGATTGTCGATCAGAGCCTGCTTCTGCCCCTCCGAAATTTCCATTGTCTTCTTCTGCGGACTTTGTTCTGGCGTTCGTATGGGTGATTTCACAGCCACAGTCTGCGAACGCGCTGGGGGCTTATTGTCCAGGGAGTTCCTATTCTTCTTTACGCGATTGGGCGCCATGATGAGTCTCAGAATAGGTATGAAGATAGCGTAAGCGAAGGCGTAAAGTAGCAAAAGTTGCTGATGGCATGCAACGAATTGATATTGCAATGGTTGCGGGAGCGTTGAATCTTGTAAACAGAGATCGGCGCCGGGGTCCGGCAAGGCTAGAACTGCCGCGGTCTTGGCGCGCCATCATCAACCTCTGGAGCTCCATCTTCAATGCCAATACGAAGAATCCTCAAGCTCACTACTTGACTTCGCACGATTCACCACAAGAATACCACCACAAATCACTTCAAACCCATCGAAATGGTGCTCGAGGCGACTATGATAGTGTAAGCACCAAGGAAACTTTCTCTCGTGCCTCCGAAGCTCACGCTAATTGAACGACCGCCAGGGTGGACAATAGTGAGAGCAGCAGAAATGGCGACTATGTGTAAGCCGCCACCTGTGAACCTCAATAACGCGATTTCTGGCTTATGTCGATTCAGGCCCTCACGATGGGAAGCCCAAGCAGACGCCGTCAACCTGATTTTCTCCGCTAAAACACAATCCAACCCCGAGTCATCGGTCGGTCTCATGAACATGGCTGGAAAGGGACCTGAGATGCTGGTCACCCTGACTACCGACTTCGGCAAATTGCTCGATGGAATGCACCGGACGAAGATAAGAGGTCACACACATCTTGCTACGGCAATACAAATTGCAGGTGTAAGTCTACATTCACCCTACCGATGTATAGTATAAATGCCTGACAGAAGCCTACAGCTTGCACTCAAACATCGTCAGAACAAGTCGCAACGACAACGCATCATCGTATTCACCTGCTCGCCCATGGACGAGGACGAAAAAAGCCTTGTAAAACTGGCAAAGAAGATGAAGAAGAACAACGTCTCGATAGACTTCATCGCCTTTGGAGACCTAGATCCAGAGAACACCAAAAAGCTCGAAGCTTTCAATGAGAACATTAAGGGCGGTGACGGATCACATCTCGAGATAATACAACCAGGACCAAGTCTTCTCAGTGATCACATCATTTCAACGCCTATACTAGCTGGTGAAGGTGTCGCGCCCAGAGGTGGAGATACCGGTGCCGGAGAAGGAGGGGACTCTGGTGCGGGGGCCTTCGATTTCGGTGTCGATCCGAGCGCGGATCCAGAATTGGCGCTCGCACTGCGGATGAGCATGGAAGAAGAGAAAGCCAGGCAAGAGAAGGAAGGGAAAGCGGCAGAGAGTGCCAAGGAGCCTGGGTTGGAAGACATACTAGAAGAAAGTGGAGAGAGCCAGCCGTTACTCGGTGCTGATGGGGAGGCAAGTGGGAGTGCTGATGCCGCTGTATCGAAGCCTAAGGAGGAAGAAAAGAAGAATAAACCACATGATACTGATCTGGACAAAATAGAGAGAAAGGATGAAGACAGGGATCCGGATACCATGGACACTGCATGATCTACCCTGGCATAGCTGGGCGTTGGGGCATATGGGTATAGATAGCGACACTAAGCATTAGGAATAGCAAAGCTCTTCACCACACCTTCTGCAGGTTGGAATCTAAATTTTGGTCTATGTTCTAAGTCCAGGAGACATCTGAACGCTTTGCGTAGACAATCATTGTCCTGGTATATCCCAAACTCGAACAGAACGCCCACGCTATGCTTTTCGACCCTATCTCCCTTCTCAATCTTACATCTGACTCGTTACGTCGTCTATTTCTCTGTGATGGCCACAACCATCCAATCTTGAAGAGCCTCCTTCCCTATCCTCTCACTCAGTAAAATTCCTCAACTTCGTAATCTCATCCAACAGATCCTGCAAATCCAAATCGCTAATCTTGTTCGTCAAGCTGGGTATCAAAGTCTTCGCTTCCTCGGCGCTTTCACAGCACAGGCTACCAAGCTGCGATCTCTCGAACAGCTCCATCTCGGTATGGCTCGTGAGCATGCGTTCCACGGCTTCAATGTTCTCCTTCACTTTGAAGCGCGCAAAGACGTCGAGGTAGTCTTGTGTTTTTATTAACGTCCTATGACGTATCAGCCACGGTCATCTTCGCCCAATTTGTTCGTGTGGTCTACTCTGTCTCCTCAACCTTCCTTTGCTGCTTCCTGTGATCCATAACGGCATTTATGAGTAGCCGCGCTTCCGAAAGTGTTAATGTAGGCACGTTCTGGAACTCTCCGAGCTTGAGTTCAGCGGCCGCTTCTTCGTCGCCGGTGATCTTTTCCCGTGTTCGTGATGTGGGGGCTGTGGCTTGGGCCATGGTGGTAGAGATAGATGGTAGGTAGGGTTTGTGGAGGCTCGGCTAGTTTGATAATGTCGAAAAAAGGAATACTCAACGCAAGGTAGCGAGAGGTAGAGACCGAACATAAAAAAGCTGCGCAGTGTAGATGTTAGTGGTTGATGCAAGGTTGTAACGGGGCTTTGAGTTAATAGGTGGAGCGGAGCGAAGCCCGCAGTCAACAACTGATGCCAAGTATTTTCACATCCGAGTTGAGTCACATATGTCTAGGTATTGCACTGACAGTGCAGAAAATCATTTGTGAAGACAGTTGAGGACTGTCTCATAGCAATTGGCCTCCGCACTCTCGCTACCATTCTCCGTGCACGCGTTTCTGCTGTTTCAGATCTCTTCCACAGCGAGAGAAATAAAAGGCTTCTAAGCCGCTGCATTACTTCCTTCGAATAGATGTTTACTTAGCAATTCCCGATGTTCAGAGTCCCCTTCTGATGAAATTCTTCCTCCAATTCACTGAGGGGGTTACCATTGAAAACGCGTCATGGCTGCTTGTCATAGGACAGGTTAGATCTCCTGGTCTAGATCTTCTACTCCTGAATTCCCTTCTAGTTAACGCATCCTATAGTCTTCATGACTTGGAGGAACACCTCCTCCGCCTTGCATCATGTCAGGAAGTACTCCGCTCCTGTCAATGGATCCGTACCTGCTGCCAAGCAGAAATATGTACCCAGATCAGGCTCTTACCCTAAAGGCTTCCTGGTCTCAGGAATACACGTTGGCGTAAAACCGAGTAACAAAACCATGCCTGACCTTACGCTCATCTCATCGGAGGTGCCTGCATCCGCTGCCGCCGTTTTTACAAAAAATAAATTCCAGGCCGCGCCAGTAACAGTCAGTCGGGAGATACTGCAAAAGCGCTCTGGGCAGGGCATTAGAGCCATCATCATCAATTCTGGTTGTGCAAATGCCGTCACTGGGAAATGTGGTCTTGAGGATGCAACGTCTATGGCCACGGCAGTCGATGAGCATTACCCTAAAGATACAGACTCGGCAAACCGGACCCTGGTAATGTCCACTGGCGTAATTGGGTATGTAAATTCCAGAGCTTTCATGTCAGATTTGAATATCAGCATGATTCCATTATGAGAGTAGAATTATGCTGGCATGCAATCTGTATGATTTATGTCGTTATGAAAATCTACCATGAAAAAGCCAACGCTGAAAATCTTCACTAGACAACGTCTCCCAATAGAAAGAATAATCTCTGCCGTACCACAAGCCTTCAAAAACCTCGATAATACCCATCAATCATGGCTAAACATAGCCCGCGCGATATGCACTACTGACACCTTCCCAAAACTCTTATCAACAACCTTTACATTGCCTTCCTCACCAGGCACAGAATACAGCTTGGCAGGAATAACAAAGGGTGCAGGCATGATCCACCCCAACATGGCCACTCTCCTCGGCATACTCTGCACAGACGCTCCCATTGCGGCTTCAACTTTGCAAGCCCTACTTACACATGCCGTGGATCGCTCGTTCAACGCTATTAGTATCGATGGCGACACAAGTACCAACGACACCGTAGCGCTCCTTGCCAATGGAGCAGCGGGCGGCCAGCCGATAGATTCTCCTAAGTCAGAAGATGGTATAGTAATGCTGAAAATCCTCACCAATTTCACCCAGCAGCTTTCTCAACTTGTTGTCCGTGACGGGGAAGGGGCTACTAAATTCGTACAAATCCGGGTTGTCAACTCGCCAACTTTCGCCGATGCAAGGCTTATAGCCAGCACAATCGCTCGTAGCCCTCTCGTTAAGTGCGCGTTGTACGGCAAAGATGCTAACTGGGGTCGTATCTTATGCGCGATTGGCTACACGCAGGGTCTGAGCCAAGAAGCAGTGATACCAGCACAGACGAGCGTCAGCTTCGTACCAGCTGATGGTTCTAAACCCTTGAAATTGCTCGTGAACGGAGAGCCGGAATCGGTAGACGAGACACGAGCGTCACAGATCCTTGAGGAAGAGGATCTAGAGATACTCGTTGATCTTGGGAAGGGTGGAGGGAGAGAGCACGAGGCCAGCTATTGGACGTGTGATTTCAGTCATGAATGTGAGTTCTGGGGAACTCATGGTCGTGAGCCACGGCTAACAGCAATCCAGATGTGACCATCAATGGCGATTACAGGACGTAAAGCGGCCTATCAGCTTTGAACACTTGTAGATACCTGGCTCCATAGAAGGATCAAGTGAAGGCATCCTCGACAAGCGCTGCTCAATTCTCTGATGAGATTGAAAATGCGAGAAGACTTGTTCCCGCGATTAGGATGTTTCATAGGCTCTGCTGCTCGCAGAAGCAGTATCTCTCGGTTCTGATATCATTGACTGGTACCACGCTCATCTGCCCTCCTGAACTGAGAGTATGAAGATGCTGTTCGCGCATCTGAAAATGCCCCTAATCCCGATCAAGTACCGAACATCATCTCATGTTCGGGCTAGCAGACTCCCGAATTGGGTAATTATCAAAAGCTAGAAATGGGGCTCATCATTTCTCTTATCGTAGCGGATACGTCATGGTTTCTTGCAAGGTGTTCATAAGCAAGATTAGTCCTTCAGGAAGCTGTGTATGCTTACTTTATTGATCGAGTGCAGTTCAGCCATTGAGTTGCTATACACGTTCAGAGCTATCGACTAGCGTAAGTATCCTAGGAAGAAGAAGTATGCAATTTTCAAGCACTTGAACCAAGTATTTGCAACAGGTAGGAGACTTGAGCGGAAGACCCACGTTTCCGTCTGGTATAGGAGCAGAGTAGCCGTCCACCGCGGGTAACCCTTGGGTACCATAAGCTCTGGATATTGAGGGAGCAATGTTAGGACGCTTCGAAATGTCACACTGGAGTCGAGCGTGTGGAAGCTGTGTCAGGGGCCAAGTCCCCCAGGTTGCCATGGACAGAGTGGTCCATGATGCTGGCATGCATCGGACTGCTCCTTCTTACAGCACCTGATCAATGAAGAAGTAAAGACTTCATGGATGGTAGGGCATTGCTTTGGCGAGCTGTCGTAAGATTCAAGAATATGTGCAAGGTATTCAATCACTACCGGATGGTATGGCAAAAGCTCCAAATAATTGCCGCCTATTCCATCAACTCAAGGATTTAGAAAATACGTACAATGCCGTTGTTGCGCCAATATCTACCGCATAAGATTGTGTGGTGAAGAGATGCAGTCCCAATTCCAAATGATGAGTTAAATCCAATTGATGATGATGAAATCTAACACAAATCGACGATGCATGAGAAGAGACTCGAGCTGGGACAGCCGACAAGTTCGCCTGAGGGTATAGCAACGCAGTCGGACCTTGTTGCGTTCTTGAACATAGAGCACAGTACCATGGGTCCAAGTTGTACCTTTCCATGTCCCTCAGGCTCGGCATCTAACATTTTCATCCTTCCTGGGGCTGTGAACGAATCTTCTTCAACGGCGCCGATTACGACTGCCATGGTCGTATTGCTGCCCAGTGTTTTGTTGATATGGAACCCCGGAATCATATTGGTATGGTTCCACAGGGTTGTATTGGTTTGGATCCACATGGTTGTATTGGTATGTTTTCCCAGGACTATCTGTATCAGAATGATTCTGAGGTTGTGGCTGTATGGCTCCATAGCCCTGGCCGGTGCTGTATGGTTGGGAGCTGTTTCCAGAGCTCTGCGGATAGTACCCTGTCTGCGAGTTTGACAAACTCCCACTCGTCAGCGGTCAGTCTGTCGAGTCTCTTGGCTTCGATGCTGGTTGGTGTGATCCCTGCGAAGTTGGTGGATACCCTGTCTGCGCATTCGGTTGGTACAAAGAGCTCCCCTGATCACTCGCCGGGTATTTCACTGGTTGGGTCACATAGTACTGTCCCTCTGGCTGGGAGACTTGCCTCCTAGCGTCTAGGGATGCCTTCTCCTGCTGCTACTTCTCTTTTGATTCGGATATCTGGATTTTCTCTGCTGCAAAGATAATCAGAATAGACACGTTACAGCGATTCAACACGTTACTCACCGCGCTTTGCTGTTTTGTGGGGTACTAATGGGAGCATTTTACCCCTATTAGTCGTGACCAGCTTCTTTCTTACTATGTATGCTCTTCCAAAGATCATGTCAACATCAAGGTGCCAGATATCCGCAACGTTGAAGGCTACCGGACCATGCATCTCCTGTCCTTCGGGGCTCACTCTCCATGAGAATGATATGAGTCCAAGAGCGTGCATTGGATTACCGTTGATATCGTCTACAGTTATAGGACGATCGAGGTTTCTCATTTCTCCTTCGATGCCATGTGCCGCAAGGAAGTCCCACGAGACCCAGTTTCCCACAGTGCACCCGGAGTCTAGTAAAACTATGGCATCCATTGATTTTTTCTTATTTGGAACGCGCAGACAGATCTCCCACTCAAAGTCCTGATTTGCCGTCGACGAGGTTGGCGGCCGCCGGTCACGGGATCTCGAACTGCTTCTTGATTCAAAGTCATTCTGGGCTTTCAGAAAGATCTCCGACTTAAAGTCCTGATTTGCCGTCGACGAGGTTGGCGGCCGCCGGTCACAGGATCTCGCACTGCTTCTTAATTCAAAGCTATTCTGGGCTTTCGCAAAGATCTCCGACTTAAAGTCCTGATTTGCCGTCGGTAAGGTTGGCGGCCGCCGGTCACGGGATCTCGCACTGCTTCTTAATTCAAAGCCATTCTGGGCTTTCGGAACGGTCTCATATCTGGTCATCCTTGCCTCTGGCTTATACTCACTAGACTCCCGAACTAGCAGGTCGACTTCGAGCTGATATGCCATTCAGGTCAGTGGGATATATCGTCAACGATAGCACTGCGACATACAGGTGTAAATGCTCTTGAGGCGTTGTAAATGTATCCTGGGACCCCCTAATCTTCGTGAGTGTCGAAAGCTACGCTTTTAATGTCGAGGGTGCAAACCTCATGTGTCCCTTTTTCTACACGTGCTCCCGGACCTTGGTTATAATATTGTATCACATCATAATTTATACCCTCGCCCTCCACGAAGTATTCTTGTAGCATCTTCCGTATGATCGCCGCAGAGCGAGCAAGTAAGGCCTCAGCAGCAAAGGATTTATTGTCTTAACTTTCGACAACAAGCAATGGCGCACCTTAAGTCTTAGTGTCAAATGGCGTTCTGCTGCGAATGACGTGTCTTGGTTTGCGTAGGTCTGTTGGCCGAATGTGGTAGCACTTCAACAGTGGCTCGTTAACATCAAAAAAAAGTTCACACCTTTCCGGGTATGGGTGCCCTATAAGCGAGCCCCTAATTCCGGACCTTACAGCCACTAATATCTTCCTAAGTTACCACCTTCTGGTTTTACCAGTATAACTGTAAATCCCACTGTATACTCTAGAGGCCATACGACGATATAGAGGGCGAGAGATTGCGTTTAGGCCTATTTATCCTCTGGGGAACAGTATTGTAGGCCTAGGAAGTATCTGAGTGTTAGAGTGTTTCCGGGCGGCTCCAGGGCAGGCGTTCCAGGGGCTCTTCCGGGGTAGTGTAAACTTTTTTTTGATGTTGACGAGAGTGGTAAACATAAGTCAATAGAGGTTGACATAACTGTAAGTGAGTAAAGTTTCAAGTATTCCCCGAGCAAGGTTTCTGGGGGAATCTAAGCCCGATTAGGTGCTAGCAGGTGTATAAACACCGACCTCCGGCACTAGTCCTTAATCTTTAGCGCTACATTAAGAAAGTAAACATTGGTTGTAATATATATAGATACATCAATTTTGTAGCGATTCCTACCAAAATTCATATATATAACTATTACTATCTTAAATTATCTCCACTGGACTATCGAGCTAAATGTATAAGGTCTGCACCGGGGGCAAACCAGACGCTTTTTATATTGAAAGTCGATATCTGAGTACCCTGGAACCGTCTCGGGACCCAGGCCCCAAAGTTGCCCTAGGAATCCGCCTTATGTGGTACTAACTCGCTGAAATAGCTGGCTTAGGGGCCTCGTTTAGGGGGCATCCGGCCCGGAAAACTATAACGAGAGTCCTTAGGACCTCAGCAGCATACACAGCCCATAAGGGCTTAGTGCCCGCAAGGTGCGACTTTCTGCCGGCCAAGGGGATAGATTTGGGTATGATGAAGAAGTGAGTTTATTCATTGGAACTGCTTTGCTGGCTGTATCGCAAATTTTGATCGACCAGTAGTCATGAGCAAGGTGAGAAAGGCGGGCATTGCTGACAAGGCAAAACGGGGCTAATTACTTACGAGACGCCATCCATGCACGCCTGCCTCAGCTTTGGGAAGAGTAAGCCTTGGTGCCCAAACTTAATCAAATATATTGCGAGGACTATGATGAGATATCCACAGTCTTGTATCAGGCGCAGCAACGATGGAAGGCTATTCCAAAATCGCGTCCTTGATGGGCGCTTACCCTGATACACTGATATTCCGCCGCTTCGGTGCGCTCAGTGCACAAAACCTTCTGTACCTACAAGCTGAGTTGGTTCATCTCGAACACGAACTGCGCGAATGTACTGTCATGAATGAGCGGTCTGGAGACGCTGCTGGAAGAGCTATCTTTTCAAAAGACTGGTTTACGCTGGCTCATCACAGTGCGGGTAATGAGCCGCAGTGGCGCATCATGCTTCAAATAAGAGCGAAGCTGAAAGAATATGGTGATTGGCAGAACTGGTTTACAAAACTCCACCGGGATGCTGAGTTATGGCAGGTGATGCACTCTTACAGCGAAGCCTGCTTCAGCAGAGACAGGCACCGAGCTCGCAAGATCTAGTGTTCCTTCAAGATTGGATGAAACGACCAAGTATGGGTGGAATCTACCTGCTTGGTCGCGACAGTCACGTCTGGGAGCAACCGGTTGAGGGAGACCTGATTACGCTGAAGCCTTGCCAAGCAAATGACGCCTTCTCGTCATGGGTAGCAGATAGATTCATCCGCAGGTACCACCAAGCAGTGGGGCGGTACTTCAGGGTATGAGATCAATTTCCCTTCGGGCAAACCATAAGCTTGCTGAGACAAGGGATCAGAAACCAAAGGACAACGAGTACTCGGGGAATACAGTCCACTATTCGGACGAGGGATTACTAAAAGTAGCCGCGTTAGTAGCCATGAGCTTTGCCTCCCTTATGCCGATTGCCGCCATCACTGTTCTGTACATTGTTACTAGCATGCCGTTACGCCTTGGCCTGGTTGCTGTATTCACCGTCATTTTTACTGTCTTGTGTGGGTTTCTGACGAATGCGAAACCCATTGAGATATTTGCTGCTACCACTGCGTAGGTCCATGTACGCGATTCGAGGGCGACGAAGCTGACTTGGTGTTAGATTCGCTGCTGTTCAGGTCGTTCTCATTGGGTCGAGTCAAGGGTGCTCTTATTGTAGTAAGTGAAATGTAATTGTAGGAAACATGGATGGGCTAGTCGCGTGGCAGTTCATTTCCAGGAAAAGAGAGCTATATATTATTCAACACTCACGAATTAAATGACAACAATGGCCCTGCCAATGTGCTTGTTAGAAATTAGCGGATGTACTCTTTGATATATGCGACTGAAATCTTGGGTACTGCATGCACAGAAGCAGTGCATATAATATCATGGTCAATCGAAAAGTAGTATCTTCGGTTCTTGTGGTAGACCAGTCCCGGCATATCTACTTCTCAGTCATAATCATAGAAAGAGTAATCATGTGTGTAATCAACATCGCTGGCAAAGTCATGGCGCCGGCCAAAGGAGCCACCTTTGTCGCGTTTCTCACCTCGTAGACTTTGCCGACAATTCGCACAAGCTACCTTTTGGCAACCGGGACACTGGAATACAAATCGTCTCTGAACAGCGTAGCAGTTGCTACAAGGCTGCCTCCCCTCGACCTTTGGCCAGAACCTATCGTGTCGGCAAGTACTTTTTGGTGAGTAATTAGCCCACTTATCCCATGTCTTTCTACCCTTTCGAGCTGCCTCTTCTGCTACTCGCATGGCTTCTGCTCGCTCTTCTGCTTCCTTTCGACGTCTTTCCGCCGCCGCGGCCATCCATACACGCTCTTGTGCCTCCTGTGCCTCTCGTGCAGCTTGAGCTTTACGAGCTTCTTTCGCGCCCTGTTCATCCCGTTCCTTCTGAGCTTTGACCGCTCTTTCGCGCAGTTCTCTCATCATTCGAATCCTTTCTTCTTGTTCCATCTTCTGTCTACGTGCTCTCGCCTCGTCTTCTAGTTTTCTCTTCTCATCTTCCTCCTTCTTCTTCTCTGCGGCAATCTTACCATTCACATCCTGCAGTGCATTTTGCAGCCTTTGGAGCTTGGCCTTCTCCCTGTCCAATTCGCTTCCCTTGATGCTCTTGCTAGCAAGTCTATGCAGACGGGCGGTTTCCCGGGCCTGCTTCTGTTCTTCTGTCTCGTTTACTTTGCCATAGACAGGCGAAGCTAAGTATGCCCACCAGCCATTCCGTGCCCTCTCCTGTCTAACGTCCTCATCATCCTGGTCCTGAAAGCGTTTCAAGTCCGCTTCAAGCTTTCTTACCGTCCGGGATAGCTCGAAGATGTCACTGTCGTACCTCGACTTGACGGATTCCAAACTCCGCAGGCGTTCTTGTCGTGCATGATCTTCTTTTTCTTTCTTCGCTCTTGCTTCACTTGCACTCTTTCTTTCTGCCTGTGCGGCTTCAGCTTGGCGCTTATTCGTTTCTTGCTGTGTCCGTAGACAATCCTTGATGCCTGGCCATCTCAAGTCGTATGCTCGACGTTTCGTAGGATCACTTATCGTGTCGTAAGCATTTTGGAGCTTTGGACACGAAAGTCAGTAGCCATCCTCGTTCGTAGTAGTAGCATTGGAGAGTGTATGAGACCTACAAGCTGAAATACAGCTGTCGAGTCGGCCTTTGGATTTTTGTCCGGATGCCGAATCTTTGCCAGTCGTCGATAGCTCTTCGTTACAACTTCAAGAGTGGCAATATTCGATATCTCAAGAATGGCGTAATAATCGATGCTGGGCTCAGTGGGGGCCATTATGCCTCCAATATAGACCTGACAGCCTTATCGTGAATTGGGTGGGCTGGGATCGGTACAGGACAGTCACGATGACTAATATACCTCGAAAGGGAAAGTTCTTCCACCAATAAGACCTGTCGTAGAGCCGATTTCCTGGTGGAGTATCACCCTTGTACTAAACAACATACTCCCCTATAAGTCAGCAATACGCAGCATATTTGCTCTTGAGCAACTCATTTAGTTCCCTATATTAGACTCGAAAGAGACGACGTCAATACCATCATCTATTAAGCTATGGCTGTTCATAAAGGACCATGCGTTGGGCCTTGAAAAGGAGAGCTCATGAATGTCCAGAAGACCAGACCCAGAATGAGGCTCAGGTCAAGTCCTTCCACTCTAGAACTGCCTAAGCATACCGAGCAGGCTATGCAGCACATATGGCAAGCAATTTGACTGCTTTGTATGGCTTACCTATGCCCTGGGACTCATTCTCAAGCTCGCCCTGCTAAGCCGAAGTACAATCCTTCCATCCTTGAGATTTTGGCCGTGTGGGGCAACATCCGTACCCGTCCTTCGAATTGTCACTTGGAAAGCCCAGACGCCGATTGCTTCTGTGCTATTCCTTCGCCTGATGATGCCCGCAAAGTAGGTTGACATCCTGTCGTGAGCGTGAAGGCTGAGTCATTAATGGAGGGGAGGTGAAACGTATCTCGATGAGATGGGTAAATGTCATTGCCATGCGTCGTTTGAGGCGCCTGAGTGTTGTAGTTGGTGAAATCGGGTAGTGTACCAGTCTTGAGAACTTGTATGCAGTATTCTGATGCTGTGGAGTTGATATTTGGCAGGTTCGAGTCGACGAACTGCAACGAACACGATACTGAGCGTGATGAATGCGAACACAAAGCAGAAGACAAGGTCCCTTGAAGCAATCAACGCCCCCAATAACCCACAAATCTCCCTCCCCAATAAACAGCTACCTCGGGCCCCATCAACCCCGCACAATCCACCAAACTCCACGTCTTCCTCTTTCTCCTTCTGCTTGTTGTGGGGCCCGAGCGGGATCCAACATAACACACGTTCTCTGATCCAACTTTATCCTATTGAAGCTCGAAAGGTAAGAGACATAAGCGACCTTGTTGTCTGCTGTGGGTATAAGCTGTCGGGTAAAAGACAATGCTCTCGTCTTGCTACCTGGCTGTGTTCAGTATTGCGAAAAGCTAAGTATATAACTCCTGATAGATATATAATATTGATATTCTGAGTCAAGAAAGCCCGAACTATCCATTTCTTTTGCACCCAGCTAAATCAAGAGCTCATAATAGCCTTACAAGCAACTAAGCCAGCCTTATGATCAACCGGTCGTCCGGAATCGATCATCTTCTCGTCAATGATAGTTATCATTTCGCCGCACAATACCGGCAATTTCTCCCCACGCGTCAGGTCAAAATAATCCTAGATGTGTACCGCATGTATGGAATTCTTTCTGCGTATTGACGTTCTGGGCAACGACAAGACCAAACCCTTTCCGACTACGCCGGGCTATTTTAACGGACAATACTGGAGTCTGACACCGTAGGAAGATGGCACTTTCATGATGACATATGGCTATTCCGGACCTGATCTGCACTTTGACGCCTCTAGCAATACCACAAAGGCCTTCATGGGAGACGGGAACGAGTCTGGACAGCGTTGGCGATTCAACGAGGCCGAAAGGTCAATGCCGAGTTTCGGAATACCTCACAGGAAGTGCGAATGCCAAGGTCTCCCCTAGTCACCCACTTGCTGGAGCTTCCAGAACATTGATAGAGACTCAGTTAGCCGCACCGGATGATTGTACGTCTGATCAGATGATGTGCACATTCAATACGCCATACGCTTCGTGTATAGATGTGATTATTGCTGAAGACATCAAAGAATGACACCGGTGCGGATTTTTGATTGGACGGACTCTGTCCTAAAAGCAAGATTTCAACCCGCTCGAATGACATCGAATTGACATTGTATGAGGTTCAGCTTCTGTAAAGATTTTCCAATTGGATTAAGCCGAGATTGCGATTCATGCTACAAGTGCATAGCGTCTATAATTAATATTCGTGAGGAGAAGAGATACCATCGTTCGTCTGGCTGGAACTTGGTAGATCATTAGACATTAGAATATCAGCTCTCAGGCGTATTGCTTAGTCAACCGCCAGCGCGCCACCACCTAGAGCACATAGGTAGCCGGCAACCCCTGTAGAGAATCTACAAGTTGCCTTGAATATGCTAAAGTTGAGCTTTTGAACATACATTGTGAGGGCAATTCTCATGTCCAATCTTCCTCTCGATGACATCGGCATAAGTTTGGCTTCTTGGCAAGAGCAGGCTAGGACAATCTCCGGTCGGCCGTCAAGCTTTTTATTACACCATATCATGAATGGGTATTTCCCTCGCTAGATATCCGGCAACCTGAGCCAACGATGCCTATGACGTGAAGTCTTGTTTCATTGTCTCGAAGCGGTTTAACAGCTCGAAGAAAACTACGTAGCAGGTGGCCGCCCAAGGTGTCCAGACACTATAGTAGTTTGGAACTATCGGTAGGCTTAGAACGGTAACGTGTTCACAGCCATGGTCTTGGCTGACATCCAGCTCGCTTCCTCGAGCTTCAGGATTGGCTACCTAATTAGACCACCTGTCGCCTGGGTTCAGCTCTTCATCAAAGATCTGCACGACAATACGTAGGAGATGGGCCTGTTTGGGCACATGATGTTGCCGAATCGGTCCACCATACAGAGTGCAAGGCAACAATTGGCGACAAAATTCATTGGATCGCGTAGTTACCTGCCAGTAGATTAACCGTCTTGCAACAAGCACAGTAGAACCGCAACTTGATTTCGATCACTCGAAGTAGGCGATCGAAGGTCTTGGGGAATTGAAAACCCATGCCAAACGTCTTTGCACGTTTGAAGTCATGTGGGGTACGGTTATCATGGCTTGTTTTTGAGAAACCGTGACGGTCTGAACTATTGTAGCCAGGGGTCGAGTCCGACGACTTTTGTCAGATATGCTTCTAGCTGAGGAGCCAATAGGAAAGTCGGATGCATTCTTTAAATATAGACGACCTAGCCCCGAATTATGTACCGCGATTACTCCTTGCTGATGTGCGTCTCTCGCGTAAGGCACGGAAGGTGTGATTATCATGCACCATCAAATGGCACGCCTTATTCAGTAGACATTAGCCGATCTTTCCGCCGTATAATGATTACTGGACAATGAAGTCCAACAGTGATGGTAGGACTGGACGCTCCGTGTGCTCAAGCTTACATTGCTTTTGGAGGTCCGACGTGCAGATTACCCCCCCTTTTCGATTTCCTGCCTGCCTGTAGGAACCAACGCCAAGCTAGTGTGAGGGAATATAACCACTGAAATATGTGGTTATGTACGATCTACGCGGTCTAATCGCACTTGTAACCAATTGCAATTGGTACTATAGGGCTGCATTATCCGGAAGTGTGGCTGCGCCTCTCCTCAACTCACATCTACTGCGCCAAGAGACAAGATGATGAGGCTGCCTCTTGAACTCATATACTATGGGTGTCCGACTGTCTTAGATTTGTTGCCCAGCAAATCACAAGCTCTTTAACATTGCCTGCTGAGCACAATGGATGAAGATCGAGGCCCAATTTTGACTTTCAATGTGCTTGCATTCGGTATCGTCACCTTGTCTGTTGTCACCGTTCGAATCAGCTTTCGTCTCTATACTAAGAAAACGTCTGCTTCTGATTGGATGCTCGCAGTCGCACTGGTAAGTTGTTCTCTACCACCCAATTTCCACAATCGACGAAATCAGGGAACTATAGCGTTAGGACAACCCTCATGCCTGACTGTATAATGACAGGTTTCATCGCTCGCACAGGATGCTTTCAATGCAGCATGTGAGTTGTACTCTTTTGCCAATATTTTCGTCAACAAAGTCAATGCTGATGTTCGTATGCAGGTGTCACACAGTGGGGCTATGGTCACCACAGAAACGATCTTTCGCGGACCATTAGCTCTTCACCAGTGCCATTGAAAGTGAGCAGCCCGCTTATTACGAGGCTTCTGCAGCGATCTGAACCACCTCTAGCTTCTTTGGTTGAATCAAATCTTCTTCAAATTGACGACGACGGCGACAAAGCTATCCATTTGCCTTGTTTACTTCAGCATATTCAAGAGAGCGAATTCTCGTCTCATCCGAGCAACACGCCTGATGACATGGGTCATGGCCCTCCTCGTTGTCGGTTACTATGCTGCGGCATTCTTCGTCAGCAGTTTTCAGTGCACCCCAGTCGCCAAGTCATGGCGTCCTAAAGAATCGGGAACATGTATCGATCTGGACAAGTTCCGTTACTACACCGCGGCTGCAAACATTATCACCAGCGTCCTGATAATTGTGATACCTCTTCCGGCGCTTAGCAAGATGAGACATACCCGACCTGAAATCACAGAACTCATGGGACTGATTCTCCTCGGGTTGATGTGAGTAGTCCATCATTTATGACAAACGTATACAAGCCGCTAAGCCACTTCAGTCACACGGCTTGCACGATTGTCAGGCTGGTGCTCATGTTATACCCAAACGCCGCGAGCAAGACCGACCCGCAATGCAAGTTTCTTCCTCTCTGCCGCAATCATTTGATCTTCTAACATTTACCAGGGACTTCAATAACCTCCTTAACAGTCGCCATAGTCGAAATGGATGTCGGTATCATCGCCGCAAGTCTTATCGTCATGCGGCCCGTCTTCGAAGCGGTTCGCAATGCCATATCGAAACGCTACCGCTTCTATAGAATCAAGTCTACAAGGGACACTTCCTATATATCTTCCACGCAGGGCTCTGGGTTACCATGGGATGGAGTCATAATCCGCACCGTCGACCTTGAATTGGAAAGGCAGCCCATAGCTACCCATAGCGCCACGTCCAAACCCCTTGGAAGATGAGCAGACCAACTTAGCTATGGGTTTTTCGGTCGCCTTATATAAGTGGGAGCAAGACTCTGTCGCTGCAGTCATAATCGGTCACCAACGATGTGCTTGGCTGATCCCTAATCCGAAAGTAGACCTAGAAGGGGTACTCGAACACATTGTCGTACAATGACAGCCGAGTGTAGATAGTTGTCCAGATTATACCAAATGCAGGAAGTACTTGTTCTCCTCTGCAATCTTTGCCTGCATAGAACATAAAAGCCGCTCTAATCAGGACTCATCCTCGTTGGCAGCCCTCGAGACTAGAGACATTTCCAGCTAGACAACGATTTATAATCCCCACCGACATGCGTACTTCGCAACGGATATCTGTAATGCTATCAGCACCTTTGCTCGTACGCGGAACTCTAACAGCCTTACTTGCAATGTCGATGCTGAAAGGCCACCCCAAGGTGTACACAATCATTCACGAATTTTGTTCCTACGATGTCTTCGACCGCAGTGCCGTTCTCAACCCACTCTACCAATGCCGCCAGCACATTGTTCGCACTTGCAAACGGCACCCCCGCAGCGGACGCTCCACCACCTTGGCCAATGACCCAGCTTCCTGGGCCCGAATTGCAGTGGAACATGCCCGGGACACGGAAGAAGCGAAGAAACCCGTCTAACTCATCTGAGGATGCCTGCATTCCGCGTGAGAGATAATCGTAGAATCGCTCTGTATTGAAACTGGTAATTTGATTATCCTGGCCACCATGATAGATGATCATCTTGCCGCCTGTGTGTTGGAAGTCAGACAGATTGTTGGGCCATGTTCGGATATTGGAAGGATTGAGAGCCTCTGCCACAGCAGCGTCGTGGATGTTGAAATGGGTTGCGTCATACGAGGGATCGTAAACGACGTACTTGAACCAGCTCTGGTGATAAAGACATTAACGAGGGCACAGAAAGTGCATCTGCAGATCTTGTTACCTCAGAGTAGCTAAAAGGCTTTCCGGCGTACAGACCCTTGGCGGCCATGATCTCACTACCAGGTTGCATGGCGGGGTATATTAGGCTCCCATTCTTGCCATACAAAGGACTAAATAGTTTCCGGACCATTTCCACCTGAGTTGACGTTAGACAATTCGTAGAAGTGGTTTTGGTACATAGCAGTGCTTCAGGACGAAAATTGCACAAATTGGGATCCTCGATGATACCATCATTAACGCCATCAAGGCCATCACACTGGTTCAGGATTTCGTCGTGTATGAGGGTTTTCCATGATGAGTTTGAGATGAAGTTCGAAGATGTCGGTGGTCCAGTAATGGGAAAAAAGCTTGCTCTCCAGGATTGAAGGTTATTAAAGTCTAGAGCAGGAGATCCTGCTACAATACCATCGAACTCTGCAGGAAACATCTCTGAGGCTTTTATACCCTGACGGCCGCCCAGAGAACATCCTAGGAAATAGGACTTGTCATGAGCCTTGTTGTAGAACAGGTTAGTTAATGTCTTGCCGGCAACAGCGCTAGTATGGAGCCTATCAACATGGACAGGATCAGCAACTCTTCGCATTGATGAAGTCAGAGTGAAAGAATCTAAGGGAGCGATAAAGCAATAGACAAGGAGAACGTACGATCTCCAAGCAAAATCGACCACCACGTCAGCGTTGTGATACATTGTAATCGCAGTAGTGCCATTATGACCGTTATTCGAGCCAACGGAGGCAAAGTTGTTTCCCGTAGTGTACGCAAGATCTTCATACTTTATACCTACATTGACTCGTCAGCCTTCTTACTCAGAAAACAAGGTGATCCCTGCATCATCAATAGAACCCACATCCATCTATGCCCCCATTGCCTGTGGCTAGGAATCGACCACTCCATTCCTCTGGAAACCATACTTCGAATATTATACTGGATCTGTTTGATGTAGGTATGGAGAGTGCCACACGACAAAGATTTACGGTGACTAGTTGAATGGGTCGAGCACAAGTGGGGTCATTATCCGGAAAGGTGAGGTTCGTACCTGCTGCAACATAGGTAAGAACGTGACGCGTACTGTTATGAATGTACGCTTCTGGCGTGAAAGATAAACATCTGTCCTGAAAGCTACGTAGCGCATAGATCGCTGAGGGCGATAACCATAGTGTGAGGCAGACAACAAGGTTCAAGCGGAGAGCCATACCATACGGTTGTACTGTAAGGTTAGAAGTAGTGTTGCCGGGAATGGCTCATATTTGAGTGCCCGGACCCCGGGCGGACCCCTGCTAGAGAGATTTATACCCTGACTTGTCAGACCGTCCGAGATGTCATTTGCGCCCTAAAGCTGCTCCTGCGGGGAGCCCAATCGTCCCCTGGGAGACGCTAAAGCCGTAATTTCCAAGGACGATCTTCGGCCGCCAGTTCTTGCCCGGCTCAGACGGGTGACAACTGATGGAATTTGACATCACTGGAGGTGAATCCTTCTCGTTTTCATGTAGCTATTAGACCGCTTTAAGGCAGCGATCTCGAACAGTACCATTGGTTCAAATATGTCAAGAGTTCAGCAGGGGGGCCGGCCTAGGTGTGTGTCCGGGCAGCGTATCTCCGCTCAGCTCGACAGTGCAACAGGTGCTTTACCTGATCGAGAACGCCAAGCCTCGAGAGTACACCTTCTGGTCACTAACGGCTCCTCCACGCACATAAGGAGATGCATCCATGACACGGAGAAGCCACGTTACTTAAGAGAGATCTAAACCAAGTTATACCTGAATGAAAATGCTCCCCCATGATCTGGCGGTAGCTTGACCATCGAGCGACGAAAGCAAGGGAACTTCTGCTGTGCTTGGCCACTCCTGATTGATTAGAGCTCGACAACATTTATGTCTCTCTCTCAGTCATCGAAAAGCCTCGCTAAACTTGTTCAGGGTCGTTTACTCCCTGATCATAATCAACAAGGCTGGCGGCCTTGTCTTCAATCGGGATTTTAACCCCGCCCTCAATAAAATCTCCGTCAACGACCTCCTCGTCCTAGCTGGCACATTCCATGGGTACTCCTCCCACCCCTTCCTCTCTTTTCCTCCCCTTTTTCAATGTCAAAGTCTGCCGAAAGCTTCTGACTAATCACCTCCCTTCTCATAGCGTCCACGCAATAACAAAATCACTAACGCCCTCCTCCCTCGGCATCCCTACCAAAGAACGCACGGGTATCGAAGTCCTTGAATCCTCTCAATTCCGCCTAACGTGTTTCCAAACATTTACAGGGACTAAGTTTCTGCTCTTCACAGAGCCGCATCAGCCGAACGTGGATACGATTATACGGAAGGTTTATGAGCTCTACGCGGATTTCGTGATGAAGAACCCGTTCTATCAGCTTGAAATGCCAATAAGATGTGAGGCTTTTGAGAGGGGCTTGATGAGTTACATTAGGGCGAAGTGAGGAATAGGAAGCAATGCTTGGGACTTATCGTCTTGGGGAAGGGAAGCACTATGAGGCCACGACCTACAGACATGGGAAGACCTGACCGAATTGGATTTCTGGGAGGTCATGTGGAGACAGAAGACATCTGAGAGGCCCAGATTTGTCTCATACAGTGCCTTTGACGCACCTGACGTTTGAGTTTGGCCTATTCATGTGGAAGGACTTGCATCCCAGTTAGGGCGAAATACGTCGAAACCTCTGAGGCGGCAAAGAGGACAATTGAAAAAGGTACCATACATATTGGCGCACATCCACCTCAGTACCTCACTCGTAGAAGTCGTAGAGAACCTTCAAGATCTTCACCTATCGGTGGCAAAGCCCTAAAGCAGCCTTTTCAAGCATAGCGCAGCCGTTGCAGATTAGTGCAGATAGCCGAGCATTTTGACTGTTGCAAAACAGCCCACAATATCTTGACTGGCACAACATCAACATGCCTATTTCACTCTCTTCCCTAGTTGCAGATCTACCGTCAGAGGCAACATGGGGCCCCCCAACGACCACAGATGCGCTCGTCGGTGGAGTGCCCTACGCGCCATATTCGAAGGGCGACAAGTTGGGGCGCATGGCGGATTGGACCGCTGAGGGCAAGGACAGGGATGGACGGGGAGGAAGACAGCAATACAATAGGAATTACAGAGGTTCGTGACAGACTTGAAGGTATCTGAAAACGAAGAGGGTGCTGACCATCATGTAGATCAGCAAGTCTACGGCGCCGGCACCTCAAGTCTCTTCGCCGTCCAAGTAGCAGAGGACGAATCCTCCTTCTCTGTCGTCGACAACACTCGCACCTCAACAAAGACACGAGGCTTCGGTCGTGGTGGTGGCACTGTTTTCCGGGGCCGAGGACGGGGTGGCCGTGATGCGCGTGGAGGCCGAGGCAACTACCAGAACTCGAGGGTAGGCGGACGTGGTGGCCAACAGGCATATCTGTACGACCAACGAGGAGGAGCACGAGGAGGCCGTGGGAACAGGAGGTTTGGCTGGAAGGATTACGACAAGCCACAGCGAAATCGTGACTCCTCTGTCAACATAAAGCCGGACTGGACTATGCTGGAAGAGATCGATTTCGCACGACTGCTGAAACTAAATCTGGAGACGTCTGCTGGTGAGGACATCGATAATTACGGCTTCCTCTACTACTACGATCGCAGCTACGATAAGCCACCCGTCAAGAATACAGAGCGAAAACTCAATATTGTGGACCGCGCTGCGTACAATGTCACAACTTCTTCAGATCCTATAATTCATGAGCTCGCAGAAAAAGACGAAGCCACCATATTCGCCACTGACAACATTCTCTCCATGCTTATGTGCTCGCCTCGCTCGGTCTACAGCTGGGATCTTGTTATTACAAAGCACAACAACAAGATCTACCTCGATAAGCGTGATGGCTCATCGCTAGATATGGTATCTGTCAACGAAAATGCGGCCGACGCTCCTCTCGAGGCGAGTGAAGGTAACAAAGACAGCATAAACTTCCCTGGAGCACTGGCCCTGGAAGCCACTTTTATTAACCACAACTTCGCAAACCAAGTAGTCATGGAGAGCGAAACAAGCAAACTGGATATGAATCACGAGAACCCCTTCTACAACCCCTCAGAAGAGACCGAACCTTTGGCCTCAAAAGCTTATAGATACCGCCGCTTCGACCTCTCACTTGAGAAAGATGAGGATCCACTGCACCTGATCGTCCGGACGGAGATTGACGCTGTCGTGAAGAATAACATCAGTGGCGAGGACCAGCTCCTGACGCTAAAAGCTCTGAATGAATTCGACCACAAAGCACAAGGCAGCGGCGGTGCTTTAGACTGGCGGACGAAGCTGACAAGTCAGCGCGGTGCAGTCGTTGCGACGGAGATGAAGAACAACAGCTGCAAATTAGCAAGATGGGCTACACAAGCCATCTTAGCTGGAGCAGACGTAATGAAGCTAGGGTAAGCCCTGCATTCCCATTCTATAATCCTCACCCCTTCTCGAATTCCTCTAACCCTACCGTTAGATTCGTCTCCCGCTCCTCCCCCAAAATGCCTGACAAGCACGTCATTCTCGGCGTCGTAGGCTACGACCCCCGCAAATTCGCCGAGCAAATGAATCTCAACCTCGCAAACGGATGGGGTATTGTGCGTACTATCGTCGATATGTGCCGGAATATGAAGGATGGGAAATATGTGCTTGTCAAGGATCCGAATAAGCCGCTGTTGAGGCTTTATGAGGTGCCGTTGGGGACATTTGAGGAGGATGAGGGGGAGGCGGAGGTTGATGGGACAGAAGCGGGTGGGGATGAGGAGTAGAGTGGTTTTGTTTGTGTGTGGATATGATAGATGAGAAGCATTACGTATGGATGGGACTTGGTGCTCATATTTCATCGCTGTACGCTTGTGAAATGAAGCCTGCCTTTATGAGGACCAACCTGGATATGGTGTGACGCACTGATGTCTCCCCCAAGCACTCAACATCCCTCCACAACCACAAACCTCCCCTCCTACCAACCCCCACCTCCAAACCGTCAATCCCCCCACCAACCTCCACCCACCACTCACCATCCCAATCCCAACCTCATCATAACTCATAACCCACCCCACCAACCTCCACCCACCACTCACCATCCCAATCCCAACCTCATCATAACTCATAACCCACCCCACCACCCACCTCCACCACCCACCTCCACCACCACCTACAACTCCCCCCTCCCGTCCGCCTTCTTCAAATCCTCAGGTCCAAAACTCATTGGTAATAACTGCGAAGCCTATCAGCCAATTCTTCCAACGGCGACAACCCTGATCCTGCTGTCGGCGGTTCACCTGGGCAATGTACTTCCTCAAGCGTCTTAACCACATGATTTCCGTCCCCGTCGTACATGAATATCGGCATTGTGAGGGGGCAGAATTCTCTGATGCTGGATTCTGTTAGTAGGGCTGAGTAGCAGAGAAAGGACAGAAGGCTGGTGGTGAGGAGGGGAGAGGTACAATTGCCGACACATGCCGCATGGAGATGCTAGAGGTTTTTAGTGCTGCGTTCTTTGATATGAGTTTCGAAGCGGATGGGGAAAATTGCAAAGATAGGTAGGTTTTACGGACCAGGTGGCGTGATGTCTGTAGATACTGCTAAAGCTTTAAAACCGGTGTAGCCTTCTGTCTACACAGCAATGAGACTCTTATCAGCAAAACACACAGATATGTACTACGTATTTATTATTATGAGTGTACGTTGGCACTTACCACAGCTTTCGCCAACGCACATCTCTCTGCACATGTTCCGACGTTGTAGCTTGCACATTCTACGTTGGCGCCTGTGATGATTGTTTCGTCTTCCGTGAGCAGGGCGCAGCCGACGCGGAAATGGGAGTAGGGACCTGGTGGTGTCAGATAAAGGACTGAACGGACTAGTGATACGGAAAGGCTTTTTTACAAGGGGGGGGGGACAGTAGGAATGGGCTAGAATTGAATCAAGTAGCATCATCATCATCATCATCATCATCATCATCATCATCATCAATCAATCAATCAGGATGAAGACAAGGCAGTAAGTAGGAGGCGTGCCAAGTAAATAATAATGCTTGATGAGTATACTAGCTCGATGCCCCAAGGGACGAACGAAGCCTGCCGACGGTAGACAACTTTTGAGATGAAAGAAAGAAATAGATTATTCACGGAAATAAAAGAATATCATCACGTTGCCCTTTTTACCAAGGAGAATAACAGACAGACACCATCTACCGTTGTTGGAGACTCCACGTACAATAAGCAACCCCCTTAGCAGCAATCACCTTTTCCTTCAGCTGAAGCAACACATCCGAATCTAGACCGAACCTTGTAGCATCGTCTTGGTTGCGGGGGATCCTTATCGGTGGCATTTTGTTGTGGTGTGTAGGTTAGATGTTCTTCGAGTGAGGTTGTGTCAATAGTTGGGTAACAGAATAAAATGGAATGGCGGGTCGCGGAAAGCTAGTGGAAGCACAAGGCTGGGGAGCGCTAGATGTTATATCTCAAGATATGGTAGGTAGACGACATGTTATGATCTCCAAGAGTTGATCTAGGATCGATGTTGGATAGTCGTAGGTACTACATATGGCAAAAGAATGAATGGTATCTATACACGCTCACATCGCTGGCTATGGCAATAAAAAGGAATGTAAGCTACTAAATCCCTTGAGAACGCCCATCGAACGAAACGCCTTCAAATGCACTCCCGTCAAGTCTCACACCTCTTCATCCTCATCATCTCCCAACAACTCGTCCTCATCAGGATCAACAACCGCATACCGCCCACTCCTCGAAAAATCGCTCCGAGTCGTATATCTCCTTCCACCACCAAACAGCCCCATAACACCCCTCCACGCGCTCCCAGCTAGTAGGGGTAGTGTAGCCACCACAGCAACCAGCGCACTAATCGCTGCAATCGGCCATGCAATCCACGGCTTATCGGCATCGAATGAGCTGCCACCTCCATCACCGAGTTTGATCTGTCCGAACTTGCCATCCCAGTTGCGCCAGACCCAATAGCCGGCTCCTGAAGCGATAGTGAACGGTAGGAGGATGACGACCACAAAGAACCAGAAACCTGAGAGGCCTTTCTTGGCTTGTTCGCGGTCGAAGTCGTCTTTATGGCCTGGACAAGGGCGTTCCGTTGAGGTGAACTCGAGCTCTCTGCCACCAGTGCAGGTGTCGAGAGGGGTGCGTCGGTAGCCGGTGGGGAGGTAGTAAGAAGTTAAGTCGGGGTTATCGAAGCATTGTTGCTTATGATCGGGGGGTTGTTGACCTGAGACGAGTCTACATCCGCCGTCGTTTGCTATTTCGTAATTGTAGTCGCTGTAGAATGCAATTTCAGCATGGAAGCTCAGATGATGCAAGACAGGGATCGGGAAGTGAGAAGCTTACCATTCAAAATCCTCGCGTGTGCAAGCGCAGTCCTTCGAAATGCTGTGCTTTTGTTCAATTCGCGGTCCGTTGAAGCACTTCCTGTCGATCTTCTTGCGGTGATACTGCGTGATGTGGCCGAAAAGGCAATTGTCCTTCTGCTTAGGGTGCTTCGGCTCCCAAAAGTAGTAGTCGTCTGCCTCCGGTTCTTGCTCGTTGAGCTTGCAGCGCCTATCTGTGAGGCCAGTGAAGTCAAGGTTGATGGTGGCGATCTTGCTGCCGCTAGAGCTTTCTTGGCCCCACAGAACGAAATTGCGCGACCTGTCAGAAGGAAGCGTGGAGATAGCTCCGACTTTGAAGTCAGTGTCCGAGAACTGATACTCTGCCCATGTCTGGCCTTCGTCGAGGGTGTAGAAGACGGATCGAGTTGCGACATCTTCCTCAACGATGACGATGATAGAGCCTTGGTCACCAAACTCCCACATATAGTTACCCTTCTTCACTGAGCGCCATTCCACGCCACCATCGCTACTAATAAAGGTGTCTCCTTCGGATTTTCTGCCCAGGTACTCGCCAACGTTGCCTACCCCCATCATCATGCCAATAGCACTTGGAGAAGAGAAGGTATCACGTGGGTCTTTGCGCTCAGTGTAGCTGTGGAGATGCAGAGAACATTGCCTAGCATCCGTGACGTCGCACCCAAACTCGTGGCCCTCAGCATCTTTCGACGGCGCTTGTAGTGTTTCCCATTGCGCACCATCATTATGCGTAATCATAGTTTTGAGTTTCTTGGCCTTACCAGCATCAGCTTCCTCGATGTTGGCGACTTGATTGACCAGTATGACGCCTTCAAGGCCAAGCATCTTCTCGAAGTCAACATAGCCCAGGCGATTTCTGTTGACGCCGTTGAGACTCATGACATAAGACGTGCCATTGCTGTTGCTCTTGATGATAGAGCCATACTCGGATTCATCGCGATTATTGACAGTGACATGCAAGAAGACGGCATGTGTGGAGCTATCGAGCACTGTGTAAGCCTTCTGGGCAGGCACCTCAAACTTGGGCGGGAATTGGGCATTGGCGAAGGTCTTGCCATCAACGCTGGTATGGCAAGTTAGAGCATCTCGATCATCTTCCTTTCTAGCTGCAACGACGATGAATTCAGACATGGTTGCGAAGTCGACGATGTCATCGAATTCCTTATGATCATCCGCAAACCAATTGTCGCTCCATTTGAGTTGAAGGGCATTGTCGAGCTTCTCGTCCTTGTATTGCTCGCAGTAAACGAGATTCTCCACACCACCACGGCCTTCCTTCTTTATGAACTCGCACTTGTGAATATATCGAACTCTATGTGGCCAATGGGCTCCTCTGTCTTCAGTGAAAAATGCAACATCATGACATTCGCCTTTACCAGAGCCGCAGTCGACTGCGCCAGTCCAAATAAGCCAGTCCTTGTAGTCAGGATGGAAGCCTAAGACTGATAATCTAGCGTCGCGAGTGGGTTCTGCAGGGGCCTCGAAATCCCGTATGGTTTTACCCTTGTCGTAGGAATAGAATACTTTTTTTCCTGGAGTGAGAAAGAAGACTATATCGTGGAAGTGACGATGTGGGACGATAGCTGTGATTTCTTCGCCCTTGAGTATCTGTGTCCATGTCTTGCCGGCATCCGTAGTGCGGTAAACTTCGTGTTCGTCAGTCCTCACAACAATAGCCTCGTCGCCTTCCTCATGAAAATCTGCGCTTCCGAGGTAGTAATACTCTTCGAATATCCCAGCGGGGAATGTTGTGAGCTCTTTCAAAATATCTCCACTTACAGGAGCCTTATAAGAATCTTTGCAAGGGCGCTCTACTTCTTTATCGAGTTTGACTGCACCCTTAGCATCTTCATCGCAATCGTTGCCCGGAATGCGCCTGAAGCCCGAGCTGCCCATAAAATTATCATCTGGGCTCTTGCATTTGCCTTCTGGGACAGACATGGACCCCGCAGGTACGCACTTCTCTCCATTTTCGCTTGGTAAGAAGTTGGTGTCGCACTCAAAGTCCTCTTTAGTACAAGCGCACCGTTTGAACTCGGGTACCGGATCCTTAAACTCTTCATCCACGAAACAATCGGCATCCCACTTGCGTCTCCGGTACGACTGCTCATTGCCCATGATACAGATCGGAGCTCCATCCTCATCAATACGCGCGGGCCACTGCTCGAAGTCGCTATCCTTGCATTTGCCTTCGTGGAGCTCTGCAAAGTCGATAGAAATTGCCCAATGCTCAAGATCTTCTCCGTCACCGATAGTAACCATCAGAAAGAATTTGAGACTCGTAGAATCAGGTGTGGTGGTCAATATTTTAGCGCGGACTTTGTCTCCAAGTTTGACCTTCTCCCATTTATGACCATGGTTTAGCGAGTAGCTGAAGGTGTCAGTGGGCCCTTCGTCATCGATAGCAACGAGCACAGCCCCTTTATCACCAAACTCGTACTTGTGAGCGCCTTTGAGGGCTCTCGTCCAATGTAGTCCGGCGTCATCTGATACATACAAGTCGCCATCTTCGTACTCCTCTAAATGTTTGCCCTTGTTACCAATTCCCATTAGTATACCTGGAGCTGGGCTTGAGAAAACCCTGCCAGAGTTCGACATGTCTGAGACAGAGTGCAGATGGATTTCATCGCCGTCGCGTGTAGTAAGTGGGCTGAAAGTCCTCCCATCATCGAAGCTAATTTTGCTCTTGAGCTGCTTCTTAGCCATAGCACTCTTCTCAACATCCTCCCAATTGTCAACGACATTAACCAGCACAATTCCTTGTATCCCTGAGACTTTTTCGAAATCCACAATCCCCTTCAAGTTCCGATTTGTGTGCTCGATATTCCTGGTAAAATATGTCCCGTTCGAGTTGCTCGTAAAGAGCACACCCATAGCATTGAGAGCCGTCGTAGTCATAACGTCAACCTGGATGCTATAGTTCGTGCTCTCAAGAATTGTATACGCGTCCTGCTCGAGCCTGTGGTCGTTGGGAAAGATAGCACGATGCCACGTATTCGCATCGTCTGTCACATACAATGCCAACTCATCCGTCCCCTTGGCACTTGCCGCCGCGACTAGGAAGCCTTTGACAACTGCAATATTAATGATACCCTGCACAGTCCTATCGCCGTCCAAAAGCGGCTCATGTTCATGATCAAAGTAATCATCCGAAACCACAAGCCTGTCGTCCTTCGTAGAGAACGGATTTGCGAATCGTCCCTTGACCACGCAGATAATCCGGTCATCATTTTCGTCGTCCTTACTAGTTTGGAAATTCGGCGTACTCTTCGCGAAGACACAAGTCCTCGTGTCCTCTCTCATCTTCTTCGCTGGCGTCTTGAAAGCATCCTTTGTGTAATAAGCCATCTCATTGCATGTGAATAAGTCCGTGCAGAAGTTCACGATGACCTTGTCTGGATCCTCTGCTTGAAAGCTGAAAGGCGGTCTGAAGGGTGGCGGGAGACCATCTATTTCGAAGCTCCGCCATGTTTCACCTCGGTCTTCTGTTACCCAGTGTGAATGCTTACGTTTGCCCCATATGTAAGCTACTTTATGATCGTAGGGATGTGGTACGAGATCCAAGACCGTGCCCTCGGGCACGTCTGCAATATTTCCCCATGCCTCGCCGGCGTTGTCTGTTCTTTGGACATTTCCTGCGCGGTCGAGAATGAGGATGACGTCGGAGCCTTCGAAGTAGAGGGGTGGTGCTGCGGGACGTTGCTCGAACTTGTGTTTGGAGATTCGGGGTGCGTCTTTCTTTGCTGACGCTAGGGTCGTAAGGAGGAGGGCTTGGAAGAGGAGGAGTAAAAGGGATAAGAGGCTGGAATTTGGTTTGCTTCGTAATATCATTTTGGCTGGATGGTAGAATACGTAGGGTGGCCTTACGCTCTTGGAGTTTGGGACACCTCAGCCTTTGGCGTACGTATAGTTTGAAGCTGTCCTGTGGCGAAGAATCGCGCCAAGCCTAATACGGATCGTAGCGCTTGGGGCCTGTCTCACGACGGGCAAATGCCCAAGGCACGTTCACATTCACAATAGCACTCTAATATTCAACAATGCCCATCGCTATCTTACATTATGTGCCTTTGAGTATTTGTGGTAACGTACTTACACAGGCGAACAGAGATTAGGCGGACCTCGAGCCCGGTGTCAGCTAACAAGCAAGGTTTGGAAGTTTCACATGCATAGGGATCGCTCGCAGCAATATGTGGGTTGATCGAAAAGATTGAAGACCAGTCTCCATGTTTGTGCTATGTAAGGCAATCTTGCTCATCCTCTCCCTTATGGCCCAACGGTATGATACAATCAGAACTCCACGCTATGTCCACCACAACAATGCTGGGATTTTCGGCCACACTAGAAGATTCGTGAAACATAAGTGACACAGTGAACGTCCTTCAAGTCCATATCCCACCTGTCCCGTGTACCGTGTTCCAATTTCCTGTCATTTTGCCAGTCCCAGTGAGGGAGACCAATCTAAACATCGCTGTCGCTTGATCCCAAAGCTCCAGCGCTCGGTTATTCAAAAACAAAAGGGGGGGTATCTGCTAATTGTAATCTCCATCGTGTGTCGGCCTAGCGAATGTATGGAGTTGAGTCGATTAAAAAGGTTTTGATCACTTGTGAAGGGGGCTCGGTGTGTTGAAAAGCAACGCTGCGTAAATCGTGAAGGTAAGTCTGGGGTAGTATTTCGACGACTCGTCGATTCTGAAACATCAATCTTGTATGGGGCTCAAGCATCGCCTTCATCATCTTCATCATCTTCTGGCTCCTCACTCTCACCGCTTGGTGTATCCTTCTTCGCTTTCTTAGCCGCCGGCGTGCTTTCCTCGTCATCACCGAGAGCATTGGACTTGCGCTTAGCAGATGTTTTGCTCGATTTGCCTGGAGCCGATGTGTCGGACTCTTCGTGCTTGGGAGCATATTTCTGGAGTTCACCGCCTTCACCTTTTTCGATAAGTGAGACCTCCTCGGCTGTGAGGAACCTTCCTCCAGGTCCCCTCGGCCGTCGCATGGCATGCTTATGTCTTGATTCATGCAGGTATGGTTTCCTTCCCTTCGAAGTGAGTCGCAGTGCTTCCTCCAATTTTTGCCGAGCCACGCGTCTCTTCAGAATCCGATGGAATTGTTTTGCGTTAACATACAACGGGGCTTCTTCAGCGCCTGACGGTCCGACTTCTGGTGAAGCCTGATGTTGCTGTGGTTGGTGCGGTGGTGGCATCTGAGGAGGAACAGAATTTCGCGGTGGTTGATGGTTCATCATCACCGTTGATGCGCTGTGGACCTGTGGGCTGCTGACATGATGACCCATGTGGCTTTGCGACATTCGATGATTTTGTGAGACTTGCGAGGGTAATGAGCCCATGTTTGGTGGGTGTGGTGGCGATCTAGGCGCTCGCTCATTCTTGATGCCGATGCCTGCCATGCGCGGCGATCCGCCCGCCATCGAAGTTTGTGGCATCTGGTAGTAGCTCGTCTGCCCTGATGCTGCCGCGGTGGCCATGGCAGCAGCTGCTTGCGCTGGTGAAACGCCATACGGGGGATGCATGTTCGAAGGAGGGACACCATAGGCCTGTGGATAATTGAGCGCTGAATGGTTCGCTTGAGGTGGTGGCTGTGGTGGATATGAATGCCCTTGAGATGGTAGGATAGGTGAGGCTTGAGGTTGATGTTGTTGGTGCATCTGTGGAGGTTGACTCGGTGGCGAGGTTATTGTCGGCCCTCCAGAATGCTGTTGGCCATTCGAATAGGCAGCCTGCATGTGCGGCGCGTGCGGATGCTGGCCATAGGTATGTGCCTGAGGTTGCGCGTAATCCATCATGGGTAGATCCAGGTAAAGTAGAGGTCGAAAGTGCTTGTTGTGTCGCTACCGTTGGAGTGGCGCCTATCTTTTCACGCGAGTGTGCGTGACCAAAGATCGGATAGGCTACTTGACAAGTACCACGGGAGAGATTAGTCAGGGCGGTCGACTCAAAGGTGTCAGTGTCGACAAGAATATGCCTCTTTTCTATTGTGATTGGAAGAGGCTATCTTGGTGACCGCAAAGCTATTCGACGCGGGGCCAGCCGGGTGCGTAGATTGGACGAAGGTTTTATGCACGGTCCTGCAGCCCTGGCATATCTTAGTCTCGGCACGCAAGCTTAGGTTCCATTGGATGGAGGTGTAGAAGGGTAACTCACCGACAAGAGAATCCTTTAATGAGAGCAACAATAGCTATATTGGCTCAGCCGAAGGTCCCTTGCGCTTTTGAAGTGTCCGCAGTGCTCGACTTTGTGCAAAGGTTCGCGTGATGAGGCTGTTACGAGTATGTGAGGCGAATAGCGTTAGGTCTCAATGCAGCAGTACTGGCGTCAGAAGAGCATGCGCTGTCACCTTACTCTGGTGACCTCGTTGCGTTATCGTGGAGGCAGTGCCGGCCACAGTATTCGGTGGGGCGCTAGGTAATGGATTACCGATTTGGATTGTCGCCTCCACTGATCTCCTCTGGGATATTATTCCAGACTGGCAAGCCAGTTGCCTAGGATCTTGGTTTCTCCGTAGGTATGAGGCGGTGCTGGGTCTCCAATTTCCCGAGTCGGTGAGTGGTCGGTGGAGGTTCGGTGCCACTACTGGACGCGAATCTTCAAGCAAGACCAGTGTGTATTGTGGCACAGGGAATGAGGGCCAATTGGTGGATGTGTAAGGCGTGGGCTGCATAGGACCAATGAAGCGTCAGCATCCCATGCAATTAATAGATTACAACGCGAGGGACAACTGGGTTGGGTAAGGAGGGAAGGTTTTGGAGTAAGGTTGGGCATGGATAAAGGGCGGTGTTGATTTGATGCGTTGGCAATGCATAGCGCGCGGTAGGCCCTGCAGGCGAGAATACACCTTTTGTCGATCAACACAATGTACGTACCTCAAAAAAAGCTATGACTCTTGCAAGCCGTGTGTAACGTCCAGGATTGATGCAGTTGAAAGCCGTTCGACAAGTAAAGGGAGCGGTAGTCTAATTGAATGGCGCGTAGGTGGATTTTCGACAGACTTGGGGCGGTGTAGAAGCGCTCGTTGGCAGTGTCGGGTATGCGAGTCTCGTTCAGGTTCGTGTGCCTCTTGCGACACGCGGGCTGCAAGTGGTTAAAAGGGTAGCAGCAGTTAGTACTGTGCTCCTCGTGAGTCGTGAGTCGTGAGTCGCCAGTGCTGGTGCTGGTGCTAGTGCTATGCGATGGAAATCCATGATCAGTTGCGTCATTCATCCTCGTCGCGTCGCTGACATTTCGACGTGGCTGAGATGAGCAGGAGGAAGTGGGGCTGCTTGTGGAGGGGTTCGACTAACCGTGAAACGTAGAGTTGGGGATTCCAATTGAGCGATTTGACTGGCTGGCAGCAGGCTTGACAGATGCGTGCAACCGTGGGGCTGGGTCGTGGAGAATCACCTGACGTTCCCCGGTCGTATGATGCTCAGACGGAATTGTCGATAAAGCGCGACGATAATGTATTCTGCAGTGCGATAGGCTGCCCTAGCCCAGGTTGCGGCAAGCAGTAGATCTGCCGCGTAGAGTGACAAAAGGATTGGATAAGAGTAATGGAAGCACAAGACTCAAATGCTTGTTGGTGTGATGATTGGGGATGATTGGGAGGAGTGCGAGCCAGTGAAGATGTTGGTATTTGAGTAGTGTTTGCCTAGGGCGCGTTTGGCGGGAATGGTGTGGGAACTTGGAAGGTCAAAAGTTGAAAGGACCAATGGAAAAATTCAACAGTTGGAGTGGAAGAGGAATTTTTTGATTGGAGGGAATGCGCTGATATTTATGAAAAAGGGATTTGGGGGATCTAGTGGAAGGACTAAAGGTACTCGAGGGAGTGAATAATAATGATGCGCAGCTCATTTCAGCTGAAAGAAGCCACCGAGGCCACCTGACCTGTCACGCAATGGAAGATTATTCATTGCGCAGCGCAGGGATCGCCCGGGGCAGAGGAGCACAGCAACAACTAAGGGTAAGTTAACTATTCGCAATTCGCAATTCGCAATTCGCAGTTCGCAATTCGGCCTCAAGCCCGTGCAAGATGCAAGACTTTCATGCTGGCTGACGCGGAGAATCCAAAGAAATACCGCAAGTCCCAATTCCCAATTCCCAATTCCCAATTCCCAATTCCCACCCATCCTAGCTACCCCATCCCTCTCACGCAATAATCAGCCATCAATATTCAGGGCAAGCCTTAGCGGAGATTGATGTCTACATAAGCTATCTGCACCACTTAACTTGCAGGAGATCTTCTCCCTTGTTTCCTGATAGTGGGATGATTTCCGGTTTGCTGCTGACTGGCTGAAGCGCTTTTAGAACGAACCACACCATTCATCACCCGCACAGTCCCCCACTTATGTCCGATAGCCGCCCATACTATACGAAGGCTATCCAATCGATGTGCGTCAACACTTTTGGAATTCATCTTCTCAAACACGCCCTCATCGTGTCTGGTTAACCGCTGACCCACGCGCTCTAACTTACCTTATCACACTAATAGTCCCCCCGCCGTCCAACCTTACGAGTATTTCCGAGTCCCACGCTTGCAAGTCACCCCCCCCCCCCCCTTTAAAACACGGAGGCTGCAACGCCATCAACGGATGCAGAATAGTCCGCGTCCGCAATGGGCTTTCTCATGACGCAAAACCTGGTAAATATGCTGACTGTCACTCAAGGCACTTCTACATTATTGATTCCTGCACCCATGTGTTGTTATCACAGCTGCTCCGCTCTCCCAGCCAATAGTCATCCACGTCAGACTGACGTGCATTACCCGGCATTTCCTTGTTGAGTAACGGCGTATTGAACCATATTGGTCATGAACGCATCGAGCCACGACACATCTCCGAGAGTGTTTCAGAGGATATTGGTCACGTCGGTCATGTAAACTGGTCACTGTCACTGTCACTGTCACATATGCTTTATATGGCTATAATCTTCAGGCTTGGCAATGGACTCCATCCAAACCAATCTTCCAAGCCAGCATAGGGTTCGGACCTTCTCGGCCCTTGTTCATATTTAATTGTGATATGCACCATTCCTTTCAATCCGATCATTCATGCCTCCAATCACTGCATGGATCATGGTCCTCGTCCCCACCAATTCCTCAGTCCCTCGTAGATGGCAAATATGAATGCCGAACTTGGCGCCGCTCTGACAACTGTAATACCACAACCCCTGTACATACCTTTGGTTCCTTGCTGCCTCCACAGCGCCTTTCCAGAGGCCCAAAATGTCCTCCTGACGTTGCTTCCTGGTTCGACTCCTTCGGTCTGCATACGCGACTTGATCGTATCGGCGGGGTAGAAGACGAAATTGTAGCTGACGCCTGCTGTGGCACCTGCTAAGAGTTGCTGGTATATCGGCAATGGAGGGTTGGACTCGAGGTTCGCTGATGGCGGCGATGCGGAGCGTGTATTGTGCTTCCTAAAGAGCGCACTGACGCCCTCATAGCTCCCGAACCAAGCTGCCGAACCCCCCGTCTCTCGAATCAGCGTGCCGAGCTGCCCATGCCATAACCCAAAGATACCATGATGGCGAAAGATCGAGGCAATGATCTTTAGTGGTCCCGGTCTGCGAAGGTGGGATGCGGATAGCGGGACTTGCATCTGACACTTCACAAGTTCAATGGGAGTGAGGAGTAGGCTTGTGAACGCGCCGCTGGCTGCTCCACATGCCACGAGTACACTGAGAGGTAAAGGGACGCCTTGTGTGGGCGGTCTCAGGGTAGCTTGGAACACATCTTGGGCGATTCGGTAGCTGAAGAACAGGCTACTCGTTTCGATAGCCGCTCCGACGAGAGGGGCACTGATACCACGGTATAGACCTCGCAAGCCTTCGGCATGGATGGATTGTCGAAAGCAGTCAACAGGGCCTGTATAGCGTGGCGGAAGGTATTCCGGTTGAGATTGGAGGCGCACTTTGACGGTGTCGAATGGGTATTCGATCGTCTTACCGATCATGCCAGCAACTGACCCGAAAATCACATCTTTCATTGCTTCCATACCTTGGCCGGTACCACTGTCCTCCATTTTGGGCGGCAGCCCATTCTCTGCTGCCGCGAAGGATGTAATCCTCCCCTCTGCGGCGTCACTCATCGAGCAAGTGGGGTGATTGCAGCCAGGCTAGATAGATGGCCGTTCTAGTGAATGTAGAACGGCCTTGAATGGTTATTGTGGGAGCATATCGTGTTGGACATGGTCCTTCACTGGGAGGCAGTGACTGCAGTGAAAAACTCAACAATATGTTCGGGGCCGCGCAAGATTACGGCGCAGGCTTTCATAGATCTCCCGTGTATCTCAAGATCAGCTCTCGAACACTTGGAAATAGGCACACGATTTGAAGCCCCAGCATACCGGACAATGTACCAACAGCAGGCAGCAAGGAGAAAAGCACAGACTTGAGTACAATATTTCGACATTTTAGTTCGTCGTACCGTGATCTTAGCGAGCCGGCATACTTTCCAACACTGCGGTTAAAACTCGGGATTATCGCTTCGCAGAAACAATTTCTCGAACATTTTGTTCCGCCCTTAGATTTGCAGTCCGGCTTCTCTGGGGGCGCTGTAAAGAACGGGCCAGGAACCCCCTCGAGTTGCAAATATGACAGATACGAAAGCCGTCGGTGCTGCTCCTTTGTCAGCTCTGACAACGCCAGGGTTACGAAAGAATGGTTAGCACTAAGGCACCAGCTGGATTTATTTCCGCTCAGAAAACATCCTGATTCAAGTGACCTAGGCAAGCAATGGCACGCCCAAAAGTCAGCGTTTCGTCCCAAAGCTGGATACACCTCATACGAAAAGCGGACACAGGAGCGAAAAGCAATGGCAGCGATGAAAGCTAAAGAGAAAGAGATGAAGGACGAGAAAGAGGATGAGAGACAGGTATGAAACCCCAAATAGTTGGGCTAGGGAAAAGTGGTTGAAGTGGAACTCATTAGCGGCGCATACAAGCGATCAAGGACAAGAGGGCAGCTAAAGAAGAGAAGGAGCGCTACGAAAAGATGGCAGAGAAGATGCACAGGAAGAGGGTGGAGAGGCTGAAGAGGAGGGAAAAGAGAAACAAGCTCTTGAAGTCATGACAAAGACATCTTTCAAAAGTCTGAACGGTTATCATAATGTTCTAGACGGGGAATTTTCGAAGCATAGCGCTAGGAGTTTTGGCAAACATGAAGCACTTGATACCCAATGATTATAGGATAACGCAAAGGTCATTTGACCTCGAAATGAGTGTTTACAGAACCTGTTTCGTGATTATGAGAGATGTGCATTGCAATCAGTAGATAGCGTTTGTTTTCCAACATCCTAATCCACAAACGTAAACACACCTCTGCCCTGGTGCCATCAACCTTCCCTCTTCCACCTCCAACCACCACCACCAAACACAATGTCCCGCCCAACAACCCCCATAACCTCCACCTCTGCCGCCCCAGGTTCCTTCACATCTCCCGGCCCACCCCGCTCCTCCACACACCCTGTAAAACCCCGCCACCAGATCCCTCACCACCCCCATCGCACGCACCATCACCGACACCATGACGTTCCAGTACCCCAAACAGCCATCCTACCCACGATCTCTAACCCGTTCGGCGAATTACTCGCAAAAACCACTACCAAAAACATAGATGGTACAAAGACGCCAGCGCAAGAACAGCAGCAGCAGCGGGCGCAAGAGGAGCAGGCAAGAGAGCAAAGTTTGAAAGCGGAGGCCGAGCGGAGAAGAGAGGAGGAAGTATGGAAGGAAGTAGAACGCAAGCGCCGAAAGAGGAAAGCTGCCGATGAGTGCGTATCCATTCTTCCCATGAGCTCTCATATCCCACCACTATAGAACTACGGTCTGACCAGCTATTTATACACAGATCCCTCCGCACAACCCTGACCTCCCTCTCCAATCAAAGCACAAGCATAACCCGCCGCCTAGACTACACCTACTACTCCCTCCTAACCTCCCTCTCCTCTCTGACAAGCACGCTCTCCGAACTGCACGAACTATCCACCTCAACCACCCACCTCTCCCATAACTTCGCCTCTGAATCCAGCTCCCTAGCATCTGACATCTCTGCCCAAATCACTTCTACGACTACGAGTTTCGACGCGCAAGCCGAGAGGATCAAGGATTTGGAGAATAGGATTAAGAAGGGGAGATTGAAGGCTAATAATTTGGGTATAAGACTCGATGCTGTTAGGACTAGGGTTGAGGAAAGTAAGAGGCGGGATGAGGAGGGGGAGAGGATGATTGGGAGGAGGTTGAGGGTTTTGTGGGGGTGCTGTGGGGTGTGGATTGTGCTATTCATGATATTGATCATTGTAAGGCAGAGGGGGCCGGGGGTGGATGTTAGGGGAGGGAAGATGGTTGAGCTAGGGCAGATGCATAAGTTACTGGAACTGGAAAGTAATGGCAACAGAAGCCAGGAAACGGTACTAGGGTCGGCTGGCGTAGGGAGGAGCTTGAGCAGTAGTAGCAAGGTAAGGAGTAAAACGAAGCGGAAGTCGGCTGTGGATGCTGAGGCTACGTTACGGCTTTTCGATGAGTTATGATAGCTTTCGGGGCTGTTAAGATATGCTATGAATCGAAATGCAATTGGGTATCATGTAAGACATTGCTCCAACGTTTTTCCCCAATGCAAACAAGTCAATCATTGACTCCAGCCGGTATCTTCCTGTGCGCCCATCTATATCCCAAGCACCAGCTCATCCGCCGAATATATCATAATAGTAATCCTCATCCAAGCCCTCACGACTCGGGATCTCAGGAGCGTCGCCCGCAAACGCCATATCATCGAATCTGACATTGAGCAGCCGAATCTTCAGTCCATAGTCCTGGACCATTCCGATCAGCTTATTAGTCTCTGCAGTAATCGGCTGCTGGTTCAATAACATTAGCAATCCATCCAGCCACTCCGAAGCCAGGCTATGGGTCTGCGGATACAGTGTGAGTAGCGTGACTTCCTTCTTACCGGACGCCGGCTTCGTGACTGCAGAACCGGAGCGTAGATGAGTCTTAGGAGTCGTGGGGCGAGACGAGGGTGAATGGCCGTGGATAGAGATTTTGGTGGAAGAGGAAGGTTGGGGTGTCTTAAGTGTAGAAGTGGAAGAGTTGGCATCCGAAGGAGCGGAGACATTGGAGGTGACTGAGGTGACGGCCGCCAGATCGATCTTCTCGTGCAGAACTTCCAATCCCGGCTCCTCGTCAGTACGGAAATCGTAGTCTGCATAGTGCAGGTAGCGTCTGTTGTAGGATAGTTTTGCAAAGCGGTGAGAAGACGGTTCGGAGGATTTCAGGTCTTGTTTTGTGACGGGGCCTGCTTCAGGCTTATAGCTCTGAGGATTGGGGAACCAGGCCCCGGAGAGTAGACACCGTATGCGTTGTTCCTTGATGAATTGCAGGGCTTCGTGATTTAACTCGTCTCGGATTTGGCGTAGATGATGGCCCCAGGTGTCTTCATATGTAAGCTCAAGTAGCTCCATTTGTAGTTGTCTCAGCCTTTGCAGCTCGAATTCTTGGATCTCTGTCTCGACTCGGTGGACGTCTTTCGTACGTGAAGCACCCCCAACGACTGCTTCGAGCAAGATGCGGACCAGATCCACGATCTTTAGGAAATCTTCCTGCTCGGCGCCTGTAGTCTGCCATAGTCTGAAAAAGGCATGCATGCCCGCGATGTGTATCAGGGACCATTGCAGTATCATCGGCTTGAAGACCTTATCGAGATTCGTCCTCGACTCGAAGGCCAATGGAAACTTTGCTTCATCGACGTCGGCCTTGTCTACTTCGAAGTGTTCGTATAAAATCGCGGTCACAGCGAGGCTTGCTCTCGCAATGGGACATCTTTGCTCTACCGGCCTTGTCGACTGTTCCAGTAACAACTTCTGAAAACCATCTTCATGCCTCTTCACATAATCTGTGAGATCCATCATGCCCAAGTATCCGGTCTCCGCAAATTCCCACGCAGGACTCTCGCTCTCAAACCCTAGCCGCCTCCACTTCTCAGGATTGTGTTGCTTCTTCTTTGACCCGTCGTCTCCATTCTCTACTGGCGTTGAAGCCCTCTCTGGATTGCTAGCCAGGTGTACGCTTTTAAGCGCCCTTCTGTGGTCAGGCTTTTCCAAGTCTACAGGTATATCTCTCCATTTCCGAAGCAGCACCCTCGTCAGTGCTTGGAATTCCAGCAGTGGATGTGAGAGATCTTGCATTGCCGTACTTTGCATGAGAGTATACGCAGCTTGTATGACACCCAGATCCTGCAACCTTTTTATGAACTTTGGCCATTCGGTATCTGTGTCGTTCGTGATCGCTTCTCGCATCAGAGAATTGATAAGCTGTAGGGCATTGGCACATAGAGCGTGATCGGCCGAGGACAGTCTGCTGACGAGCATTTCGAGAAATTGAGGGTAGACAGCAATAGTAGGTTTCAAAGCCCGAAAGCCAAAGTTCTCAGGCTGGGTCAATTTGTTCGAGGCGTTGTAAGGGTGAGAGACGATGTAGACAAGGATTGACATGGCGCCGCGAAGTATATTGACCAGAGGATGCGTGACAACTAATTCTACAACCTACTTTGCGAGTCAGTACTTATCTCACTATGCTTGAATAGACATTTACCCTCTCCACGAGATCTGCGTTGACATACTCCCATCCCTTATCCACTTCCAGGAGTCTCGAGAAAGACGTCAAGCTATAAGCCAGCGTGTTACCGGTGGCATGAAGAGCCAGATATCGTAATTTTGTCAGGCCTCCTTCAAGTATGAATACATCAGCAAAGGAAGGATCTCCTATATTAGACTGCAGCTTGAAGACTGCCATTTTGCGGACAGCATCTTCGTCGCTGCCGAGGCGCTCAACAAGCTCTGAGACGTTTATGCTGTCCATTGAACGTGTGAAAGGCCTAGCTCTGTATCACGAGTAACTATCCAGAACCGCCATCTAAGTCACCTCGTGAATGTTGGAAGTGTTGTTGGACTGAATAAAGCATGTATAGTCGGTTGACGCGTTGGACGCGGTCATTCAGGCGGATTCCAATACTACTTGAGGTACTTTAACATAGCTAGATTGACAAGCTCTGGAGACTGCCCGTAGAGTGATTACTTTGAACACTTAACCATAATGTAGCATACTATTCGTCATGGAACGCCTCTTTCCTCCTTTTCCTGCCTGGGCAAGCCTGGTAGAGGATCCTCTCCATGTACCACAATCCCAGCCAATTCTAGAGAACTCAGCCACTGGAGACGAATCACCATTACCGCGTTTTCAACTGGATCTGCCAGCAATATACTGGGACGGAACTGACTATATTACTCTCTATGACAAAACAAAATCCCATGCTCTCAGAAACTATTTCAGTACCGAAGTATCGGTCCATCGTCTCAACAATGTCTACAGCTACCTCTGGCTTGCGGGCAGCAAGATTGGACCCTCATCACTAACAGAGCAAACCATGTCTGGCCGCAGCTGCGTCCTAACGCCAAGGGCAGACATGCACATGGTCTTTCATGGCAAGAAATCATATATAAAACCCCTGCCCGAATTCCTACTCTGCCACACTATCTGGACAAATTACCTCTGTCAAGACGCTGAGTTGTACGGTAGCGCGTTCGGCTTACTATATTCCTACATCGCGCTCATATGTACGAAATCCGATTTTCGGATCGCGAAGTCTAACGAAGTTATTCCAGAGGAAGTAACATGGCATCAGTGGAGTCTTCTCAGTGCCGAGCTTGAACGTACTTGGCGCACGACTTCAATGCCAATGCATCTTCGCTATACCTACAGCGAACTTCGCCTAGCTCGACTAAACTGGATATTCCGTCTCTCGCAGGGGAAACTCATGCGTGGATACTATCGCCAGGATAGTAGAGGCTGGCTGGTCGGCACGCTGGTGTATATTACCATTGTCTTGACCGCCATGCAAGTAGGGTTAGGAACTGATCGATTGAGTAGTAATGAGGGCTTTCAGCGTGCCTCGTATGGTTTTACGGTTTTCAGTATCATTGCTCCTGTCCTCATACTGGCGGCGTATGTGGGCATTGTGGCTGTGGTAGCGCTGTCGAATGTTGTTTACATGCTGTTGAGGAAGAGGAAACTCCTCAACCCGCAGGAACTGGAGGAGGTGGGTTACATTGGGGGCTCACAGCGGAACAGGACCTGTAAGCAGAGGGCTCTACCCTCAACTTCGGATGCTAGGGTCTAGCTTCTTGCATATGCAGCAAGTTCTCGTTTGTGTTCTTTTACAAGAGGAGCTGCGCAAAAATCCCCCCGCCTGGTATCGCAGGGGCTAAACACTACCTACAACCATACCCGGCCACACGGATGACAAGAGAATCGATTGACCTACATTCTCCTCAGCAACTGATAGTTTGCCAACCACGATCGTTCTAAACAACCTTCCGTTGAGAATGTCTTAGGAATTAACGAGTTCTACAAGTGTGGTACTAACGTCAAACTCCTAAAATCGGTGACTGAGATGTTGCTGCGGTGCACAGAAACTGTGTGCTAGTGCCGGAAAACGGATTCTTTTCTCACCCACATACCGGCCAAATCCCCAGTCCATCTACGGCTCGCCCTAACTAAGGTACTGACGTTACCATACCTCTTCACAAGAAACCACCCCAAAACCACACCGCTCCACACACCCTTACCACCCCCTATCTCTACCGCCTCCCCCCTAGTCTCCATCCATCATCTTACCCAGCCACAACATACCCAACAGAAACAGCCAACCGCCAAAAGCAACCCACACTCCCCCAGCACCACATATCCTCCCCTTCCTAGTCCAATGCACATTCCCCCCTCCCCAACACCCCATCCCCATCCCCTTCCCAACTAGCCACTCCAACGCCCCCCCCCAAATCAACACCCCTCCATACAAAATCACCCTCTGAACTCGTCATTCCCCGCTACGAAAAATTGTCCTATCCCGTTCCTGCGCTGCGCTGTTAGTGGTTAGTATACGGTGCTCAAATGTGAAGGCGGGATAGGTTAGTTAGGTTAGGTGGGCAATATTTCCTTTAGCTTTTCTGATGGGTGGAGATGGAGATGGAGATGGTGATGGTGATAGTGATGTGAGACGTTAGAGGGTAGGAGGGTAGGAGGTAGGAGTGTGGACGGGTTGGGTAGATTGGGGCTATTGTCGGGGGCTCAGGTTTGGGGTTAGGGTTTCGTTTATATGTAGACCCTACAATCGACTATCCACACTCACGACCCTCCCTAATGCCTATCACATATCATCGATACTGATAAACCACCCTTGCCAACTCCTCTGTAAGACTCCACGAGCGCTTTCATCCACTGATCGCGGGATATGTGGCAAGTTTAAAGCTAATGATACTTACACTACGCACGTCAGGGATAGATGCATAATAGCAAGGCCTCTGCAACAATTAGAACCTATGATCCCCCTCGCCCTCTAGTGCCTTGCAAACGAACCACGTAGCTCCCTCGCTATCCCACTTCCACTACCGCCGTTTCTACTGAGAGACTGTGCCACCTACAGTTCTTATGGAAGCGCTGATGGCACGAGGTTGGTTGGTCTATTCAGCGCGATTGGATGGGAGGAATGCGGGGTTTGTGAAGTGGTGAGTAGGTTCCGGTGATTCTTCCTAGGAACTCTGTGGTGTGTTGTGGAAGTGGTAGATGTGGTGGCGATTGTTGAACTTGATATAGGATTAGGCAATAAGCTTGGGATGGGGAGGAAGGATTCTTATTTGGGAATGGCTGAATTTTGGTAGGAGGCCTGGAAAGGAGTAGGCATCTGGGCTATATCTTCTTGAACGGACTCGCTCTGAGGCGGTTTTTGGTGTCGATAGGGTGGCTGGGAGGGTGGAAGAGGTTTTTGCTTTCGTGTTTGTAGGGATGCTGAGGTGGATCGAGCACAATGTGTTAGAGCCGGAATTAGCGATGCAGACACGCAAAGACCGCCCGGTGGTAGGGATAGAGATGGGATTGGTGACGGTGAGAGTGAGAGCGTAGCGCGTGGTACTGGAGCGGGTGATGCGTGCTTTTGCTTTGTGGGGTGAGGATAGGAGGGAGATGCGAAGAGCGTATGGGCGGAGTTCGAGGATTTTCATGGAACTGTTGACGAATGTTGAGGTGGTTCTTGAGGACGCGCGTTTTCACACAAATGGTATTAGGCACTGGAGGAGAAGGGTAGGAGTCAGATGTCTTTGAGTCATGTTAGACTCATCTGCTTTAATTGACGTGATACCCCGGCGTACTGCATATGTAAACAAGCGTTTTAGTATCCTAGTCGTGCTCTATATATGCTCTTAGAGGACTACTCTGTATGCTGATAAAGTCCAGAATTACTACCTTCTTGAACGGACGCTGCACGTCTCACTCTGCATGAATACCAAACTGAGACAGCCTTTCTAGCCTCTGGCAACAACTCCGGCGAAGAAGAAACGTTTTGGAAAAGCCATGTTGGTGTGGAGTAAGAGAGAGCAGTACTCTTGTAGTACATTGGCTGTGAAGAAATGCAACGCAGTAATCATGAGGCTTCGCCACAGTCAATAAGTTCAATGACGAGACGATGTGACACATTCTAGAGGCATTGATATCTTCAAAGCCTAGTAGTTCTCCCAAGCAATTATTTCCAATGACTTTGGGAGAAGGTGATAACTACGCTAGAAAGATCGGGCACCATGCCGATTTCTTTGAGAAGCAAACAGCACTCGGGAGGTCATTTGAGGCACAGAACCATTCTAGGAGATGCAATGTCCACAGTCGAACCAGAGACAGTCTTGGCAGGACCCCAGGTCACTCATCAGGCTGGCAATTTGCGAGAAGGAGCTAGTATATTTCTTGGGACTGTGCATCCCACGCGGTGTTTCGAAACACTATCATTTCTACAAAGCCTGCAAGGTCTCTCCCGATGCTAAGACTAGCCACGGGCAGTTCATCAGGGGCAGATGCGGAAATTTGACCGGACCCATGATCGAGATGCGGAGATTGTTCCTTGTTGACATTTAGATTTCCATGATTGGAAGATAAGGCATCAAGACTTAGTCCTAACTACGGCCTCAGCTACGATCCCCCCCAAGTGGGATGGTCGCCGCATTCGCCAACGTGTCTTTGCGGAGGGTTTTCCGTATAGCGTCCCACAGCAGCTTAGGAGATCGGAGCTCCCTCCTATCTCCAATCATTCTTATCCACGCGATAAAGATCATCGCTCAAGGTCTGGGCCAATGTAGCCTGTTTCGGCATGGGATTGTTGATCGTAATTTGAAAGCGGATCTCAAACCTAGCAAAGCCATGTTCGAGAACACTAGGACATTAGAGAGAAGAAGCAAGAGACGAGAAGCGACGAGAAACCTGCATGAACTTCCGCGGATGGAACAACGCACGTCGGCTCAGCCTAGACTCACCCCCACGCATGGCTATGGGTGCTATCAATTGCTGTTGATGCAAAAGGATTTCCATCCCTGCATAACATTTGCACTCCAATTCCTGTTTTCATATGAGAATTCGACAATATTGTCTTATATGGCCTGTGTTGAACGTTAGTTGGACGATAACAGCCGTGTCGATCCGGTCCAAGCTCGTCTATTTTGAGTTAGTTTGTGACATCCTACGCGGCGGACCCGTTCTTTGTGTAAGCTGGCCCCAATTAAGGCGTCGAGATCTCAACTAGGCCTCTCGGGCGCCAGTGGGAGTAGGAAGCTGGGCGTTGTAATTCCATATGCCTACTGTGCTTCGATATCGTAATTGGCTGCATTCCTGTCCACGTGGCTTAAGGGTGCGATATGACGTTGTTGTTGTCTTCCAATAATGTAACGAGCTTCGGGGTACCGAAGCCTTATGAAGACTGAGGAAAGACGGAAAGACTTGCGCAAATGCATTCGAATGTTTTCGTCAGTGGCGCTAAAGACGCAATACTGCAGATCCGATATAGGACTGACAGGTTCCAGACGCTGAAGATCAATTGGCAACCGGTGTGGAAAGTTGTTAGTAGGCTGAAAATGCGTCGATAAGTTATCAGTATATTGCGGCTATGATGGTCATGTGAAAGATAAGGCAGAAGGCAGAAGGCTTCAGCGGTTTGTTTCGGATAGGCAGACTGCAATGCCATGCAATGCAGATGCAGGTGTTGCAATCCCTGTCCGCATCCTGCAAGCTGCATGCGCCACAAGTGGAAAGTGGGCCTGAGCGTTTAGAGAAAGCCGAGCGGTCGCACGTTTCTTCAACGTTGATGCAGAATCTGCAGAACATCGCGGTTATGGCCGTGTTATCATACGTGAAGCTGATTTGTCAATTGGACCGTCGCTGCATCTGGAGACTCCCCGCTGGGACTGGGCCCCTGTAGAGGCTGGCAGGTAGTTTGATTCCACGGCTATGCCAACCTCGAAGAGACTTGTACTCGTACCCATACTCTAGCCTCTGACAGGCTCCGGGATCCTTGAGTAGGAACAAGGGCGGAAGGCGGGGCAGGTACGGGTATATTCTGCTACTGTATCCGTCGCTCACCACGGAGAAGGGTAGAACGGATCAAGCCCTGCAGGTTGAGGGTTCATGGTCTCGGATGCAGCAGGGCAGTCACTGGGTGAAATGTATGGATAACAATAAGAAATTGCGAAGAAGGGGCGGGTTTTAACTTATGACATGCAGCTTGCGACGCGGTCGAGTTGCTATAAAGGAGCGTTGGAGGATTTGTGGGTCTTTCTAATCGAAAAAGGGTCTTCTTTCTGTCTGATAATCGAAAAAGGGTCTTCTCCCTGCAAACTGCAAACTCAACCCTGACGGACCGAAGTCAATTGAACACCTCCCCAAAACCTCCCGGGGGCAACAGCGGGCGCCATTCACACTGTGAAGACTTGATTGGTAGTGATATTCACCCTCTGCGCAACTATCGTGGGACCTCACTTTGGACCCTTAGCGGAAATTGTGAATGAAAAGAATATCGTGGTTAGTGGTTAGTGGTTAGTTCGACGTACTCTAAGAACCTAAGGGTGACCTGTTTATTGACTTGCCTCCCGGTCGACGGTCGTACTTACTCGCCGCCAGTGTTGTAAGTCTAAAGGTTAAATCCATCTAAGACACAAAATTCAGATAAGACGGAGCTGGTTTCCACATAATTATCTTTGTTCCCCACAAGGATCAAAGTCAAAGGCAGCAAAGCTTTGACGGTTTGTACTTGTTGCCATCGTGATGAAGTCTTGGGCTCGGTGACGTTAGCATTGACGATTTGACACTTTGACGTTTCACGGAAAGCCCTCCGTACCGAGTCTAAACGCGAGAGGAGAGAGAGTTCCGAGTTGTTTGGGAACAGCGGAAGAAATGAAGCATGTACTATTGTAGGAAGGGCAAGGCGTGATATATTAGCAGACTGCAGTGTGGTTCCTTTTAGTCAAAGTAAATTGCTTGGCCCGGAGTCTTAGGTACAAGTCTGGAGTGTCTGGTAGGGTTCAAGAAAATCTCCTAGACCCTTGACCCTTGCGCTTAGCCTTAGCCTTAGCCTTAGGCTGGTGTTTCGCGTGTGGCGTCCAGGTGGAGGGGAAGTCGCAGCCCGCATAAGGTAGAACTAGAACTAAGCCCCATACCTACCTTAAGCCCCGCAAGCGATTATCTTATGAAAACAGGTACTTGACAAAGTTCTTTCACCACCAATTTTCCAAATAGCAGGTATCTCTACATTCCATTGCTGCCAAATACTACCACCACTACTCTCGCGTTTGCCTCTCCCTGAAAACGTTCCATCCCAATTTCTGCCAATCGACCGATTTACGGCTCCACGGAAAGTCTGTGCGCCTCCCCTTCCCCTTCACATACAATCTTCCCCTCTCCCATTTCGATTAGCCTTCACTCGAGGACCAAAATACCTCTACTACCATTGCTTCATGCCCTTTGCCTCCTACAACACCTACAACACCTGCACCCACCAATTCTTCCGAACCGTTCATCTTGTTACTTGGAAACCCAGACTTGTCACTCTGCTTCCTTGAACCACTTCTTATTTGGCAAGCCTCCTCACCCTCGCCACATCCTGGCGCAAAACGCGTCGATCTATAGGGAGGATCCTCTGGAATTCACAAAAGCTCACCTACTCACCTCCATTCCCACCTAGCCACCGATGATCTTGCGAATATCTTCAAGGCTGTACCCAAGCTTCACCCTGAGAGGACTCGGCGGAGGAGGAAACATTGAAGGGCTTTGATCCCATACGGAACATCTACAACCAGACATATCCTCTCTTGCAGCCTCTGCTCATTCACATACTATGACCGAAGTCCTGTCCATCCAACAGCCGGATGGCAACACACATTTTGGATCCTCCCTCCGTCGCTCCTCCTCCCAAACCTCATTCCTCCAGAACTCGCCCTATTATTCAAGATCTTCTCCAAATTTAGTAAGATATGCTGCTGTGGGATATGACACAACAAAACTACCCGCCTCTGTTCCATCCTCTGCCCCTTCGTCTCCACGCCTGACCGCCCCGGACCTTTCGGATCAGCCCTCATACACATCCACTCCGTCAAGTAGCCTATCCTTAGAGGAACAGTACCAAACAGAAGAGGAAGATATCGTCTTTCCCTCATATGACGATGGAATCTACTACAATGAGCTGGAGGTTTCCGAGCCTCATTCAAGTCCCGAGTCTTCCATGCCTGGTCTTGTTAGACAATCAGCTAGCGACACATCGCTCGCAACGCCCAACCATCCAGCAATTCCGGAACGGCAAACTATAGCCGGAGATGACTTAAACCTTAAGAGTGAGCCTACAAGACATGTCGACTATCTCTCTCACAGTTGGAAAGAGGAAGACATATGGTCGTCATGGAGACATATCGTAGCCAATAGAAAAGTCTACAGCAATTGGCCCAGGCTAGAGAATGCATCCTGGAGAACCTGGGCCAAATCTAAGTACCAGCTAAAGACTGTCTCGCCAGAAACTCTGAACTGGTAAGCTGACAACCAGTGCCATGCAGGTCATTTTGCGATGCTAAATCTTGCTAGGATGAAGGACCACGACGTGACATGGTTGTATGGGCCCCTTCAAACAGGCAATGCCATGCCTTTTGGTCTCGACAATACCCCACCAGCAAGCCGGCTTTCAAGGAGCAACTCTTTCGCTTCCAAGAAGCCAATTCTCAAGAAGCGAACCCTATCAGAGATCATGCTTCAACGGTCTTTGTCGTCATCAACTCTGATGAAGCAGGCTACTGATGCTCTCCAAGCTCAGCATGGGCAAAGACACCAGGATAGACCCCTTCTTGATGGTCGGAGATTATCCGATTTCGTCACCTCATCTGAATCCGGATCGCCCCTGACATTCACAACTTCGAGTACTTCCACTACTAGCCCCTCAGCAATGGCATCTGGTATACAAACGCCGTGCACTACACGTCGTATACATTTCAATAACAAGGTCGAGCAATGTATTGCGATCAACAAGGAAGTCGATGACAGGCCTGATTACTACAACGCCATCGACGATGATGACAACTCTTCGGAGGATGATGTGCTAACAATGAAGCCTGTGAAACATGCCACCAAGGCAAGAATTGGCAGCACTCCAGCTACACCACGGAACAGCTTCAGTAATGAAAGCAAAACCATCGCAATGCTTCCTTCTACCACCCTGAACTACCGCGGTGACACGCCGGAGCCGGCTGAACAGAAGTCGAGACAGAAGGAAAGGCCATGGAATGGAGGGTCGAAACTATCTCCATCGCCATCACAACAGACACTCAAACCCTCATTTCCGTCTAGCAACTTCCTCCTCGACGACGAAGACGAAGATGTGGAAATGAATTGGCAGCCTTCTGCGTTCGGTGGCCGGCGAGACAGTGTTTATTCCCGCGGTGGGCTTGAGATGAATAACTCGGATGAGGAGGATGGCGCAGAGCACAGCGGCATGCGTCGGACGCCATCAGGAATGTTCATGCCCTACGAGGATGAAGACGACGCCGCCAATGCAGGCATCCTCGGCAAAGTTTTCGATACGGTCAATACTGCGAAAGATATTGCACACGTGATCTGGAACGTAGGCTGGCATCGATGATCTATCTCATTAGTCAGATATCGTCGGCCTGGACGCTATTCCCACCACATGCACTACCATATACCTCTCACTCGTCACACAATCTTATCTCACGTTATCTCACCCGAGCGAAATAGTGATTTTATCGATCGACTTTGGCGAGGCGTTGGGGGCAGAATCAAAAGCAACAGTTACCTTGCGTGCTTACGACACTCTGAAGCATCTTCACTACGATGAGAAACGGCCATTTGATGAGGGATGAATTTTAATTCATCATTCCGAAGCGGACTTCACATTCGAATATAGGTAGTCTCAGGGGCTCGGGAATTGTACATAGATCTCATTCGTGGTGTTGTTTTCGCTTCATGGAGCGACTTAGATGTATGGAGATTCAGGGATGCTGCCACAGGCCATGATACGATGATTCAGGCCAGACGGACTGCATGCATACATATCGAGAAGCACGACAGTGTAATGATATGGACTTTGGACGAGCACCTTTACCATACTACTAGCTTCACTGCTGCAAAGCAAATGATACCCCTCCGTGTGTCACAGTCTGGAGCATAGCTCTGCAGCCGATCAATATTACAGTACTTCGTCTGCAACCACTATGCATTTTTGCTACTACTTGATAGATCCTTGTGTAGTCAGACTGCAAATTTACTGCCTCGTATTCTCTGCTCCAGGGGTAGGTCTAGAAGGATTCACTGCCCAGGTTATCCCCTGCCCGGGCCGCCCAACAAGCCCTTGAATGAAGCCTAGATCTAGTCGCCTAGATGACAAAGTGGTTCCCCGGAGTTTGTGGCTTCCAGTTCGAACTGGGGGGCACTCGAGCCCCCAAAGGAGCCGCTTTAGGGCCTACTGACTACTGACTACTTGCGGGATTTGACAATTTGGGGGGAACTTTTCTACCTACTGTACCGTAACTGAGTGGAGCCGAGACTCGAGAGTGTGATGCCAAGGAATCTCGGGCACGTCAGATCGCAATCTAGTTCTAGACCGGAACGCATTCACTCAATACTCGAAACAGAGGATGTGTTGACGACTTCAACCAAACACCAGAGCTCTACTGCAATACTGCGTAGCTGTCAACTTTATCCTAGAACTACCTTTTTCCCCTCCCAACACCGATCCAACGGCCACCGTCAACCCCATCCTACCCTCCAGCTCCGACAATGGCAGAAGCAGCGACCTCAGAACCCCCAGTGCCCACAGAGCCCCAAGCTAGACACGTCGTCTATTGCGGTGGTATTCTCTACCTGGCTCTTCTCCCTACCTTTCAGCTCCGAATATCTCTTACTGACGCCTCTACCTACAGTCTGCAGCCTACCTCCAGAGGTGCTCCACCCTTTCCCAGAATGCTTAGGACGGCTATGCCAGCTTCGAACGCCCAGCTAAGAACAACAGGCTGATCCACCAGCCTAGTATTGCGAGTTTGGCGGCACAGCAAAGAAATGCAGGGAGTGGCTTGAGCAGGAGCATCCTGATATGCATGAGCGCTTATATTCAGAAGGTCGTCATTCCTTGTCCATAACTTATTTTCATCATGCGCATCTCTTCCCATCCTTACCTTTCTCACATCTTACTTTCTTTATTACCCTTAAATACCTGGACGGTCTCATTGACGCCCGACCGCAGAAGCCATAACAGCCTCCCTCTCCACCCTCTCCGTCGACGCCCAAAAACGCGCCGAGAAAGACGCTAAGAAAAAAGAGGCGAAAGCCGCTGCTGCCGAGACCAGAGAGAAGGAGGCGAGAGAACAGGCTATGGTTTATATCAAGAGGGTGGAGAGGAACAAGCGGAAATATGTTACTGCTGTCAGCGGATTGGAGGCACATGGGATGGATTTGAAGAAGGTTGCTAAGGAGTTTGGGTGTGTATGATGCACTGGTCTGCTCTTCGAATGGGATATTTCTCTCAGCACGGTGTTCAATCGGCCGCTCTTGTAGCTCATTACTATTCCTTGAGAGTGCTGACTCAGAGATCTACATTTAGGAAGAAATTCGCCACAGGAAGCAGCGTTACGAAGACGGCGAGTGGCGGCGAAGAGATTGTTGTGCAGGGGGACAACAGCGATGACATCTTCGACTGGGTAGTTGATGTGGGCAAAGTACCAGAGGACAATGTGGAATGCATTGAAGACAAGAAGAAAAAGAGTGCTGGATGAACGACAGTGAAAGTTTAAATCCGAGCCATACGAGGTGGTATGCATCATAAGAACACTGACAAGTGACGATGGATCAATACTTGGCCAGGCACAACGACCATAAATGAATAACATGACATTCATGAGACACGCTGTTGATTCCATTTCTAGCGCATGCAGCATAACTCTGGTAATGCGGACTTTATTTGTCATGCTTCAGACGAAGGCTTTTTTAATGGAGGTATCTCTTTCGACGTGGAAGCTGATCAATAATGGATATCCAGGTGAAAAAGCTCTTCAACTATCTGAAAGGGTATCGTGACTCTGACATCGACGTGCTTTCCCGGACATCAATGGCTCCGGCCTTTGTTGAACTCTATCTCAACGTCAATGTTGTCTCGAAACCCTTCTATGTCAACGCTAAGAAAGATTGTACACTACGTACCCCGGAAGGGCCCCGGGATACCGGGATACCGGGCCCGGAGGCTCTCAGGGGAACATTTACCACTTACCTGAGACACTCCTTACACCTTTGGAATACATTCATTTACACATATCACATGTCTATACGCGCCCCGTCGCCCTCAATACGGTCCTATGGTCTCTAGGGTCTACTATGGGTCTACTGTTCAGATCCAGGGGCTTGCTTATGGGGTACCTGCCCAGGAGGAGATGTACTCCTTGGTGTTGACACGCCTTCTATGACCATGTACTGAATCGAGAGACCTGCCGAAATGTAAACTCTAGGTCTTCAGGGTGCTATGAGCACCATTCGCTATCAGCACATGCACGTTTATCTCTGTATAGCCTTCACCTGCTTTGAGGTAAGCTACCAAGCCGAATTCTCTGACCTATTAGAAGCCTGCTGAAGCGCTAGACCCTCATCTAAAGTATCGTACGAATTTGTCGCTAAATGAGCTGATAGCAAGAGTAGGAAAAGGAGCAAAGATAGGCTCTCTCTGAGTGCCGAAGGTCCGAGAAAGCTGGAGGCTCTACTCGGTGATAGCATGATCAGGGCTAGTCCTTCACCTATCCCAGAATGAGATAGCGTAATCTCTACTGGGCGATGAGAGCTCTTATCGAGTTGTGAAGTGAAGCATTCTCTGATTCACTGATGGCGTGATCAGCCTTCGGGACCCCTCATTGACCGCGACTTCAGTCTATATCGTTCTACACCTATGGAGATAGATTGCGTTATTCCAAACGAACCACAACTATCGTTATCGATATCACAGCACTAGAATACCCCAAAAGCCTCCAACGACCTGGTTCAGGTTTGTCCTTACTCCTACACACATTTCGATCGTAGGGCAGCAACAGGGCAGATCAGGTTACGCGCTGACTGGTAAAGCGTGTTTGGTTGGAAATCAAGAGGCAGAGATAGGTCCATGTTCGGGATGTGAGATATCAAACGAGTTCTTCTTGACCATTACCTTATCGCCACCCATCCCGCTACCGTGCAGGGAGAGCGCAGGGGAGTTCTGGACAGTTCCAGATACATATCATGACACTGCAGCGATCAAAGTGAAAAGTGTTTAGAATCTCAGGGATACCACCTCTGGCTCTATCGAGTCCGAAAGTAGGAGACGCAGTACATACCCGAATAGGTAAATGCTGTCCTGCATGCCCGGCATTTGCCCTGTCACATGCAAGGAGGCCCTCCCAATAAGACGACGAATTCTTATCCCATATGCGGGGAAAAGGGATGATCGAGGCGTGACACGGTGACGAAGACAGCGTTATCACCGGTCCCTTCGATCCCTGCATTAGGCGACATAGATATGGTGTCTGTAGTGGCTTGGGTCTTGGTATACCACAGTCCAGCTGCAATGGGGACGTCTGCAGCAGCCAATGGAGGGCTAGCAGCGTGACCAAGGTTTAACAACACAGTTGAGGCTACAAGCCCTGCATACACCCTGCATAATATCACCCCACTAAGGTACGCTATCGTGCATATGCAAACTGCACTACTAACGGCGCCAAGAACGGCGATCGGATATGCTCCCATTGCAGTGGAAATGGCTAGATCTTCAGGACCGCTGTCTTCCCAACTCCTACCCCCACCACTCTGAAATCGAAAGATCGTTCGTCGACACCAGATACATGCTTGCATCGCGAGATGTGGCTGCACTAATACGTGGCTATGTCTTGGCTGAAGGAATAGTAGTTGCGATAGCTAACCGCTTACCTTAGCTGTTTTGAGGCGGGTAGCCATGCAGGGAACATGTAGGGCAGGTTCGGGGTGTTGGCCCCAAATATACGCGGGTCCTGGTAGGTGAGCCACTCGTGGGTCTGTGTCCTAGTGCTCTCACTGAGCGAAGGCCTATCTAGGCTGCAGCAAGATCTCACCAATGCAGTCACATACACTTTAGAACGTGGAGATTGTTCTCTTACCATCACCACTCGGAGCAACTTAATCTAGTAAGGACTCCTCGCTGAAGAATGACCGTCTCTTTCATCTATTTACTGTTGAGAATGGTAGGCAAGGATGACTGGGGCCTTTCCGTAAGCTAATAAGATATACAATAAGTCACTGGAGCCCAGAACAGTGACTAGGTGAACGTACTGTCAGTGTTCGCTGACTTTGTGACCTCTTTGATTGCACGATTGATCTCGTGTCTTTGACAAGTCTGTTACATTATTTCAGCATGTTTGGTGGCTACGGGAATCTCCCTAAGCTTGACAACGTCATTAATATAGGAACTGTAGTGGTAATCTGTGGCCACCTCACCACGCTTTCCCTGCTCGTAGGCTTGTTCAATACGCAAGAACTACGTCATGATCCTTATACTCAGTCCAAGCAGGAAAGGTATTGCCAACCTTTGTCAACCTATCTAACCTACCAAAACCTCAACGGTTTCGAATAGGGGCCTTGTCCCATTCAACTCCGATCTCATTACCGCTCATACATCTAACGCCTTGAAGCCAAAGCTCAAACTTCATGTCAGTTGCTCCAATGATAACCTTTAAGTCGTAATCTCCCTCGTAGTATCGCTGACGTCTGAACCTAAGTAGCTTGCTTGACACTTTCTTCGCGTCCAACTTGTTTAGATCGATTTTGCTCAAATCGGACAATACTGTACACACAGGGCTCACGTCTGCTACCGTGGTGTCAGTTCGTTGCACAGCCTTAGCCACGAAGAGCTTACGATTTTGTGTGCTGCTAGGTAATCTATTAGGCTCATTATGAGACATGACAATGGGTACGTTGCCTATTCTCTCCTCATCCTTGCGAAACTGTGTGGAATGGTGGATGATCAATGGCTTTTCGGGATCAATCAAATCGCCCTTAGACAAGTCAGCGTCGGGTTTGTTCCTGTTCTCATCAATGAAAGCGTCGTACCTTCTTGATGATCCAGTCTATCTGATTCTCCGCCCACAGCTGACCGTCAGGAGCTTTGATCACAGGCAGTCCTTGGTGTTTCTGCTTGTCATATAGAGCTAATCCTTCTATGCCATAGGATGCCCGGCATGCCCGGCCCTTGAGGACGGCCCTGCCGCTCTTCAACTTCTGGATCCGGTCGATAACGAGACCTTTGACGACAGCCAGTTGCCTGTAGTTGCTGTTAGTAGTAACCGGCTATAGAATTCTACTCAATGAAGCTTACGGCTCTTCAGATACCAGTATCTGTAGATTAGGCTGATTCCTGCTTCCCACAAAAGCGGTTGAAAGTTTGGACTGTATATACGCTGAGCTGCCTAGTCCTCCAGAAAGGATCATGTAGTCCTGCGTATGTGTCAGGCTGTACACTGCTTTCCTTGATCGTACCGGATCGAACGCTGACTGTTGCATACCAATTTCTTGTTTCGATGTTTTCTCTTCAAAGAATCCAGTTGCTTAGAGATGAGAATTATTATCTTCTCGACCTCTGGATCGAAAAGATTTCGAAAGTCCTGTCTGGAGACGTGAAAATCAGCCACAATACAATTGCAAACGCTCTGTGGAAGCAGAGAATAAGAAAGCGTACTGCGAGAAATTCATCTTGCCATTCTCAATCTCTGCCTCTTGGTGGTTGAAGTCCTGGCCGACTGTTGGTACTGAGATCGGAAAGCTCCTGAAAGCCCGGCTATCTTCCTGACCAAAACCACATTTCCAGCCCAGGAACTCTGTCGAATTCATCATGGACCATGCTGTGAGGTCAGGAAGCGCTGGCCTTACTGCCGCTAGGCGTTGCTCGACCATTTCCTCGAATGCCATGTCTATGTTCGTTGAGCCGACATTCTGGCCCTCGACTACATCTAGTTCTTGCAGTTCGGGCTCATCTTCATTATTCCCGATGCTTGAGAGGATAGCAAAATCTGTTGTTCCGCCACCAGCATCGCATACAAGTATGGTGGTGCCCGATTTAAAGTCGACTGCAGTTTCCTTGATGGTATATACCGCAGCTGCCTCCGGCTCCGTCAAGCCGAGTTCGACGGTGTGCCGTTCTCCTCCTTTCCCAAAACCAGCTTGAGCGATGAGAGCGAGAAGATCTCTTCCAATTTCAAGCTTGGTGAACGTGCATGGAAGGCTAAAGATGAATTCGACACACTTCGACTCCCACAAGCCAGTCTGCTTCTGTATTACCTCACTCAAGTGCGCATAGAGACAGCTCATATAGTCCCTGTACCACTTCCTGACCTCGTCGGAGTCTGGTATATCTGGGTCTTGTAGGCTGTCCGTTCCGTTTTGTGTCCTTCTCTTGCGCGCTGTACCTTCAAGCCCACGAAGAACGTCAGGATCTAGATAGCGTTTGAACCATTCTTTCGTGTCATCAAGATGTTGACTCTCGAATCCCCAGACTTTTGCAATCTTCGTCCTGGGCCAGTAGAATATGGACGATGGAACCTTGTTGTTCGCTTCAAGAAGTTTGCCAGGCCACTTTTGGATAACTCGAGGCGTCGGCATTTTAGTGGTGGAATATGCGACACCTATGGAGACTATTTAACTAAAGTCTGGGAGCAGGGCCATGATCACTTACCTGTGCAAGTCATGCCAAAATCGATCCCCACAACGAGGTCGACTTGTGATTGAGCACTCATCTCGCAGACCTAGTCGGCTGCCGACCCAATGGCGATGTTTGATCATGCCATCATTTTGATCTTGCATTGGTCCCTCTGATACATACTGGAGCGCCGGAGATGGGACGAGGCATGCCTCCTAGGCTACGTGGAGATGTAATGCTCGTGAAGAAGTTGGGCCGAGAGGCTGAGGCCAGACAAGCTCCGCCAAGAACGCCCCTATCACGTTGTGATTACCACGCATGAAGCGGGGATCTGTGCAATAAGGCTTCGCTTATTTCCTGTCTGCTCTTGTACCTGCGGCTCTCAGCTCTTGCGCCGATGCATTAAGTCAACTTACAATGATCTGGGATCATACCTTTACTGCAACTTCGTTGTTGACGCCGGAATGCCGTTCCTGGACAGATCTAAGAAAGATACGCCCAAAAATGGGCCATCATCACCCCAAAACGCGTCAAACTCGAACGGAGAAGGGTCGTTTGCATCAAGAGAAGCCGCAATGACCGTCGAAGTACATTTGCCGCAGCCTGTCGAGGATAGCACAATCGTGAAGGAGCTAATTACTTTGCGAAGCCACATTGAAGCGCATGCGATCAGCTTCTATCGGAAAGATCATGTTGCCGTGAGCGGAGCAGAGCTGAAGGCACACTTGGGCGAATGCGTTCTCAAGGACACGGCAGAAAATGCTAACGGAAATGCAACTGCACTTGCAAGTATACTGCTGGAATCACATTCAAGGACCACGGGTATACGAATTGTGATAGCTCGCATCCTGTTCGCAACCATCGATTTCTTCGGAGATCCACAGCAAACACTACTTTCTCCTGCTGCCATATCCCTCATGGCTGCATTTAGATCGAAAGAGCATCCAGACGAGTCGCAAGAAGGTGAGGCAAATGTCATAATCCTAGCTGAACTTTTAGCTTATGCTAGGAAGTTTATCAGCTTGCATTAGCTCGGTGGAGGATCCTAGCATCATTCCTCCTACCCACGACGCATGCCAAATCCCGCCTCGAAGTGTCGGATACACGAGTTCGAGGTCTAATCGACAAATTGAACAGTATACTTATGCCCTTTATAGAGGAACCATATGCTAGTGGCAAGGGCAGGGAAGAGCGGGAGAATAATTTGGCATTGATGATAAGTCGTATACTAAGATTAGGAACCATGCTCTTTGCCCAGCCCACGATGTGGAATTTGAGCTGGGAAATACCAATGGATGTACCGAGTGACAAGCAACGACAAGACCCAAAATGGGGTGTGTCAAGACAGAAAGGTTTGGTTGTATATCCTGCAATATGGAAAATCGGAGATATTGATGGAAGAATGCTGCCGACAGCTATGCTGAAAGAAGATGCGGAAGTCGACTCATCACCTATCACAATCTCTAGGATGTCCATGGATATCAGAGAAGACGCCTCTCAGCCATACCCTCACTCTCTGCCAAAGAAAGAACCGCCGCGCCTAGAGAAGAGGGTCTTTTCAGATTCAGCCGGAGCAGAGCAGTTGTACGAACAACAGCTGTACGATTCACCTCTGACAAGGAAAGATTTCATTGAGCTAGAGTACGACCCTTACAGGCCAAATGGAGCAGAAAGGCTTCATGGACTACCACAAGAGTCGAACGATCATCTATCATACCAAGACATTACTGGCTCAACACAGAAAGTTGTTCTAAGATCCAACGCAGCAGAAGGATCATACGAAGAATACAAGTCAGACGAGACCGCGTTGACAAGGAAAGAAGTTGCTGGGTCAGAGCAAAAAGTCGTTGCAGATTCTAGCCCATCCGAAAACCTCTATGAGCAACAACACTTCGACAAAGCTTCTATAACGAAGCGAGAAGATACTGGATCACTAGGAAAGATCACCTCAAACCCAGTGATGTCACGGAGACCATACGTACAACTACAACAGCAAAACTCTCCCGCCAAGGAACGCATCATCGAGCTGGAACCGCCATCGTCGAAGACTAAAGTAGGAGAATACATGACCGTTCCGGTCTCTCCTAATATTCCAAACTTCGATCCTAGCGAAAGCTCGGAAGGAGACCCACAATTGGAAGGAGATCGACCCTCGGACGAAGATTTACGCTTAGGAAAAGACCCACGAAGGCGAGAGTCTAAGCCTGACCACGAAAAACCCACTCCAACGCCACCTTACGAACTGACGTCGGTGGGCAATCTACGGCTCACGGGGGAGCCACCAAGATCGCCGACAAAAGCAGAACAAGATACGAGAGCTCAGGCGCGCCCCCAAGAACAAAGCTCAACGTCCCTTCGTGGCCCTAGGCCCCAATCACCTACGAAAGCCGCCCATGTAGAACATGGGTCCAACGCTCGCATACCAAATCAAGAGCCAACCCTGGCACAAGAGCAGGACTACAGGTCTGAGTCCCCCAAACGAAAGATCAAAAGGAAATACGGTATCGTTGGTCGCACAAAATCTCAAAGCATAAACTCGAGAGGTGGTGGCAGGCCCAGAGCAGAGTCACCACGGACAGAAGCAAAAGCGCAATATGAGACAGTCAGTAACGCACAGTCTTGCGAGCAGACCAGGGAGCATGAGCGAGGTCCGAGGCAGCCGTCACCAGACACGCAGTACAGCCAGCAACATGCTGCAGATGATCCCTCGCCTGTGTTTAAGCATGACTTTTCAAAGCATCAAGGAAGAAAGATCAGAAAACAGCGCCAGCGTTCTCCAAATTCTTCGAAGAACAGATGGAGGAGTTGGCTAGAATAGAGCTGAGAAGGTGAAATGGTATATCTGTGGAAGAGGCAACGTTCAGATCTTGTCACAAACGACTTTAAAACTCGACATGAGAGCATATGCTTATAGACGTCTAAGAGATAAGGCTACATCTGGTGTGACTGTCCAAAACCATGCGCCGTACCCTCAAGCCGACGATGCTTTGGAGTTCCTCATCTTTCATATATCACGTGCTCAGTTCTTGATGCTCAACGTATGATACAAGTTCTGTTATACCACCCGCGCTCTCTTCTTACTGTTCCACCGTGCCAAGATCTTCTCGTTCATCACATCCTCCTCTGTGTAGTCCTCGGAGAGGAATGATCGCGACGTAGATAGCAAGCTCGACGAACGCCTGTGAAATGGTGTTCGTGATGTAGATAGTGAGCTAGACGAGCGTCTGTGGGAAGGTAGTTGTGGGTCGAGAGCAATGGGTTCCGGCCCTGAAGCTAGCACGACGTGTTAGTCTGCCAATGCCTTACGGTAGAAGACGCATTGAACGACATACCTATAGCCTCCTCACTTATCTTCCCACCTCCCACAATAGCCGTACTCTTCCCCTTCAGCGCCCTAAGCTGGCTCGGACTCCTCAAGAGCGCCTCCTCGTACGTAGGCGGTGGCGCGAGCATCTCCCCCTGCACATCCGGCAGACTCTCCATACTCGTAATCACAGACAAGACACGAATATGCGCAGCATTGACAACCCATTGCTGCGCAATAAAATTGTCTTTCCCATTGAAAACCCACTTGAACCGCTTCGCGATCGAAATACTATTATCGACAGACTTTTCTACCCTCACTGCCTCGATACTCTTGCCTATTTTCGTCGCTGCGATATCGAGGTCTTTGATGGCGCGGTCGGCGCGGTCATGTAGGCTGTCTGTTATTTCGGGTTTTATGTGGGCGTACTTGCGACTGCGGAGGCGGCGTGCTGTGTTGAGGTCTTCGTTTATCATTACTAGGAGGCGGAGACAGACTTTTAGGTCGTCGTCTACGTTTTTTAGTTTGTAGAAGTTTGTGGCGAGGGTGAAGATGCCGTTTGCGATGCTGATTGTGCCGGTGATGTATTCGAATGGTGTACCCATCTTTTGGATAGAGGGTTTGGCTGGTGAGATGCGTGGATGATGAGGAAGACGAAAGATTGGTAGGAGGACGAGTTGTGACAGACAGTGATGAACATGAGGGGGAACAGAGTATGGGGTTAGGCTGGGGCTGTGAAAGCACCCAAGCCTCGAACGATCGTAGCGCAGCTTACAGTTGGGGAGCTCGAACCCTACTTACCGTGTAGACTTCGGGCTTCCGTGATTTCGCATGGTAAAATGTGATAGCCTTACCTGAGTAAAAGGTGGGCTTGCGCCATTTCGCTAGCCGCATTCTTATACGACGCATATCTGCCATGGAGTTCGCCTGCAGCGAGCGAGCATGTTGTATCCCCATGGGGAACTGCAGCTACTTGAAGCTTCTCTGTCTTTCATTTTCTCGACACGAAGTCGTTCCAGCTGCACGAATACTCCTCCACTGAGACGCATTGATGTTGACATGAGTTATCATATGGACACCGACTCGTCTAGTATACGCACGCCCATGAATGTGTACACATAGTAGGATGCATTGTGTATATATCATGATTTTTCGCCAACTCGCCCACTTCTCTTTTCCTTAGATTAGCAATAGGTTAAACAGGCTTCGTAATTTCCATCAACAGCGTTCACCATATTGGAACTCCATCGACACGCCATTCAATTTCGGCAAACTGTCCACAGACAGGTATTGCGTCCTTTCGGCTTCTCAACACCTCAATCAGTCCTAGCTTGAGCGCGCGACGATGTGCTCTTGGTTTATACATAGCACACCGAAACTAAACTCTCAGCCGGAAATCCCTGCAGTACTTCAGCCTTTATTTTTAAGTGGCAGCTTCGTCAACTCGGCTTCTTTCAGAGCATAACAGTCAGTCCATCGAGTAACCACGCCAGTATCAGCTCATTTGATTGTTGCGAGGATGCGCCTGCTCAACGTCAAAACCCTAGAGTTCGGGGAGTTCTTTGGCGATGACATCCCGCAGTATGCAATCCTGTCGTACCGATGGGGCAAAGATGAAGTCACTTTTCACGATTTTGAGGGCGTAAAGAGGGAAGGAGGTCCTTGTATTTCCAAAATCAAATATTTCTGCAACCTCGCGAAAGAGGCGTACCATGCTCCGTGGGTATGGATTGACACCTGCTGTATCGACAAGAAAAGCGGAGGCGATCAATTGATTGTTTCGTTGGTATGAGGGGGCCAGGGTATGCTGTGTCTACCTGGAAGATTTTTTGTGGACAGAGCATGAAAGTGGACCTTCTGAATCATCCCTTGACCAATTCCGGCAGAGTGCCTGGTTTACCCGCGGGTGGACGCTCCAGGAGCTCCTTGCGCCGAAGAACGTGCTTTTCTACGATGAATCTTGGAATTTTATAGGTCCCAAGTACTCACTGTCAGCGGACATAGCAGCTGTGACAGGTATTAGCGAAGAATTTGTATTGAATCCTATACGAGTCTCCTATTCTGCAAATCATGCCCAAAAGATGAGCTGGATGTCGCAGAGACGTACTACTAGAGCAGAGGACATCGCATACTGCTTGTTGGGTTTGTTTCAAGTCAACATGCCATTGCTCTATGGCGAAGGAGGTCAACGAGCCTTCATTAGACTTCAGATGGAGATAATCAGAAAATCTGATGATGAATCAATATTTGCGTGGCAAGGTCCCGTGACAGAACGTCACTACGGAGTGTTCGCATATTCGCCAAGGCTTTTTGCAGAATCAGGGGATATAGTCAGTGACTCCAACGGCAAGTCACTAAGACCACCCTATGCAATGACAAACAAAGGCTTGGAGTTCCACCTCCCAGATCCGCCGTCGCCAAACGGTGAAGTTACCCTTAATTGTTTCAGGAAGAGTGACGGACTTTATGCTACAATCGATACGGAATTCTCGTGGAGAGGTAGTCAACTAAAATGGAGGGAAACTGCCCCGAAACTTGGTGGCAAGACCAAGGCAATACACTTATACTAGACCCACCATTGAGCAGGTTTTGAAGCTGGAAGACTATACAAGAGGTATCACGTAGAAAGGACAGTGAGCGTATTTCATGAGATGTTGCTCGATTCTGTTTCAGATGATTGTCGGGCAGCACCGGAATAGTCAGCTCAGCAATTCCCATTAATCAACCGCTATTGTTCATCATGACCGTCGGCATCTGATGTTCTGATATCTTCAATGACTATCTATAGGCTATGTTAATAGAAGAATCAAACCTCTTACAGGGTTGGTCTTGGTCGGTTTCAAGGGTAGCGTGCTAATAGTGTACTTTAGGTGGAATCATACTCCGCAGTTGACTGCTTGAGCTGTAGAAAGGCGAATACTGTTGTTCGCCGGCCATTCTGGCAAGGTTTGGGTAGAATTAGACTCCACCATGTCTTGTCCTGGGTAAAGATCGTCGTCAAGAGGGAAAAGTACGTGCACATTGACACGTCGACCAGCATTGACCGCACCACAAATAGGCAGCCAATAATTGTTCTTTGTATCTCACTCCATACAACCTCTCCCTAAACCCTCGTACACCAACAAGACCAACAACATCAACGCACAACACCCAAACCTATCACACAAACCCCATCACCCCAACTAAGGAGTCATCCACCCACCCCCCACATACCCAAACTTATCATCAACAACCTCATAAATCATCGCCACATCCAAAGCCACATAAAACATCCTAACGGCATCAAACGCAGCACTCCAAATCCCCCAAGTCAGGCCCCTCTTCGGCGCTAAACAGAGCTCCACCTTCCCTCGAACATAGAGCTTCAATTTCCGTCCGACGAAAGCGTCTGGATCTGTTCGTACGTGGTCATGGATCTCGATACTGGCGTCGCGGATTACGTTGTCTATGTTGGTGGCGTTCAGGGGGTCACCGTAGCTGTAGAAGTATACGGATCCGGTTGGGGTGCCGGTGATGGGGTAGCCGATCGAGGCTGAAGGGGAGGGGAGGAGGGGGAGGGTTGGTGGGTTTGTCGTAGTGTGGGGGAGGCGGATGTTTGGGGGGGTTGGGGTGTTGATTGTTGGGCTGGGGTGGTTTTGCGGTAGCGAGGTGATGGTAGCTGTGAGGATAATTGTGTAGAAGTCAAATTGGCAGAGGGAAAGGAAGATGGCTTTCAGTACCTTCATGGCTTAGGAAGATGTATAGACCACTTTAATTCAGCACATGAAGCGGGGATATTTGCCATTAGCTGGCAGCCCTCTTACTGCACATCTGTTTCGCAAGCGCTGATAGTGCGCATGTGCGGCTCATAGGGTACCTAAGGAGTCAATGCTTGCTATACCTCGCATGTCGCTTTGTCGCATTTGTGTCAGCTAGCGCAAGCCGTACGTTAATGAAGTATAAGCGGAACCGGCTGCTTGGGACAACGAAAGAATCGAAGAGCATGTAATCGAGCCGGAAACAAGGGATTGCATGGCATTACGGGAGCCAAAACATCATGATCCAGACTCCAAGCCGGGCTTTCAAGCAAAGGAACATGGGCAAGGAGTGGGTTTCGTCTTTCAAAAAGGCAATTTGTATCAACAACTGACTAAAAAAAAGGTCATTTGGAAATTACCTGCTCACTCGCTCTTATAGATTGGGTATCATTCCACTAGCGTTTCCCTTTCCCTGTGCTGTCCAATAAACCCCAAGACTTAGCTACCGGCCTCTTTCCTGGCAGCCATGTCCCTTCTCAGATGTCTGATAACAGCCCTATTCGTCTCTCTCTCTGCCTTCAGACCTTCAATCTCACCTTGCAATTCCGCTATCCGCTCATCCTTCGTCTTGACCATGGCCCTTGAAATGTCACGTCCTCTCATTATGCCCCGCGTATACAGTACATGCTTATTGCAGATGTTCTTAACCGATATCTGTACTTCAGGTGGGATAGAGACGTGGTGGTTTTGGAGCACACTGAGCAGTTCAGACGCCAGTTCCGAGTCTTGTGTAGAAGGAATGTCCTTGTACCGGATTGGCGTAGGCGTTTCGGCTGGTGAGGGGAGGCTGGTGGCTACGAATAGCCCCCTACCAGGAACGCCTGTGGCAGGCGTCGTGAACACATCATCCCCTGTAGCTTCCATGGAAGGCTTTGGCCATGGGGGTCTCTCTGTGACGCCGCTCTCCGAAACCATGTCATTATATGTGCGCTTCCCGGGCGTAGAAAGCATGTCTGTCTTAATTACCTTGCGCGGCGTTTCTGGTGGTGGCATGGAGTGACGACTTGATGCTTGGTCAGCGACCTTCGACATTTCTTCATCATCGCTCGCTGGCCAGTCATAGAATTCGTCTTCGGAGTCACTGCCTTGGGTCGTGCTTGCTTGAGTCGCGTCGCCTCGTTTGTACGATAGAGGTACACTATGGGATGTTTTAGAGGGCGTGTAAGGTGTCGTAACTTCTGGACTGGCTGGCATAAAACGTGTCGAAGTCTGAGGTGTAGCAAGGCCGTATAGTGAAGGCTTCTGAGGTGTTTGAGGCGAGGGTAGCGGTTCGGTGCGAGAATTGTTCAGCACAGCTGCTGCTTCTCGGCTCTTTGCTTCATCGTCCCAAAGGAAGAAATCACAACGTTTGGGTTGGGCCTTCTGGCATGTATAAAACCAACGTCCGTGATTCTTGCCACCATTCTTGGTTTGGAAATGTTGCGCCGGAAGTCGAGGGTCACAGTTACACTGCCATATTCCATCGGAAAAGAGACCCTTTAGAGGTACCTTGGAGACCGAGCCATAACCTCCACGTCCCCTACCATGGCCTTTACTGCGCCCTCTGAACATTGTGGGGCGTGGAGTTCTGACGTTTAGCAGGCATCTTGTCAGTGCATAACCCCGGGCTTCAGCACAAGCTCTTCCTCAGATATGCGTAGTGTTTGCGATCTTTGCTGACTTGCAACAGCCTAGTCCAAAGTCAGTCACATCTTTGTTGTAAGGATACATAATGCGCCGTTGCTATGGGCATACGATAGCGCGTCGGCTAAACTTCGGACTTAGGGTTCATCTCTCGAGCTCACGTCTCTTGTCTTGCAGGTTGCAAACATCATTATGATGCACTATCCTGAATGTTGTACTAAGACATATCATTGTGGCTTACCGTATGACGCTTGTCATTTGTAACTTCTCTACAGCACATGTATTGCAACAGAGACAATGGAGATGTGGGCACTCACTCTCGTTTTCGTTGTGTGGAATCCGCGTCATTATGCCCGTATCTCGTTACAGATACGCTTAGTTGTCCTAGTAAAAGGCTTTTCGTGTTTTGTCTTGATGCTTTCTACATTTCTCGGTCATCTACTATATACGTAGTAGATGCCGAACGAACAACATCGGCCAATGTCTACAGTAAGTTCTACCGTAGCAGAAACAGGTCCTTGATACCAGCCTTTGCCGGACCCATTCCTTCCTGGAGGTCAGATTCACAGAGATGCATCTTATGCATGCGACGATGACGAAGCTTTAGTAGAAGTTGCTGTTGAGACGCCCTTACTCTCCCGCCATTGGTACCCACTAGATCCACCACAAATACAAATTCTATTATACGTCAACGCTCAGCTCGCAGCGCAAGCTCGGATGGGAAGATCGTCAAAAGAAAGTGGGGTGTGACGTTGAAATATCCGTTCTCCGGCATTGAATGCTTGCGATGAAGGTACTCGAAGGACTACCTAACGCTACTGCGTCCTGAATCCTAGCGTGGGTGCAGTACGGCGATAATGAGCTGTTTCGTTAGACATTCATTGAATTTGTAGCTCTGGATATGTGTTGGGATAGAGAAGCCCGCTTAAAGCAAGTGAGTGTAATCACAGACACAGCAAGATATATTCGGACAGCATCGCCGCCATTACGCGCGGCAAAGTCGCGACCACTGAAAAGAGAAGCGGTCCATCGATGCGGTAGCTTGATTCGAGTCCCCTGTCTCTTCAAACAATGTCATAGTCGGCTTCTTTCACCAATACACGAATGGTGCTACCATGTCTGCATGAGTGGACGACGACAACATCAACAAGCAGGGTTGTCAGATAATGCACGTAACACGTCTGGACCTTTTCCACCACCAGAGTCTCTTCTGACCCTCTAGGATATAGCTGAACATAATCGGATTCGAAGATCGGTTCGATGAATGCGGACCGTTGCTAGTGGCTAGAATGGAAAGACGATGCTGCGGAAATAAGGTACTAGCTCAGTAGCGGCAACTGTGGGCAAAACCGAGTGGCAAATGTTCAATTCGGTATTGATTAGATGAAAACTGCTCGCATGCTCAATTTCGACAGACATCTTTCTTTTCAGCAAAAGCTTATGACTACTCGCCATCCTGAGGTTCAAGTATGCTCCAAAAGCGTGGCTCATGCAACATCTCCTGCTATTGCTACGTTATTCTCCAAAAAGCAGAGTACATCTTGATGCTACATCTCAGTTGGTGCTGGCCTTGTCATTGACTCAACAAAAAAGCAGGAATTTTACTTCCATGCTGGAGTTGGATGTTCGTCAACTTCATTTCTACCCATCATTCCCACAACCTTATTCTTCAGCTCTGTCAGATTGGACTTCAACGGCTTCTCGAGTGTCACCTTCTCCAACGCTCCCTCTCCTTCCGTTCTCAAAACCTGAAGTACGCTCTCCAGACTAGCCGGCTTGGTGACGCGATGTACAATACCATACGGGAGGTAACAAGGGGGTCCGAAATAGAGATAGTGACTGCCTCCAGCTTCGAAGAGGTACTGTTGAATGGATTTCTCCTGGTCAGCAGGTCCGTCTACCATTCTGACAGCGATAGGCATTGGCGCTTGGAGAGGCCGACCGTATGTCTCTTCGAGGAAAGTGTGCAGGTCGATAGCTAACTCTAGGATGGCAGGAGAGTTAGACCAGCCCGTAGGGATCTCACTGCTGGAGAGTTTGTGATAGAGGAAGGTTGACTTAGGGGTACTTAGTATACTCTGTATCTTTGCTGCGCTGGGAGGAAGAACATACAAACGCCTTGTTCTTGGGAAGCTTGTAACATGCCTGGGTTATCGGTGAGGGCTTGTCTGGAGTCTCATTCGGGTTGGGTGTTCCGATAACATTTGTGGCGACGTTGTGGTGTTGCAGACTACCAATTGCTAGCCGAGGTAGCGTTGTTGAGCGAGCTGTCGTTGGGGTAAGTAGAGACCGCAAGGGAGGGAGCTTTGTCTTAACGCAGTTGAGGGAAGACATGCTGTGTAGACATGCAACTTAGGCGTCCAGTCGGTGTAACTCGGTAAATTGGGATTGGGAATTCGTGAATATCTTTTGTTTCAATTGCGCCGAAGCTGAAGGGTGCGACTTTTATTGTGACCGATCTGGAACGACATGAAACCATCAAAACGCATGGTTTTGAACGTGGTGATCCGTATCAGTACCAACCGCTGAAGTGAAGTGAATCGTTCGACGCCTGACGTGTGATAAAATCACATTACTCATGGAGCATGCGTAAGGACCATCTTCTTTGCATATAATATCACATGGTAATAGAGTTGAGAATCCTCTATGCCCTTTATATAAGCATTGAAGGGTGGCAATTAAATATGACATAAAAGTTTTTTGAAAAGGGCAAAGGCTGAGGCAGAGGATGGGGATCTCGAAATTCGATGAAATCGAGCGCGGACGTTATTATTGGTGCCTTGATAAAAGGATGTACCTACACTGTATCGGGGCAAAGAAGAAGAGGACGATCCGCGAACACAGGGGAATTGATTGGACTTCGTACCCAACTCGAACCCTGTTGCGGCGTCTGTGCTAACATTCATCGTGCTGTATGCTGACCTGCTGACTGGCGAAACCCCCTAGTTGGCATTTAGCCCCCAGGAAGCCACCCTAGAACAGGCGACCCAGGCGATGATCTCAGTCTCCAGAACCTACCGATTCCAGATCTGGGGACTGAGTTCCAAGGCGCTCCTCTTAGGTTTCAGCCGAAAGAACAGCCAGCTTAGCGGAATTAGCCAGTCAGTAGCTCAATTCTTCTTAGGCTCACGGAGAACTCCTACCCCACAAAAGCAGTCATTGTTGGCCATTGCGAAAATTCTTGTTATTACCAGCTTTTCATAATGCCCTGATATCGTTATACTCACCACTGCGTTCAAGCCAATCGAGATGACTCCGCGCTGCTGGAGTCCGCGGCGTTACGAATCTCTGAGTTGCGTCGAACCAGGCGTGGTTTCGTGGGGGTTTACCCGCTTACGGATATCCAGGGCCCCCTTGCTAGGTCCTTGGCCCTGTGAAGAAATAAGGTAGAATTACTCGAAACCCCGCCGGGTGACCTTGAAGGGGTTGACAGGGCGAATGATAGTAGCAGAAGGGGGCCGCACTGTGGCCTAAACTCGTACTGCAGTGGTCAGCATAACGAATGCTAGACCACGTGCCGCAGTCAACATCGAGATCGTTAGTCGCCCGCAATTTCTTGCGTAGAGCGAAGTTCTATGGACGTGTGAAGTCGAAACCACAAATTGGAATCAGGATTCACCTTATATGCTCGAAAAGACATAGCGCAATGCCAAAAACTTCGTTGTCCCCACAACATCACAGATATAATAGCATTAAGACAGACAAGACCCCTCATCTGACGTCTCAAGATCCGAATTGGCGCACAGAACATCCTTTCACAGTCTATCGATCCCTTTCTAACGAGCCCACGGGATGCCCAGCATCCCTATGTAGCTCCCAGATTCTGCCCGCGTTCCCTGGGTGCTGGAGCCAGATTCGAGTGCCTCTGTGGCACGACCCTCATGTAGGTTTCTACTGGTCTTAGACTTCGATATATGTCTCCGATCTTGTGCCATAAAAATAGCTCGGGTATTCTTTTGAGAATGACGTGGCCTTGCGCGCTTGAAAGCCTTTCATTCCCAAGAAATGGTTGATAGGTCTCGTTCGTCGATGGGGCAAACTCGCGCGCACGCCAATCTTCCCCTCCCAAGGCTCCTCCGGCGAATGTGCGACTCTGTGCACCACCCCTATCCAAACGAATCTCCTCTTGTGTTTTGCTAGGCTTAGGATTGAACCTTTGGGGCAATAGTATTTACACGCTCAAGTTTGGCTTTCTCTTCATGTAGTACACTGCAAACCTTAATATAGCCTTAATGAGGGCCGTGGCATCGCGCACATCCATCCTCTGCAGGCAATCACAGCTGGCTTGAGGCCCAGCGAACTTCTTACAAACAAGGATGGATTCGCATTGGTCTTCGTGATGGCCTACACCCGACAATTGTTGCGTTGCCAAAGCTCGACGTCTCCACGTCCCACATACAGTTTACATTTACCGACACCTTTTGCAATGCGTAACCGCCCTCCAATTGCGACATTTGCGTGAACAGCATTTGCAAAAACTATGACTATTTCATTAATCGGTGTGGCCTTTGCGAATGATCAGGTTGGGTTGCCGCCATTTGACGGGCGTGATCTCGATGCCCGAGATGGACACTGCGTTCCCTCTACGAGCATAGCGATAGTTCCTTGCTGATCGATGACATCGAGCGACCATGCAGGGACTTGGGTAACGAGGACTCCTTGAGTGTCAGCGTGAGGGATGTCTGACTCTGGTTCGTTTTCTGGGTCTTTGTCCTCCGGATCGAGACCACCACATTGCAAGGTGGTGCGAGTTGTCTTTGCTGGAGGGGCTTGTGATGCCGAGAACGTGTCCAGATAAGCGATGACATTTGTACGGAATGACTGGAGGGTTTGATAAGAACATTACCTGCCGTCCGTGCCATTCTGAGAAGGTTTCCCCTATTCGATGAGCTTGTTTGCGGTTTCCTTTGAGGAGAGCTATCCCTTTGACCGGCAGAAAAGCACACCCCCCAAAACTAAACCCGATTAGGTGCTAGTACGTGCATAAGCACCGACCTCCGGCGCTAGTCCTCGATTTTTGGCACTAAATCAGGAAAGTAAACAAAGGTAACAAGATGTATAGATACATCAATCTTGCAGCGATTCCTACCAAAATTAATGTAGATAGCTATTGCCATCTTAATTTGGCTCCGCCGGATCATCTAGCTAAATCTATGAAATCTGCACCGGGGGCAAAGCTTGTAAATCAGACGCTTTTTGCCCTGGAAATTAATATCTGAACACTAATTGGCTAGAACTCCTTCCTTATCGCTATTCAGTATGTGTAGCCAGTCCCAGCACTGTCTATTACGTCGATAGCAAGGTGTTTTACACTTGCCGCACTGCCAATTAACCTGAGAGATATATCGCTTCTGCTTTTTAACACTATTGCCAGAGATTTCCCCCAAAGCCTTGCGTTTATGGGAAGGTCTTGCAGCCTTGCGATCTTTGCAGGGCTTGCATCTTTGCCTGGCTGGAAGCCTCTCCCAGTAGTGCTCAGGGCGCACGACCGGTTGATCAGCGAGCTGGGTTACTGGCTCTTTGCGTCTATGAGTGTGAGATCTTTTAGTAAGCTCGAGCGCAATTGATCGCTGAAAGTCTGTATGTCTCATCTGCCTGAATTTCTCAGCTTGGTGGAGAATATAGTAGAGTCTGAATGCGTTAACCACTGAAGCAGAGGTGATAAAGACGAAAAGGGCAACCTAATAGCGTAGATTGCGTCGTTCATCTGCATATTTATAGATCATCTGTGCAACCCGATCAACGCCGTTCATATGCATATTGTACTCGTAGATAATTGACGGTGTTGGAAGAGCTTCGTCCTATTCCTCTTAAAGATTTGGCTTGTCTGCTTCTGGGATAGTATCCTATAACTTCGCTGGGATACCGTGTCTCTTATGTGGGTTAAGCTAGTGGGTAGCTTGGATATCCTCCGGTGTATATCCTATAGTCATATATTGGACGGTGTTATTATCGACCCAGCACAAACAAAGTATTCGGTCGTTAATATATATCTAGGCTTTTAAGCCCCAGTGACTTTTCTTCTTTGCTTTTAACCGTATCGCAAGGAGTTGATTTGGAAACCCTAAGCCAGCCTTGCAGGTCCTACTGTGCGCTACGAATAACGTACGTAGCGCCTCCATACATCTCTGGGTAGTAAAGAAGTTGTCGGTGAAGAGATGATATCGATAGGGCAGATTTGGAAGGCTTTGCACGAGTTGCAAGACAACTCTGTATGAGGCTGAGAATTTAGAGTCTGCTGGGAAGCCGAGCTGCTGAGTTGTCTTTAACTCGGATACCTTCGCCGTCTAAATATATATTAGTATAGATATTAAGCTAATTACTCATAAAATTTAATAGAGATATAATAATGGTTGAGTCTAGTATATATTCTTAAATAAAACATGGTAATTCTCAACTTTTGGCAAAGTTGCAACTTTTGCCCGCAACAGCTCCGCAACAACTCCGCAGGCCAATATTCTGATGTTTTCAAGTAAATTCGTACTCAAATTATACACTCGTTCTACCAGAATTTGGTAGGGAAGTTGTAGACTCCAAGCTAAACTCAAAGAATTACGTACCTTAGATGAAAATAAAAAGTCAATCAGGTAATCGCCGCAGGCAATAGCATAGATCTTGAAGCCCTTACCGCCTGCTTTTGCAGCAATATTTATCGTATGACGTGATCTTCCTTTAAACTTCACCAAGAGCTCATCAACAGAGACGTAGCTCCCAGGGGTGTAGTATTTTAAACACCCTGCTCGAAAGCCCTGGACAAATGGCTCGATCTTCCGCCAGAAATCCTTCTTTTATCCAATATCTTTTGGCTCTGATCGAGGATCATTTATCTTCAGAAAGCGGCGTATTTGCTCGAACCGCCTGACAGTCATTACGGACTGAATAGCCACAAAGATAGCTCCGCTATAGGACGTATTCCAGTACTGTTGATAAGTCGCCGCTCGCTCCAGACCCATTAGCAGACGCACCCTAATCTAGGCCCCAATTTCCGGTCCATCTATAGTCTCCCAGGGGCGAGTATGTCTTTGCTTTTTCTTAGAAGGGTCTCTCCACCACTGTTCTGCCTTAACATTGGTAAACAGCGCAACCTGATCAAGCATGTAAGGTGTAATAAAGATGCTGAATAGCTCGTAGGGTGTAGGGTCCTCCTAGGGAAGCTCGATAGCTAGTGCTCCCAATTCAACAGGTATGCGATTATAGGTTGATGCATTATGCTGACTTTCCACCTCATCCAGAATATCTGCTAAGGAGCGCTTCCCATAGGCTGCTTTCTCTTTTCCGCTCCATAGGAGCTCGTCCGAGGGACCTTCTATCTCAACCTTATCGATGCGCATAGATTAAATAAGTAGGAGTTGATATTTAATTATAGATATAATTATTGTAGGCGCAATAGCATGCAAAAAGCGCCTCAACAGCATACACAGCCCTATAGGGCTTAGTTCCCGCAGGGTGTGCTTTTCTGCCGGTCAAAGGGATAGCCTCGGCTATGGTTCCGCGGGGAACTAACCGTATTCGTTGTCGATATTATGGTCCCGCCTTTGCAACCCACACGCTTCCTTTTGCCTCCTCACCTTCTACTACCCTTTCTCACAATTGAACTTGAGCTCAATTGCCTGGTCCACTATCACTATGGCTTCTTTAGGGATGCGAAGCCTGGCTTCAGCGTCTAAGGTCTGCTCTCGCTCTCCAAGCTAGACATGACGACAGTACTCATGACATTGCAGTTCTCCAAGGCCGCAAGGCATAGCCGACTGTTCTCCACCTCAAGACCGCACGGTATGGCGTGATATATTGGTGTAACGAAGCATGCACTAATAGCTATCGCCAGCTCGAATTGTCGCCAATCAGCCACTACGAGCCAAGGAGGCGTCTCCGTTCATCGACAACAAATACCCCATAATAGTAGGCTGAGCTACCTCCAATACTGTAGCCTGCATCCTCACACGAACTGCTATAGGATCATGAGTATGATGCACTCGTGGTTGGCGCCGGCGGATCTGGGCTTCGAGCTGCGTTCGGCCTGGCGGAGGCTGGCTTCAATACAGCATGCATATCCAAACTCTTTCCTACAAGAAGTCACACAGTGGCTGCACAGGGTGGTATTAACGCTGCGCTCGGAAAGTAAGCTTGCACTTACAATAGTGGTATGCTAGCAGAAGTCGCACTGATAAGGTTCTTGTCTAGTATGCACGAAGACGATTGGAGATGGCACATGTATGACACTGTCAAGGGCTCCGACTGGCTGGGTGACCAAGATGCAATACATTACATGACAAGAGAAGCACCACAAAGCGTCATTGAACTCGAGAGCTACGGTTGCCCTTTCTCGAGAACAGACGACGGAAAGATGTTTGTCTAGATCGGATACATTATACAGAGGTATACTGATGTCCGTGTAGTTATCAACGAGCTTTTGGTGGTCAATCACAGAAATTCGGAAAGGGAGGACAAGCATATCGATGTTGCGCTGCGGCAGATCGAACAGGCCACGCCCTACTCCACACGCTCTACGGTCAATCATTACGACATAACACCAACTACTTTATAGAATACTTCGCTCTGGATCTCATAATGGAAGATGGTGAATGCAAGGGCGTCATCGCATATAACCAGGAAGATGGCACACTCCACAGATTCCGCTCGCACAATACCGTACTCGCAACTGGAGGCTATGGACGAGCGTATTTCAGCTGTACCTCAGCTCACACATGCACAGGAGATGGTATGGCAATGGTTGCTCGAGCTGGGCTACCAAACCAAGATCTAGAATTCGTCCAATTCCATCCCACCGGTATCTATGGCGCTGGCTGCTTGATAACCGAAGGCTCACGAGGCGAGGGAGGTTATCTACTGAACTCCGAGGGTGAAAGGTTTATGGAACGATACGCCCCTACAGCCAAGGATCTCGCGTCGCGCGACGTTGTGTCCCGATCCATGACCATGGAAATCCGGGAAGGCCGTGGTGTAGGCCCAGATAAAGACCATATCTACCTGCAGCTCTCTCATCTACCCCCGGAAGTCCTGCATGAACGTCTCCCTGGTATCTCAGAAACAGCCTCCATCTTCTCCGGTGTCGACGTCCGCAAACAGCCAATCCCCGTCCTCCCAACTGTCCATTATAACATGGGCGGTATTCCTACAAAGTATACTGGCGAAGTCATCACTGTAGACGAAGCCGGCAATGACAAGGTCGTTCCAGGTCTCTTCGCTTGCGGAGAAGCTGCTTGTGTTTCTGTCCACGGTGCAAACCGTCTTGGTGCCAATTCCCTCCTCGATCTCATCGTCTTTGGCCGCGCCGTCTCCCACACCGTACGTGACAGGTTCGAACCTGGTATGCCGCATAAGGAAATTCGTGCAGATGCAGGCGCAGATACCATCAGCGTGCTCGACAAGGTCCGCACTGCTTCTGGGCCTAAGTCAACACACGAACTCCGCAGCGCAATGCAAAAGGTTATGCAAACTGATGTGTCTGTCTTCCGAACACAAGAATCTCTCGATGAGGGTGTCAAGCGCATTCAGGATGTGGATCAATCGTTTGCCGAGCTCGGCACTAAAGACCGTAGTATGATCTGGAACAGCGACCTGGTTGAGTCCCTAGAATTAAGAAATTTGTTGACCTGCGCCGTGCAGACGGCTGAATCGGCAGCTAACAGGAAGGAATCAAGAGGTGCTCACGCAAGAGAGGACTACCCTGACCGAGACGACAAGAACTGGATGAAGCATACCCTGAGTTTCCAGAAGGAGCCTCAGGGTAAGGTTGACTTGGGTTATAGACAGGTGATAGGGCACACACTGGATGAGAACGAGTGCAAGGTAAGCTCTATCCCTCTCGTTAGCATGAATCTACCCGCCACATTTTCAGTCTAACAATACCATAAATATAGGCAGTACCACCGTTTAAGAGAACTTACTAGGTCATTGCACGGGGATGAAGTATGATTAGAGAGGATTGGTGGCATCGGCGTTGCAGTTGCATTGTTGGGTCCAGTCCTCCTTGAGCTTTTGCTCACAAGCTTTGTGTATATGATTATCTTTCAGAATGCACATATTGTAGCAAAAGCAGTTGCAGGGCTCAGCAGCAACCACGGAGATCTTAACGACTCTACTTTCATTGGGGGTCTTGCAACTTCTGAGTGTATGTGTCAGATTCTCGACGTCAGTCATCTCACGCCAATTTCGAGATGTGGCTGGCGTGCAACAGATGTGGACGGGAAATGGTTTGGGGAAATGTAGTGCTTGCTTTGACTCAATGAGGTTGGAAAATCGAGCCGCAGCTCTGTTTCGCTAATGCTTGGTATGCAGCAGAAGTAGTATACAATTGTCGATTTTGATGAACTCTCAAGTCCCCACGCTCTTCTCCACCACTTCCTCGCTTTCTCATGCCTTCTAATTGTATTGCATATATGTTGCTACTTCTGTTAGCATAGCTCTCGAATATCGAGAAACAGAGAAACTCACCTGTTGAATTGAACTTGAGATTGCCCTTAATAACTTTGTCCACCGCAGCCAAGAAGTCTTTCTCTGTAGCAACCTTTCTCCTCGCCCGAATAGCGAACATACCCGCTTCAGTAGCCACACTCCGCAGCTCAGCTCCTGTGCTGTTCGGACATAATCTTGAAATTAATTCCCATCTGATGTCCCTCTCCACTGACATGCTCTTTGCGTGGATACGCAGAATATTGGCCCGTCCTTCCAAGTCAGGTAGCGAGAATTCGATCTTGCGATCTATACGTCCAGGACGCATGAGAGCAGGATCCAGGGTCGAGGGTCTATTGGTGGCAAACATGACCTTTATGTTGCCTCGGGAGTCGAATCCATCGAGCTGGGTGATGAGTTCCAGCATAGTCCGCTGTACCTCGTTGTCACCACCAGCACCGTCATCAAAACGCGCGCCTCCTATAGCATCGATTTCGTCGAAGAAAATAATGCAAGCCTTCTTCGTCCTTGCCATCTCGAATAGCTCCCTGACCATCCTGGCGCCCTCACCCACGTATTTCTGCACGAGCTCCGAGCCGATAACGCGGATGAATGTAGCGTCTGTCCTGTTGGCGACTGCTCTTGCGCATAGTGTCTTCCCTGTGCCAGGAGGACCATAAAGTAAGGCGCCTTTTGGTGGGTCAATACCGAGGCTGACAAAACGTTCGGGTGATAGGAGAGGCATTTCGACGACTTCGCGGATCTTTTCGATCTGCTCTTTGCAGCCGCCCACGTCGCCATACGTTACGTCGGGCTTGTCTTCGACGGTCATCATGGTCACTGAGGGATCGATCTTTGGGGGAAGAGGAAGGAGGATCTCGTATTTGTTGCGGTCGACACTGTCACGAGGCTTAGTACACACCGCTTCATTATAGGACCACTGGGGGAAACATACCCTACTCGCATGCCTTCTTCTATATCTGTGGGGCTGACGCGCTCACCGAGCTTGACGACAAACTTGGCGATCTGCTTGACGTTGATAACATATTTGCTCTTGTCGGAGTCTTTCTCATGCTGGATGATCTTCGTGCAACGGGCGACTTGGAGGGGATGGTCTTCTTGCATTCGTTGTCGGTCTGCTGCTATGTCCCATAGATGTGGTGGTGCAAGACCTGTGTCTGATTCCTAGAACCTGTGAATTGGCGGAATTTCAGAGACTACGAAGATCGAATACCTTGACTCCTGTGAAAATTGTTAGCCTTGTATTTCGACAAGTGAGCTGGCACCTCAGAACACTGTCTACGAACCTATTTTCTCATTGACACTCGTCTGTTTCTCCTTGATCTGCTTCTCTAGCCGCTTGAGACCGGCAGCGTATGGAGCAGCACCATAGGTCTTGAGCACTTGTATGTCCCTAAGCATCTACCATCAGTCTCCTCCATCAAAGCAACCTGCCAGGCGTACACACTCATCCGTAAGAGGCGTTATCTTCTTCTCTGGTTCCTCGTCATCCACGAACTCTTTCTTGTACTTCTCCCAATTCTGCCCTGTTGCGCTAGGCATCTTGGAAGACCAGGTGCGCCGTTTGTTTGTCGGCGAGTAGGCGTTGTATGGATGTCGTCACTTCGAGCGATGGCAGAGAAGCAATTATAGCTTCCCAGATTTTGACCTTGCTATAAGGTTTTCGTTGAAGGAGCCAGAGGCCGAGCAGCAGTAGATAGTGGAGTCGTGAGTGGGAGGTTGATGAACAGGAAATGAAGGCGAATGTTATCCAAACCAAGAGCTCTCGGCAGCAGCCGGCGCTAGTGTTCGCAGTTGCAGAAATTCGCGGAACGCGACTGGAAGGCTGATATCCATCCAAATAAAACATTGTACTCGATGTTGAGAGCCTGACACCCTTCTACAAAGCCTACTTCTACGCTGTAACTATCACATCTTTATTCCTCCATACTGACTGCTTTCTACCTCCAACATGGCGGCTACTACAGCCCCCATGCAGTCAAACTCAGGCAATAATGCCTTCAAGGTAACCAAAATTGGGAACGAGACGTGCATCATCCCACCGCAGACACTGACTTCGATTTCAGGACAAGGAGAAGCCTATGGCCGTTCGAAACGCCAACATCATGGCCGCTCGAGCTGTCGCAGACGCAATACGAACATCTCTCGGTCCGAGAGGCATGGACAAGATGATAATGACAGGAAAAGGCGAGACCATAATCACAAATGACGGCAACACAATGTTGAAAGACATGAGTGTTATGCACCCAGCGGCCAAAATGCTTGTAGACCTCAGTGCTGCTCAGGATGTTGAAGCAGGAGACGGCACAACTTCAGTGGTGGTGATAGCCGGAAGTTTACTTGGAGCAGCAGACCGATTACTTGCGAAGGGCATACATCCTACAGTCATCTCAGAAGCTTTCCAGCGAGCGGCAGCAGAAGCAGTCCGCACGCTCGAGAAAATGTCACATCCTATATCCCTATCAGACCGAGCTACTTTGGAACGAGCAGCCTCTACATCCCTCTCCTCAAAGATCGTCTCTCAACACTCAGACCTCCTCGGACCCATGGCAGTCGACGCCGTGCTGAAAACCATAGACCAGAAGACCGCAGACAACGTCGACCTAAAGAACATCCGAATAGTGAAAAAGGTTGGCGGCACAATAGAGGACAGCGAGATGATTGATGGACTCGTCCTCAATCAGCCTGTTGTAAAGAGCGGAGGCGGCCCAGCCCGAATGGAAAAAGCTCGAATAGGCCTGATACAATTTCAACTCAGCCCCCCAAAGCCAGACATGGAGAATCAAATTGTTGTCAACGACTACAGACAAATGGACAAGATCCTGAAAGAAGAACGCACCTACCTCCTAAACATGGTCAAGAAAATCAAGAAAGCAAAATGCAACGTGCTCCTAATACAAAAATCTATCCTTCGTGACGCAGTCAACGACCTCTCCCTCCATTTCCTTGCCAAACTCAATATCCTAACAATCAAAGATATCGAGCGCGACGAAGTGGAGTTTATCTGCAAGAGCACAGGCTGCAAACCCATCGCCGATATCGACTCCTTTACAGAAGACAAACTCGGCAGTGCAGATCTCCTTGACGAAGTCCAAGCCTCAGGGTCACGCATTGTGAAAGTCACCGGCATCTCGCATAAAGCAGGTCTGAACGCAAAGACGGTTTCTATCATCTGCCGCGGCGCTAACGCACTGATCCTGGACGAAGCGGAACGCTCCCTCCACGACGCCATATGCGTTATCCGCTGCCTCGTGAAAAAGAAAGCCCTGATCGCCGGCGGCGGCGCCCCAGAGATCGCTATAGCAAACACACTTTCCGCAAAGTCACGGGAGTTGAGCGGCACGGAAGCGATCTGCTGGAAAGCATTTGCGGATGCGATGGAAGTCATCCCTACGACGTTAGCTGAGAACGCAGGACTGAACAGTATCCGCGTCGTCACAGATCTGCGACATCGGCACGAATTCGGGGAGAAGAATGCGGGCGTTAGTATTCGGTCGGGTGGTGTGAAGGGGAATATGCAGGAGGAGAATGTGTTGCAGCCGCTGCTTGTTAGTACGAGTGCGGTGGAGTTGGCGGCGGAGACGGTGAAGATGATCTTGAGGATTGATGATATTGCGTTGAGTAGGTAGAAGAGAAATGGAATGAAAAGCTGAATCAGATGTCCATGAGATGAACAATTACTGCTATGGAAGTTCCCAGACTTAGACGAGTCTATATCTCTCGTATCGAAGTGCTACAGCTGAATGTGCTATCCCCATTCAACCTATTCTATACATGCCTTTGAAGCGTCGTAGGTATGTACAGCTCGGCTTTGGGCGCAAATGTCATACCAACAACTTGAGTAACGGCGGAAGGTGCAGATACCCTGCTCAAATCCACAAGCATTTACCGGGTGTGCTGCTACTCAAATTGTCCAATACCTCGGAAAATCCCCGCTTCAGCCATCGAGAAAACGAATGATTAGCTGATTCAATATGCTTAACGTTGACGCAAGACCGCACTTAAGAAGGTTTCAACGGTTTCAAATTGATATTTCATTCGAGCCAGGAGTCCAGCCAGTAGCATGTTTAAGGTATATCGTAGTAGGATGAGCAAAATCCGCCAGCTAAAGGCAATGTAAGACATAAAGCAAACCTTGCGTCCAAGAAGAAGAATGAAGCACACTCAGCTCAGAAGCTCATCAAGAACGTTGGTATCATGAAAAACAGCTCGCTCCCCCACAGCAAATCACAAGAATGAACACCAAAAGCCTCGTTACAGCAAATGCCCGCTTCAAGCGCTAAAAGAACAGCAAAATGCAATATCCTTCGTTTGAAAATCTTCAACTCCCCAAGCCTCTGACACAGATGCGACTGTCTTCATCCCCCCGAGGCGAGTTCGCTCAGCTCTTGCCACTCATTTTCCGCCAGAATTTCTTTACGATCCCCATATCTTTAGGCATGGTGTCCCAGATATCCCCCTCGCTCTTACTCGGGGGTAGATGTTCTAGCGCTAAGGGATCATCTCCTGTCGTCTTCGCATATAGCGCCTGCTCGTCCGCTCTCAGATCCGGCCGCGTGAGCGTCATACGCAGTGTCATTTCCCTACTACCTGCAAGCAGCTGTGCGAAGGGTTCGGACTCTTCGTCGTGCCGTATTACGGGTTTGGGATAGCGATATGCTTGTTGTTGTATTTGTGCGGTGCTTGAGCGGGAAGACGTAGCGATTGAGGGTGAAAGAAGGCGCGCATGCTGGAAGGAGGCTTCCATTGGTGTGTAAGGCGCGTCCCGCTCGGGCAGGCTTATAGCATCAGCATCTTCAGAGTCGAAGTCTGAGTCGTTATCATCGAGGGCATCGAAAACAGACGGGTTGTCGGTGTCGAGGAACGTTTTGCAAGGGGCTGTACGGGAGTGGCTAAGGGAGGGCCGGGAGAGGGGCTTGCTATCTTTGTCGTCCATGCTGGGAAAGCCGAATTCGATTGCTTCGTCGAACTTTTGGGGGGAGGCGAGGTAGACGCGAAGTTTGAGACGGGCTTCGGGGTCCTGGTAGTGGCAGGCTGAAGGTTCGATAGTCGAGATGGAGGAGGCAGGCGCATGTGATGGGAAAAGGGTGGCGCGGGATTGTCGCCGTGAGTGAGAAGCATGTTGAAGGGGTAGTGGTGGGACTGGAGGCAGTGCGGACGTCAGGGAGGGTCTGGGCAGCGAGGTGAGCGAGAGAGCTCTTCGGAACGAAGGCGCTCGTTTCCGCGGCTTGACGCTGGGTTCTGCTGTTTGATTGACAAAAAGATGGTAGTCATCAAGTGTGGATGCGAGGTCCAAGTCATGGTCGTCGTCGAACCATATCATTGACTCGTCCATGTCGACGGCTGACTCGTCGGCAGGCTGTTCAAGGTCGAAGGTGCTCAGGGACGACAGGCTGGAGATTGAGGAAGTGCGTAACGTCGGCACGCTGCGATTGGCTTCGTGACTCAGTTTGTACAATCGGTAGAGCTTCTCGTCTGCCGCGTCGGGAACAACGCTTGCTGCGTGCCCTGACAGTAGAACGCGTTCTTCTGGCGTGAAATGCCTTCTCTGAACCTTGTCAGGCAGTCTAAGAAACCATTGAGCGTCGACAGGTGAGAATGTGTCGCTCGTAGGTGAGGATGTTTTTCTTCGCAGGACCGAGGGGTTCTTGAAGTAGCTCGAGTTTCGACGAGAGAAAGTAGGCCGCCGCGGTTTCGTGTCTGGTGTTGTGACGGCTACGGTGCCATGAGTACTTGTCAAGGAGGATGGCTTAGTCTTTGGCGCCGAGCATTGAGCGAGCCTCAGGCGCTCAAGGGATGAGAAATACTGCTCGAGGGATGGCAGTCAGCGACCTGCAGGGCACGTTCGTGGAGACGGCGAAGATCTCATGTAGAGCATGACGGCCAATTGAGAAGGAAGGACCTTGAGAGAACCTTGAGCGACGTACCTTTCGCTTGATAGCTGGAGGAAAGCTCTCCCAGTCATTATTGTTCTCCAGGGGTGATTGTTGGCTGGAAATCATTTCGTAGTTCGGGCGACTTGGCTATTTCCTTGGCCCGTGCTTCCGTCCAAAGTATGGAGTCTGCTAGAACTATGGGGCTTATCGATACACTCGAAGTATTAACAACATCGACTGTACTTGGAGCAACTGAGCGAGGGACACGAGACGAATCGTGCACAAGGTTGAGGCACAGTATTGAGCTGGAAGTAGAAGGGGTCATAGAGATTAACAACAAACTATTGCCGCGACATGGTGTGTATGAGTCCCCTGAGCGTTATGCATCTGCCATTTGCCATATGCATGAATGAGGTAAAGGCGCTCTTGGAAGGCCGCTCTGACAAGTCACAATCCAGCTTCTGCGCCAGCGGTCAATCTGCCGTTAGGCTTCGTCAACAACAGACTACGGCCCGGCAGGTCGCTTTCGGTCGCTTGGGAGTATTAGGGTTAGGGCGGCCAACCAAATGATAAGAGGGTCTCAAATGTCTACCCTTGGCACTGTTTTTGCACCATGTCCGGAGCATATAGACCAGTCATGATCTGCTAGGCCTGCAGATTGAAAAGTGCAGGATGCTTGTGAATCCCGTTTCTTTGCTGTCAAGCGCCTCGACCAGGGGAAGAGCGATAGGCTGGTAGATGAACAGATCATTGAGTGATCTGCAAACATGCCTTCGTTCGCCGTCCCGTCGACTTTCTAGTGGCAGCCTTCGTGTCCACTATCCACATGCCAGGCGAAGGCCACAAGTCTTACCGCGTGATAGATCCGAAGCATCCATGCAAGGAACACAGGCACGATCATCTAAAACATTTTTGCGTGCATTAGTGCACTTACTATCGATTAGGGGCACACCGAAGAGGACCGGTCCAGGGATTGGAGCACGCATAGCCAGTTTGACAGGCGTTAAGTTAGAGCGAGGAACGGTGTGCGCTTAATGACCGATCGTCCATGAATCTAGACTTTACAGAATCGTGCGCGCCATTGGTCCACGCTACTGTTGCGTCAAGCCGTCGGTGAAGACGAAGATCAATTTGCTATACTTGGTAAAGTCATGCTGTTGGAGCTATTGATTATTCACACGCGATTTCTCATCACGGCCCACACGCCGTGTCTCGGAGAGCATTATACATGTGTGAATCTAGGCGCATTGTGAAACATGACAGCTGCATCATCCACATAAGTCAGTATTGCAGAAAAGGCCCGATGAGGTCAATGAGCAGGTGCCGGCAGGTGCCACGCATTTCACCCTTGAATCTGCTTGAGCTTGATGCAGACTCTGCAGGCGCCCGGCTGCACTTTCATGGAAATGAGAGGTAAGAGTAATTGTGTATGATTTGGTTTGGGCGTCTCGGCGTGCTAGTGTGAGGCATCACTGGGCTTCGCTAAGGGTTGTCAGTCTCACGTGGCAGCCTGGGAATGTCGGCAACAGTTGGCAGCAAAGGGCAACAGGGGACAGGGGACAAGGGACAGGGGACAAGGGACAGGGGACAAGGGACAGGGGACAAGGGACAGGGGACAGGGGACAAGGGACAGGGGACAAGGGACAGGGGACAGGGGACAAGGGACAGGGGACAAGGGACAGGGGACAAGGGGGGGGGAATGTTCCCGCCCTTGAACCCCTTGAGCCCCTTGACGACCCCGCCATCCGCGTCTCCTTCCTTCAACATTCGATCAAGCTTTCTTGGTATCCCCACAAACTGTGTGTCAATCTTACGAAATTGGTAATTGTGCATCCCATCATCTGTTGATCCTGATTCCTACGGGTTTTCCCACCATGAGCTTCTCCGATCGGAGGTTTTCGGTAAGCAAGGGTCCGAGCACAAAGTACGTACCCTACCGCACTCACCGCACTCAGAATAACAAACAACCTGCACATGGCATTCACTTAATTTCCTTTGGTGTAGTGAATTGAGTTCGCCAATTCACCGCCAGTTTCGCAATGCTCACGAAGGACACCGTCCTCATGCCGGACTCGACGCATCACGAGCCAGCACTGGTGTAGTCTGGTGTACGGAGAGAGCCAACGAACATGGTTTTCAAGACGCTCCCAACGACTGGGCAAACCTTGGACAGGGTGCCCCTGAGGTCGACGATGACATTGAAGGCAGTTTTGACCGTCCCAAGACAATCAATGTCTCAATGGCGGGACGTGAGTATGGCCCTACAGCGGGTATCAAGCCACTGCGAGTGGCCATTGCCAATCTGTACAACGCCCACCATCGCCAGGGCAAGGACAGCCAGTACACGTGGGAGAACGTGGCTGTTGTGCCTGGTGGTAGAGCTGGCCTCATTCGTATCGCTGCTGTCTTGAACAACGCCTATCTCGGTACGGAGATGCAGGCATGAAGTGAAACAGCATGGAGTCTAACCTCATGCAGGCTTCTTCATCCCTGACTATACCGCGTACAATGAGATGCTGGGACTTTTCAAGAACGTAGGTGACCAATCGATTCCGATATTACAACTCGTGTTACATGATTTCACAAACCTGTTTCCGTATCAAATGAAAGGGGGCTTCTTACTCGCATTTGGCCTTTCTTATATACGCTACGAATTGCTACAACCTTCTGTCATCCAGTTTCTGACTCGCACACCGTTGCCATACAGTTTGCAGCGATCCCGTCACCACTCTCTGAAGCCGATGGATACCACATCCACCCGGAAAAGATCGCCGAAGAGATATCTCGTGGAACCTCCGTGATTCTGACCTCGAACCCGCGGAACCCAACCGGTCAAGTGGTGAAGAATCCCGAACTTGCCGAGATTCAAGACATCGCTCGAGGTGAGACTTCAACGTCTCGGCTATGAAAGCTGGTCTAATGTATGCTTTCAGACCGTGCAACACTTATCATGGATGAATTCTATGGCGGCTATAATTACACAAGTAATTGTGATGGTACCACTGTATCAGCTGCCGATAACATCGTCGATGTTGACGAAGACGATGTAATCTTGATTGACGGCCTGACCAAGCGCTTTCGTCTTCCAGGCTGGGTAGAAACCCCCACCGCACACTTTGCCTCTTCTATGTGCTAATCGACCCTCAGCGTGTCGCCTGGATCGTCGGCCCCAAAGAATTCATCAAAGCCATCGGCTCATGCGGCTCATACCTCGACGGTGGCACCAACGTCCCTTTCCAGGAAGCCGCGATTCCCATGCTCGAGCCGACGAAAGTGCTAAACGAGATGAAAGCGCTGCAGAGGCATTTCAAGATGAAGCGCGACTATGTCCTTGGGAGGCTGAACGACATGGGCTTCAGGATCAAGAACATCCCGGACTCGACCTTCTACATTTGGTTGGATTTGAGGAGCTTGCCAAAGGAGATCAATGATGGCTTAAATTTCATGCAGCGGTGCTTGGAGGAGAAAGTGATAGGCATGTAGACTTAGAGCTTGCCCACCCGAACTTTGGATGTGCAGCTAACCAAAACGTACAGTGGTCCCAGGAATATTCTTCGACCTTAACCCGGCCAAGCGCCGTGATCTCTTCGATAGTCCGTGCCACCATTTCATCCGTTTGTCATACGGACCCAGGTTGGAAGTGCTGGAGAAAGGCTTGGATGGCATCGAGAGGGTCATCAAGAAGTAATTTGAACCCAGCCCAATCCTAAACCTTCACGAATCCATTGCTAATAGTACGATTAGGGCTGGTGCTACTTACGAAAAGCCAACGTAGCGGTGTGGGACCTGTCACACACCAAAATACCGAATCAGGTCTAGTAGTGATGATCAGCGCACTTTGATAATTTACTACCTTAGTGGACGCAATGGAGCAATTGACGTAGCTTGGTGCCTAGGTGACAGCTTGAGTGCTCTAGGGGTCCGAAGTCTAAAATTCCCCTCGCCTTGGGATGAACTACTTTGGCTGCTTACGTCCTCGTTCAGTGCCCAGAGTAATGACCTTTCTTGCTCTTATCTCCGCGGCAAGCTAATCTGCATGATCCCTTCTTTTGAATTTGCTTTACAACCAGTTTTCGAGGCCGGGCTGTTTCCGCTGACTATCACCAGAGCATTTTCGTTCAGTTGATCAACCCATGGTACACACTTCCTCACCTATCACCTATCGCCTCACATGCCCATTCCCCATACGCTTCCCAATATGTTCTAGGTATAGCCATATTACCCATTCACATCCTCAATAAACGCACGTCTGTGAATTTGTATTCTACGCCCTCAACTGCCTCAATACAGACTTCTTATTGGTCTGGTGATAATCAAAATACTCACCCAGTATACTGGCTGCAGTATACTCCGAGGTAGTCTTAAAAAGTAGCGTCAGGACGCCTTTGAGTGTCTATATCTTACTCTAAATTTGGCATTAGAGTAGAATTTCTGTCGAAGAGCTGGGCCCTTGAGCTTAGAATGACAATTATTGGAGTTGAGAGGGACTGTGAAGGTCACGGTCCCGACTCCCCTCTCTGAGTCCGCTTATGTCTGCTCAGACGGGTTTCTGGCGCCCTATCTTGAATTTTTTAAAGGGCTATGTGGAGAGGGAATCTGAGGATACTGGCTATGCTATTTACGAAGGCCTCCACCTCCCATCGATGACTTTCTTCTTCTTCTTCTACTTCCCCCTCAGAGTCGGCATCGTAGCTTTCCGTCTCGCACCTCCTACTCCCCCAACCCCATTCGCATCTACCTCCCCCTCTCGCTGCCCATCACTATTCCTGTTCGCAGCCACACCCACCATAGCCTCCTGCAACGCCATGTCCGCCGTAACCTTTTTCTTTTTCCTTGGCTTCGTCGACGGCGGCCGCCTATCAACCGTGCGTTCCTTACCCACACGGGCACATTGTCTACAACACGGCCTCACCCCTATCGTATTGTATATTCTTGCCTCGGCAGCAATCGCATACCATTGCTGCCCTTTGCTAGATTTGGATATCCGGTTTGGCTGCATGTCGTGGTAGACTTGGAGGCCGAAGTGTAGTGTCTGTCTCACTTGAGGCGGAATGGGTTTCCTTCTTGCCCAGCCTTAAGCCTTGTATTCCGGAGCAAGCGGTTGTCTTGCCCATATACAGGTAGTTATCCTTATTTCGAGCGCCGCTGTATTCACCCAGCGTCCCATTTTCTCTACCTCTAGTGCTGTAACAGTATTGTCATTTTTTCTCTCCAGCCGACCCTGTAGCCGCGCTATGCGCTCCATTTGGATGCGGAATCGTTTAAACGTATAGTCGGCCTATGCAATGCATGTTCCTGCTTGCTCATCCTCTTCCCTTATTCAGCGGTAGACGAATTGTGTGAAATAGGGGGTCTAATTCGGCTTGGAGGAGCGTGGTAATGGAGAAAGAAACGCAGGGGAGATGTTGGAGCTCTTTCATTGTTTCGAAATAGTGGTGGCTGGGCCTGTAGATGACAAAAGCAGAGTTGGTGACTCCGCGGACATAGATCATAGAGTTGGAGGCGAGATGATTGGATGTGTTACCAAGTCAGCGATCGTGCATTCTTACCAGTAGCAATGCGTTAGCGGCTTGTGCACGTAGGACAGTTGGGGCTACACATGGCCACCTTCGCCATTTAAGAGGTATCTGCAACCCGGCAATTCTCATAAAGGGACCCCCATCTTCTTCCCACTGTTACAACGTCACCAGGATCGGGCGGAGGGGAAAGTAGGCAAGGTTTCGTGACTCTTACTGTCTGCTGCTCTCAATAACGATACAGTTCTCGGAAGTCTGCATAAGTGATTTTGTTGAATGATGGTTGAGGCCTGAGGCGAGAAGGATCGAGTGGAATGTTAGAGTGCGTAGAACATCGTAAAGTTATATGGGGTTACTGGGATCTGCGGAGAGGAAATATCACCCGAGCTGGGGTGGTGGTAAGCGCGCTAACAGACGCGCTAATGGGACGTAAGAGAAGGTCTCGTCGTTTACAATCACATGACGCTCACTAGAAGAGAGAAGGCACTGGAGCTCTCTTAGACTAGAATTCTTTCGTTTTGTTTACGATGTGTGTTACTCTCATCACGAAAAGCACACCCTCAGCGGATGTTGGTTATTGTATCGGAGCCGAACAAGTCTTCAAGCTTTACAAAATCCCGTCAAGCAAACCCAAGTGACAGCTTGGTAAACATATTAGCAGTGGAGCCGACTGAGTTCTCCTAGCCGTGTGCTACAAAGCACTGCATTCCTCGCCCACAGTCCTGTTTCGAATTAGGAGCCTAGCTGTCTCGAATTGGCAAGATGACCTGTTCTCTGGTTCGCAATTCCCACAGACTGGAAGCTTGCGATGCTTTGACAAGCCAGTGAATCGCCAAACTCTTACCGCAAGCCCGCGTGTGACTCAGGTCTTAGGAGTGGCACTGTTCGAGACCAGTTGCAGCTGGGGTACGGCCTTCCAGTTCTGCAGCCTGATGACTTCGTTCAAGATCTAGACTAAGACCCTTGCCCTGACTTCACTGGCTCATAACGTTCTAAACCCTGAAGACCTCTGCGTCGTCTGAGGTAGCGAGCCCCCTTGACCTCAGTCTATCTTTTAGACCCAGTCGTCTTTTTCTTACGGGGCCGAAGGCAGGTACAATACTTTTCATTCCGTACGGCTCTCAGCTGTGTTTCCAACTGATTTTCCTCCACCATTGCTTCCCACATATATAGGTCTCGATTCTTCATCCTTTCAACTTGCTTCGCCGAGCGTATGTTGAAGAGATAGTAGGGTTCGGTTCTGGCCGCACTCAGATCTACAAGAAGCCCGTCCTTGTAGTTGCGCGTGCGGACATCTCCAGGAAATATACCACAGCGTCGCATCCTCTTGGTGTCCCTAAGAATTTTGTCGGCAATTTTGTCGGCAATTTTGCCGGTTAAGGGCACGTCTTTCAGGATTAACTCTTTCACAATGGCCCGGAATGGCTGTCTCTGGGAGACAGGCTTGTCATAATCTCGCCGAGGCCGATCCCAGTCCTCGACTTGGAATGTTTGCTCCAGATGTTCTTCGGTCTCCGCGGGAACGGTGATATAACCGTAACAGCGAACCGCAATCCTGCCATTGAGGTTCTTTTCCTCAAGACGCCCATAGGCGCGACATTCGTTGTAAAAAGGGTCTGAGTGGGCGTACAGAAGATCATCGGAGATGAGGTCGTTCTCTTTGTCTAGTAGACCTGCTCGGTCTTCCTCGATATCATAAAATTTGAACTATGACATTCATCCAGCTTCAGCAGCGAACCCAAGGTCGAGTACCTCCCAAGGCACTCACCATTTTGATCGCATAAGCGATAGACTCAATAGAGGCTTCGAATACATGCGCGTGGCCTTCAGAGTCCTTGTCACTAAGGAGACGACGGAAAGCGACGGCCGGCTTAGGGTCATGGAATGGACGCAGCTTCGGACCCTCACATTGAGGAAGAGGCTCGTTGTACTGAGATTCTGTAACCATGTTTCAATTATCTTTCTGAGACACTGGGCTATTCAGAGCTCGCATATGTATTTGAAGACTCCTTGGGGGAACGAACCGACTGTCATGATATGGCTGAAACCGGGAAAATTGACACACGATTGCGAAGTGTTAGCGCTCTAAGCTACCCCTCTCGCCTACGCACATATGCACCTCGGGCTTAGGAATGAAAGCGTGGGTAATATCTGTCCAGATATGGCCCAGCTGGCGTGGCGTGCAGCGCTTACCGGAGTTGGGGGCCCCGGGGATGCAAGTAACCTCCCTCGTACCAATGATCATCCGACCCGCCCCTACTTGGTCCTTGTCCCACGGATACGCCAAAAATGCTCTATTCGTTGCGTTTTGTCTGCGCCCTGCTTTTCTTTCTATTTATTCTTGTAATTCTCCTAGAAACTGCTCAGCCGCATTGTTTCAGCCGAACGGTTGAGCCCATGTGGCACCCTTCAATCTCATGGGTTCATGCAGTATGCACTTCGTTATCGGGTCGGACGTAGTGAATGCTATTGCGAGCACGAGATACGTCAAATGCTTGGATGTGGATGCCTACCAGTTTTAAAGTGCCAATCACACCATACCCTTTAATTGTACCTCTGTTCGTTCTGCTCCCTATGGCCCAGAGCTGACTCGCGCTCCTCATGCTACCGTCTCCTTTCCAAATATTGCGGCGGGGCATATATAGAGTGCAACGATTCTCGCAAACATCACCTTCATTGTTCTTCTAATCAATATCATAAAACATAAAACCCGCTTCTTGAGTGTTCCTGTACCTTGTCTATCAGAATGTGATAGAGTTCACTGACTTAGTCATGGACACACTTAAGCAAACTCTCTTGGAATATCTTAAGAGTGCGAATCCTGTTCTCCTTAGCGATAGATGCCCGAGTGGAGCCAACACATCTTCCAAACCCAAAACCTATTTTACACCCGGACGAATTGACAAATGGGAGGACTTTGACTATGAGTCACTTCGATCAATCTACGATGGAGCACTACATCGAGTTTTGAAACGTGAATTTCCATGCCAAGATTTCTCGACCATACCACAAGTACCCTTCCGCGAGGTCTCCGACGAAAACTCCTTTGAGGCTCTTGTCACAAAATGGAATCAATCTGTGATATGCGAAGCGCTATCAGTGGCCCAGGAATGTCTCTATAAGCTTCCGACTACTAAAACCATATCCATGGCGAAAGGCGGCCAGGGAACTTTCTCTGGATCGGCAAAGTATCGTCCGGATTGGGCTGGCATCCAATCAAGGCCTCAACAACCGAATAGCGCAAGGCAGGACAGCAGGTCGAAGAACGTTCTGCCAGGAGATACCAAAGTGAGCACAAAGTGGTCCAGCCACGACATCGTGTCCGGCCCGGTACAGTCTGAATACACAACGAAAGATTGGCTTCGACCGTTAACCCAGGTATACACATACTGCGTCAAAGCCAACGCGCGGTACGGATACATCATTACTGACAAAGAACTTGTCGCCATACGAGTCCGTCCGAATGTAGACACCGATGATCAACCCACCAATGATTCCCAGGACTCCTGGAAAGACGTTGCCCTATCGCAAGAAGACCCTCAAAAGGCTCAAAGCAGCTTTCAAGAGGCGACTTTGTTGCCGGAATATGATGAAAGTAATGGCTCAATGCCGTCCTCTCCGACACTCGCTCAGATGTGTGATGATGGCAGGCTAGAATACAAAGCCATCTCATGGAGTAACGCCAAGACCAGAGATCCGCGACGTAGAAACGATCTGACTGTCAACCTAGCCCTATGGTGGCTGCACATCATGGCTTCTGTGAGCAGTAACATCCAAGAGCAGTATCCGCCTCTCAAGGAAGTCGCACAGCCAACATGCTTTGGTGAAGAGATTTCGAGCTTCGCCCTCGCGGAGACGTCCGAAAACCTACGTCCAAAACTGCCTATATTCAAGCGGACTCCTTTCATTGTATTCCTCTCACATGCAATGATCTAGCCATTCGTTTCCATTGTAGCATAATGGAGCTCGGTTCTTTCTTCCCTTTGGATTGAAGTCACAATCTCATTTCTTAGCAGGTCCTATTCATCTTCTACCACACATCATGTGCACTTGCAAGAACTCTCGGTCTAGGCTCTTGAACGTTCTCCGTGGCCGTCGTCGAGCCTACCTTCACCACCTAAATTGACCTTCACGCGCAAATATCTATGAGACGCCCCTTGATGAGTTCCGGATACTGCCAAGGTTTCATCAGCATCTTTAGACACTAGAGCGTCCCAAATCATGCAAACACCTCGACTTGGAAAGCTTCACGGAGTTTTCCTTCAGACAAGCTCCATCTGCATATGCAAGGAAGAAACAAGACATCAGCAATAGTAGCGAATCATGAGAGCGGTGGAGCTTTTCCTCTATGCCGATTCAATTGCGGGTGTACAATGTCAAATACCGAGAAGCTCGAGAGGAACATCCTCCCCTCAGATGGACGGGGACACCAGCCAGAGATGCCTTATCAGAGGATGCTTCATTGGGCACAGTTGTCTATTTAAATGTCGTTGCCGACCGTTGCATTCCATCCAAGAGCCCGTCTTCAGAAGGCGCCAGGCGCCTTTGCCCAAGACCTACGAGCGGATATATAACCATACAACACTCCGTCCGCCTTGACAACGGATCAACGAACGCAAACATGCGCGTCCTCTTTCCCGTTACTGTCATCGTCCTCTCAACATTCGCTCTCCCAATCAACTTAATGATATCCTATCACTCGTCAAGCGTCAGCCACCGGCCGGGGCATGAAATTTGGGTATGAACGATCAAGACTGGGACGATGCTACCAACGCTTGGGGGAATTTCGTCTGCTCATATTCCGTTTGACAAAAATCATCATTTCCTGCTGCGGCGGGCTGAATAGCGGTTCCCGTGGAGATAGCATAGCGTAAGCGGTAGTAAGTGGAGTCAAGGGGTAGGAGGGCGGTTGAAGAGCGTTTGAGGTTGATGTTATAGCGTTGCTTTATCTCAACAGCGGGTCGTAATGCTCTGGATTACGATCAAACGAACCACCTCCATATCGAACACGACGGCCGGACCCATAGACGATGAATGGCTCTTTACTTTCACTCAGCCCATGGCTGTTCTAAGATCTTCTGCCCCTCCTCAGGTTCCGTGAATGCGGCAAATGGCCATCGGGCTCTTTGGACGGTGGATCCTCAACCATTTCATAGAGTAATAAAATACGCTAGTATCTTTAAGAGGGTCGAATCACGGTTAGGAACGGTGTAGAATCTAGTGAGAAAGTGTGAGCGGATAAGCCTTGCACTCATTGCAAGATCTTCAACCGATACCCCAGACACCTAAAGGATCGTTCGTAGTGTTTGGGTCCCTTTGCTTTCGTTGAAGCCTCCTAACCCTTCTCACTAGCGTGCCTACGCTTAATGGACCTATGATTGTGCACAGAGTGATTGCCCAGATGACAATGAGAAAAAGCTCGGAGGTTCTGTTTTCAGATGCCGTACTACTAGAAGAAGTGCTCTTGAATGTACCCCTACTATCTGCGAGAGATGCAATGAGAAATCCAATCTCGCCACGAGAGACCATAGCTGCACCTAAGATGGACGCAGGGTAGAGGGAGAGTGGCTTTGGTAGCATCCTTCGATGCTTCGGTTGAGGTGCATCTACCGCTTTGTCGTTTGTGTTTCTTTGTGTTTGGGGCCCCATTGTAGACCGAATCCCGCCTTGAGTTACATCCAGGAAGGACGGAGCTTTCTTAGCTCTCTGTAATCCCCAACAGCGGGTTTGAGGTGGCATATTTGCTCTCCAAGACGGCGGTATGACCGGCGCCGGTGACTGGAATCTTACGAGCCATAAGCCAGTGGAGGCCTTGCCTAGGAGCATTAACATGGTATAGACAAGGCCGCGCCAGACGACAGAACCGATGAACATCCGGGTAATGGGTATCGAGAAGCCGATTGAGGCAAAGAAGAAGGGTTTCAACATCGTCTCCATTACTGGTTTGTAGTACTTATCAAAGACTGCGACTCCTGGAGAATCGGCAAGATTTACAGTCGTCAAGCGCTGATCTGTTAATACTGGCTGGCGACCACTGTCGATGTCAGGCATTGCATCTTCGCACATATTCTTCTCTGGAGCTTCCGCACGTGTAGCCAGGGCCGGGCCTGCTGGCTCTACTCCACTATTTCCCTGTGTTGTGTCTGTAATCGGACTTACCAAACCAAGATTTGGGGTCTGAGAGGGATGCCGGACGTCGCTGTCCCACCAGCTAATCGAGGCCCCCGCCAGATAAGCCGCAAACAACTCTGATGTTCCAGCATAAGTAGCCCCAGAAACCATTGCTACAAGTATACTCGTATGAATCACCAACGGCGTCTGTTTATGGGATAGTACTCTTTGAAGAGCCACCTTCTTATGGGTCTTGCGCATCTCGTTCAGCCAATGAGTTCCTGGTCTGACAGCAAGACGGCAAGCAAGTAATAGAATGATAACCAGTCCCACTGATACAGCGACAGGCCTGACAACAGTGACACTGCTTAATGAAGAGGCCGAGCTTCCAATATCCGAGATCACTTGCACAATGATCAGACCAACAACGTCATCGAGCATAGCTGCCGTCGTAAGAACAGTGCCCAGCCGTGTCGTCGTCAAGCCGCTGGTGCTGAGTACAGTGAATGTTGTTCCCAGGCTGGTAGATGATAGCGCTGCACCAGCAGCAAAGGCCTGCAACGGTGTTGCATTTGCTAAAGCTAACAGGCAGAATGAAAAGGCAATCGGCAAGCAGATACCGGCCAAGGCGACCGCAACAGACAGGACCAAATTCGATCTAACAGCGGAAAACGAAATAGAGAGACCACCTCATATTTGTCAGCTGGGACCTGATCCTTTCCGTCACGCGGAAAGCGAAGAAGATCACCTTCATAAACCAGCAGAATCAAGCCTAGATAGCCCAGTAGAACAATTATCTTCTCTGCATCGTTTCCAAGGATGTTACCGCCTGGCGTCCCCCATGCAACACCAACGAAGATCTGGCCAACCAGTCCGCAATATATTGCCTTGTCAAGTAAGAAATTCACAACGTTCAAAACCAGAGAGAAGGAAGACCAGATCAAAATTGTCAGAATGCCGGGAGTCTCGTACACCAAAGCCGCTGCCATGGCTCGTAGCCGTCCTTGTAACGTCCTCTAGATATAATGGCATCAATAGAGGGTAACAGCCACACAGAAACTCATATTCGAAGTGCACGGTGTACTTTATAAGGGAGAATGGAAGGAAGGATTGGACCCCTCCTTGGCTTGGCGCTTGATCGACGCGTTTCCACGCCGCGTCCCATGACGTCGATGTCTACTCCAACAACTTTGAATGTCGTTGTTGTACCAGATGTTCTGCAGTCCTGCCCGAAACAGCAGAGATGTCGAAGAAACGCGCTCTCGACAGCTTCTTTACTCCGATCTCCCTCAAGAAAACCTGTTTGAGCCCCGGAATACCCATCGAATCCGAGTATTGCAGCATCGGCCCATCGAACACCGATGTCTCCAATCATCGGTCCTACCCTTACCCAGTTCCTCATTTGCCTCCAGACATTGGTGAAGAGCTGAGCAAAGTCCCCGCCGCCGAGGGTCGAGAGATCTTTAACCAACCTGATCTCGACCTGCTTTACTTCCAACCTTATATTCCGAAAAGCGTTGAACGCGGTCTCTTCGACTTTTTGAGACAGCAGCTTTTCTTTTACAGGGTACAGTACACAATCAAGCGGTACGGTACCGAGACACAGATAAATACGCCTAGATACACGACAGTCTTTGGTGTTGATACGTCTTCGACATTCACGGCTACCGGCGACTTAATAGATAGCCAGACCACAAAGCCTGTCCCTCTGGAGCGCTACAAGGCCTGCGCTGCACAACCACGGCCAATGCCTCAATGCCTTGACCACCTTCGTCGACTGACCGAGATCTTCACTGATGCAACCTACAATTTTTGTCTGGTGAACTATTACGCCAATGGCGCAGACAGCATATCCTACCATAGCGACGATGAGCGCTTCCTCGGGCCTAATCCCTCCATCGCCTCCTTCTCGCTCGGCGCGACGCGAGACTTTTGCATGAAGCACAAGCCAATACCGCCCAAAGATGGCGAACCTCCGCCAGAACAGAACCTCAAGCCGCCATTGAAGCTTCCGCTAGCAAGTGGTGATATGGTGCTCATGAGGGGCAAGACGCAGGCGAATTGGCTGCATAGTATACCCAAGAGGAAGGGCAAGGGAAGTGAGAGTGGGAGAATAAACATCACATTCAGGAAGGGCGTGGAGAAGTATTCAACACATAACTATTATCAGTATAACGTGGGTGAGGGTGCCGTTTGGAAGTGGGATAAGAGGAAAGGAGAAATGAAGGAATGGGTGGAGAGCAGGAATGAAGGTTGAACGCGTGCAGAGTTGCAAGAATTGGAACACATCTCATTGTCACCGAGACCGCATCAAAAGCTGACCCTAGGCACCTGACGTTGCAAAGATAATATTCTGAGTCTCTTGCGGAGTCATAAGTGAGATTCATAGCATCGAGGGAGTAGCAATCGTCACGGGACAGCCGAGCAAACAGACAAATCTACAGGGCCATAGACTTCCGCGTCGGCCTGCTGTTGCTGGGCAATATCTGGTTTCGCTTAATTCCCACGTCAAGCTCCTCGCTCTAACGGAATACCATCGCATGTCCCAAAATATATTCCCTCAGTCTCAAGTGGCAGGTTTTCGGTCAGGCACTCCACGCCCATTCAAGTGCTTCGCATTCAGAAGGGTCTGGCAATTGAGAGTTCCGAGCAAGATAGGCACGAGTCGCGGTATACACGAACCTTCGTTCGATAGCTTGATTCGTCTCTTACAACGGTCCGTGTAAGAATGTACGAAGTTCAACACAGGTACCTCCAAATTCCCAGATTGCGAGTGCGACTCGCATACGGGGCACTAATGCGTCCAAAGTGATTGTCCTCGGTCCTGTCCTTTATTCTCTTGCAATGTTAAGAACATTCTTGCGATACAAGCTCATGATCTAGTCGCAGATGCAGACCCAGAGGTGCTCCGAGAGGGCCGAGAGCTTCCTTTTACGGGCAAGTCTTATGCAATGCTAGTCGCTACAGCGTCCAAAATTTCTCCATAACGGTGAAGATGTCCACAGAAGTCACTTGCCCGAAGGTCCCTGGACATTGCAGTCCGGCTATAGTCGAAGATGCATTATAGGTAGCACCATAGACGCTCGGTCCTACCAAAGTAACGATGTCTGTAGCTGGGTTGCTTGAGTGACGAGTTTGAAGATAGCAACTGCTTACGGAGTATATGCGTCCGCGTTCGCTACAGGTGAGGTTTTCTGCAGGTATAGCATCTTCACGATTGAGCACACAAAGTAAAACTAGATGCCTTCAGTGTTAGGGATACATCTTTCGCGAAGCAAGCGTGGTCTTTGAGATTCTCGTTTCTGGTTCTTGTTGCAGGTACTTTGCATGTCGTTGTAAGTGATAAGATTCGAGGTGCACTCCCGAAAGTCGCAGCACCTGGGCTGTACTTTTAAGTACGCCATCAATGGATATTTGCAATCTTCAGCTTGACCTTTGGCACGTATGAACCATTGACGTCGGATTTCTTGCTCGCAGATAGCCTATGACGTGGAGCAGGCTTTTGGTGGATATGGCCTACAGATTCCTCGAACACAGATTGAGGGAAATAGGTTTCACAACACCAATGGTACCCGGCCTCCCGTAGCCATTGGCGGAGTCCTCGTGGGACCGTCATCTAAGCTTCAGACCTGTTTTTGCAGTGTAAGAAATATCAAAAAGCCTCACCGAAATTGTTCTGCGAACATGTGCTGAGATCAATAGGGGCGTCGCAGCTTCATCGTCTGTGTCTATGCTTTTCTCGCGGCCTTAGACAGACCTTGCATGAAGCTGTGCCGACATGAAGGGACTCGCAGGGTCGTCGACTATATCCCTACCAGCTCTAGGACTTGATTATGTACCTGGACTTTGTAGATCGATCCGAGGCCGCAGTTCATTCGACCACATCTTCGGTTTTCTCGAAATCTGATCACAATGATAATCCATTGTTGGAGGCCTCGCTGATCTTTGCTGTTGTTCCAAGATCGCTTATGGGTAGCCATGTTCCTGTAGTAAGATTGTTGTGAACTCTTCTGTGTCCACGGAGCAGTTCACATGGTGACCAAGACCAATTATTGTCTTGGTACATCTTCATAGTAGATCAACAAAGCGGAGTAATGGTAAAGGTAAACCAAAGGTGAGGTGTACTCAGCCAGTGACAATCTTTTGTTCACAAACTACTACGCGACGTCGACTTGGACATCTCACACGTCTTACAAGCTACGGTAACAGATCGTATTGAGAAGTTTAGCTGTTATCCTTTTACTTGCAACAAAAGGGTCGGAAGTCATTTGTATTACCAAAGCTACACTCTCCACCTCTTGCAGTATATTGACAGGTTTCCTTAGGTTTTGACATCTCATCCCCTAGGATTAGGCACACCGAGCGACATCCTCGTGCTCTCTCTGTCTCGTGAATCATATCGAGGATCGATGCCTTCGTGCTCATCGTACAGCTATTATGACAGGCTTTGAGATACCGAAGGCCCCCCTATTGTCTCCGTGTTCACAATAGTCTTCTATCACGCATCAAACTTGTCAAATTTCGCGCGCAATTGTGGCAGTTAATACACCTCCAGCAAGCAATAAGTCTTTATCTAATCCTGCAGCGGCCGCTCAATATAACCTTTCTATGGTCTGCGGGCAAATTGTAAGAAGATATAGTAGGGAGATGTAGTGGAACGAAATGTTGGAGACCTGAATTTGAGAGCTCCTAGGCTCAATCTTTCTATCACTGCAAAATATCGAAATTCCAAACAAACATTGGTGCGCCAGTGCAAGATCGATCTACCACCTGCCGACATCCGGCTCTTGGTTCTCGCCACCATGCCATCCTTGCTCCCAACCGTTTCCTCCCTGCTCCCAGCCATTCCCTTCCACCTCTGATAGAAGTTCGTCCTGGAGTCCTTCCTCTACCTTGTCCAGCTTCGAAACCTTTCTTTCAAGCTCCGCCACCAATGCAAAGTGAGCATTACGCTGCTCCTCATCCCACCTATCCAGCTCCAAATTCTCTCTCTCCTTCTCCGACAACTTCGCAACCTTCACATTTCGCTCCCCCAGCAAAGCTCTTTTCCCCCAGATGTCAGCAGATAATGGTATATCAACATCCCATCCAAGCTCGATCTGTACAAACATAAAGAGATTCCCATTGTCATCCACGGTCTCGACCCTCTCACCATCGAGCTCCCTATGGAAGGATATAGTCACCTCCTCGACATTTTCCATGCCCCCTTTTCCCGTATCTTCTACCATTTCAAAGTCTGAGAACGTGTCTGCGGAGGGGTGGTAGTAGCAGGTGAACTCAGCTTCGAATGGCCCCCATTTGAAGTCCGCGGTGCAGAGCCAGGTATTATCGTCTTCGGATTGGTCTACAGCGTTGCGGATACGGATACAAGAAGATGATTGATAGCTTTTGGGCTCTTCGGCTGTTACTTCTGACCAGACGAAGACGTATTTGATTTCTCTGAGGGGCTGAGGCATTTCGAGCTTGATTTGATCGCGTTCTGGTGTTGTTAGGTATGACCAGTAGGAGGATATGGTTGTAAGGGAGATCACAAGAAGGACCTTGGTATATTCCGAGAGCAGAGTGAGTGAAGTACATGGTGAGTCATCAGTGTTTGAGCAAACACAGGGCAATCTTGTTCCCGCGTGGTACTTGCTAGGCGATTTTGCTGGTTCCTTAGCACAATGGTAGCCTGTTTACCTATAGCGTTGAAAATGACAATTCCTCATGTCACAATTGTGACTTTGATCAACGAGTTTGGTGTGTTGGGCTCTTGGCGTACTAATTCAGGCCGCGACAGCGTCTACACACCTGCCCTTATCGACTGGATTGAATGCCTTCATCGCGTACTAGACTAACCACCTTATTGCTGCTCGGTATGCCGTCTCTTGGCTCGCTATCCGTTATCATATTCACAAAGTCGGGTTTGAGATTGAGACGAGTAGCTAGCTGCATTTACGGGGGATCCATTACGAGTGGACAAAATTCTCCATCAGTGGAAAATCTTGATTCCTCCACAATTCAAGACGACCATGGCGGTAGCTAACGTATTGGCAGGCGCACAGTCCCAGCAAGTTTCTGCCTCTGGAAACCCGGACCTTCGCCCTCCCATACCTTTCGACCGCTAACTTTCAGTTCGTCCAACGCGCTCCAGAATGGTTCCCATGCTTCCCTGACCTCTTTACTCACCGAATTCCGGTCAAAGAATAACTCCTCGTTCCCATCCGAAAGCTCTCGATCGTGCAAAGGTGATACTGCAATCGCTACGGTAAAGAGGCTTTTGCAATTCTCGCGCATAGATCGGAGACGAGTGGCTATCCGTCTGGAATCGGTGTCCGTAAACGCAACGTCCAGAGTCCGTATCGATGGTGGCAGATAAAGAAGGAAAGACGAATCAATGTTACGGCATCCGACACGTAGATAGAGTAACTGGGGGAGTTGGTCGAGCATGACTAGTAGGCTTGAAACGGGCGAGCTGGGTCTTGGTGGACGTTTGCCAAATGACATGGCAATGGAGAGATTCTCTGGGTCCTCATTGAACGAATAAGTGCGTGCCAGGTAGAATCCCGCCTCGTCAAAGAAGTCTGGTGGGAGACCGGTGACGTTTTGTTCAAGCGATGTCTTCGACGATAGTTCGAGGAGCTTAGCAAAATATTGCAGGAGCAGTGGCGGTATTGCTTCATCCATAGCCAATACGGCGTGTGTAACAGGTCGCTCACTCAGCTCAGGCCGATACTCCCATGCCTTGGTTTCGCCATCAAGTTTAGGCTGCAGCCTTTTTGCCCAAGCTGTCGCGGAGATGGCGAGCTCATTGCCAACAACTGGGTCATGAGCCAGCATTTCATCATCAAGAGTCGCCCAAATCATGCTGACTTTGGGATCTCTTTCGAAGTCAAAGGTTAGGGAGAGGATCTTCGGAAGTGCTCGTAAGGCTGCATCCCACGCCAACATTCGATCTTTGACGTATTTTTCTTCATTGTACTTAAGTAGAAGAGATGTGAAGCGGATTACCAGATGTCTGATACAGGCACTATTTCTGGCGCCTATCTTACCGAGCCACCGGATCAATTGATTAGGATGAACAAGGCTCACGCAGACAGTCCTGTAAAGGATTGGTGTGATCTCATCGCAGGCTCGTCGGCAAATCCTCAAATGGCTGTGTGGTGGACTGGAATCACTGCCTTTCAACACCTTTGCTTTGGTGGAGGAGCCGTAGCCAAATGACGACCAGGTCAAGTCCCTCTCACAAGCGTGAACCCATATTTGATCCCTAAGCTCACGAGGGAGGCTTAGTAACAAAGCCATCGAGTGAGCAGAACGTGATTGGGAGTTAGGTCAAATCATTGAACAAGCAATTCAGTGATTTCAAGTGGGAGCCGTCCGAGCTGTCTAGGGTTGAACTCTCGATCGGATGAGTTGTTGATCTCGATACCACATTGCGGCTAAACATGGAACATGACGCTAATGAATAGCGCGGCTTGGCAAGCTCGGCTGCTCGCTAACAAATTAACAATGGAACAGGTACTTCAACGTAAAATTTGCCCAAGACATCTCAGATCCACATTATGTTCCCTATTTTCAAATTAGAGGGCTGTGAGGAAATAAGCCACGTATGTGATGCATTTGGGTGGAATTGCTTTCTCCTCGTGAACAAACAACATCGCTGAGCCCCAGGACATGAAGACGTATACATCTGTCATTCGGGCAGCATTCGAGGCTAGAGCAAGCTTTTTACCATCATTGCTGCTACGCTTAGAGCGCGTACCCTAGACAGTATTGTTACAGGGCCACTACAGCAGCCTACGAGTATGACCGACTCTATTCGGATTGCATAAGATTAGTGTAGAGACAAATATGGTGAGACATCTTCTTGTTAAAGGGTACGGACAACGCCAAGGCTCTCCGTAGGTTAAGGTAGGCGGTCATTTCTGTGCACTGTCAGGAGTGCAGAAGACCAGCCCGTTGAATGTCTGACACATTTATCGATCAAGATGATACCCTGTTATGTGTCTTATAAGCTAAATGATATTCATGGAAGCACTGTTGTGTCTTCGTATCAACGTGAAACGGAAGACATGGCCTGTTCCTATAGCCTGAAAGGCTGCGCTTGGAGTCTGGCTTCCAAGGATGCCCGGTGCTGGTTGGGCTTGGTGTTAGCCCGTCGAAGTATTGCAGGCTAGGCCTAGATGGACTCCTAGGTGGTGCCAGCCCGGAGCATCCTACATATAGTGGCCTAGGGGCAAAGCTTCCGAGCTGCTTTTTTGCTAAGGCATGGACCTGTGGTGCGGTGGTTACGCCGTAAACTGGCCCTAGGGCCGGCCGCTAACACGAAGTAGGTAGCCCTATGAGTGCTAAGCTACTCTAGCCTTGCTTCCGATATCCTCTACCCTTCTTCAAGTTAACCCTGGAGTTTATTTGGGCGAAACCTCTATTTACGAGATAAGACGACTCTATCTATTAATATAATATTAGAATAAGTAATAAGGGATATAACGGGCTATCTAGTATTAACTATAGATACTACTATCTTTCTTTAATAATAGATTATCGCGACTTTCGGAGCAATTCCGCGTTTACAGTTAATTAGAATACCTCTATACTTCTCCCCCCTAATAGTACGCTTTTCGGCCTAGCGCCTTTAACTACTAAAACTTAAATCTATATTATAACTTCTATTAAAATTCGAGTATACGATATCCTAAGTATTATTAAAATGTAATAGGTAGAATACTTGATTATCTAGCTAAGTGCGACTGTGTGAGATATATATAAGGGTTAGGGCTAAGCCTTAGTTATTAATAACTAAGCCTTAGGATATTAAATACCCGAATTTTAATACTCCTACTTAAATATAGTACGCTGAATACTAGATATATTAAATTATAGTCCGCTAAAACAACTAATTTACTATACGCTAGTTATAACTACTTTTTACCCTAAATACCTAGTATTTAGTAGGATAGTAGAGCTTATCTTTTACTACTATTACTAAAACTTTCTAAAAAAATAGTAAAATATAGTTATTTAAATTTTTATTCTAATAATTATCTTATATATACTAATTTCCTACTAATAGTTAGTTAGGTAGTATATAGGGCTAATAGATATTACGAAGTATAATAATAGCTTTAGGGATAATCTAAGTATAGTTACCCTAATAGAGTCGTATTCGCGCGCGATCCTTAGGGGTATTCCTACTAAATCTAAGTAGTTACTCCTACTAAAGCTCTACCTTAGATAATATATTCTAAGCCTAAATTATTACGGAACTCTATAAATTTATCCTTATAGAGAGGTTTAGTAAGCCTATTAGTAACTTAATACTTAGTAGGTATATAGTAGAGGTCTATTATACTATTTATAACTTACTCCTAAATAAAGTAGTAGTATATATTAATATACTTACTATAAGTATAGAATTCCGGATTCTTTATAAGGGCGATCGCGCCCTAATTATCTTTATAGATAATTATTACTTAGGGTTCTTAGCTACTAAGCTTAAGCTACCTTAGTAGGTTTTAAAGCTATACCGCTTCCCTAGACGCTAAGGTCTAACTAATATATTTAGCCTTATAGGTAGAAAGGGCTATAATAGGTTATTACTTAGATAACTAGCTAATAGCCCCGCTACCTATATTAAAGATATAACCTAAGGTAGATTAGCGCGTATTACGGTCTCCCGCCTAATTAGAGTTAGTATAGCCCGTTAGTACCTAAATTAGTCCTAAGAAGGTTAATTAGTATTTAGTTATTAACTTAAGATATTAGAAGATTCGTTTAACTACTCCCTAATAAGCTTATATTAGGTTTATACTATAGTAACTAACTACTAATACGGGGTATATAATATTAGGTTAAGTCCTTAGTATTATATATATTAGCGACCTAATAGCCTTCTAATATAGTAGGCGGTCTTAGGCGTTAGCTTAGAAACTATTAGGAGCTTTTTTAAGATAGTAAGTTATCTCTATAGGGGTTATAGTTTCTTTATATTCCTAGAGGCTAAAGTCCCGAAGCACTTTCTTAATATAGGCCTCTTAGCCTAGTCGTAGCGTTCGTTATTAGCGGTTCTAAGTAACTATTATCCCTAGGTAATAGCTATATAGCCTAAGATCTATTATATAGAATTAATAGTTAAGGGTATCTTTAACCCTTTAAATAGCTTCCTTACTAGGGCCTGTAATTAGTAAATTATCTATATATAGGGTAATTAGCGTCCTATCTTTAGGGTTAATAAATATACTTAAGTTAGCTTCTAATAGGACGACGCCTAATTTAGCGTTTATAAAGCTAGCGAAGGTATTATACTATACTTAGGGGGATTATTTCAGGCCGTATAGAGCCTTATTTATATTAAAATTCGGGTGTTCGATATCCTAAGGCTTAGTTATTAATAACTAAGGCTTAGCCCTAACCCTTATATATATCTTATATAGTCGCACTTAGCTAGATAATTAAGTATTCTACCTATTATATTTTAATAGGTTATAAGCCTAGGTCGCTAGGTATTATAAGAATAGCTCTTCTTTTAGAATTACACTCCTCTAGAAATAGTTACTAACTCCTCTCTAATATAAGCTGCGTATACGTATACTAAACCTCTAATACTTAGTCTTAGGTAATAACTCTTTAATCTTTATACTATAAGATTAACTTACAGCGATAATAATTAACTAAAAAGAGGAGGCTAGGAACTCCTAGCTATTCTATTCTTTTTAGGGTTATTACTACCGAAAAGTATACTAATAAGTACTACTAAGTAATCCCTTCTAGCGTACCTTAGTAGGTATCTATAAACTCCGAAGCTAAGCCCCTAAAAGCGATATCTAGCTTCTATAGTAAGAATACTAACCTATATAAGTAGAATTATCGAATTTTATATTAAAAATAAGACTTTTTAGACGCTTAGAAAGCGATTAATTATTAATTACTAGGGGGGCTAAGTCCTAACCCCTTAATTCTTTTCTTTCCTAATAAGTTAAAGGCCGGTATCCCTAGCTATCGCTAAAGGCTAGTATCCCCTACTACCTTTCCTAATAAGTTAGAGGCTAGTATTACCCTAGCCGCTAGAATACTAGGGTTGAAATCCTTAGGAGATATCTATAAAATATCTGCTATTAGTATAGCTAGAAATCTATTATCTTCTTTATCTTCTAACTTAATATTATCTACTACTAATCTAAACCCTATCTAGTATATAAATACTATTACTTAGGTATACTACCGCTTTAAATATAAGTACTTCCGGTACCTTCTTTAGGACCTAATCTAATTTAATAAGTTACCTCTTAACTACGTTAATATTAATTATATACCCCTAAAATAGTTACTATCTCCTTATAACTCTAATTCTAAAGCTAGTAAATTAACCTTAGAACCTTCTAGTAATTCTAATATCTTTAGCCTTTAAGCTAAATATATATTATCTTAGGCTCCCTTAGGTCCCTTAGTAAAATAATAGTATAAGGAAATAACTACTACTACCGCTCGTCCTTAAAAGACTTAGTTAACTTAAAGACCTCTAAAGCCTATAACTCTCTTCTAAAATATAAATACCTATATTATAGCAGCTAAAGAGTCTTATAGTAGTAGTAGTATTATAGTAGCTAAAGAATCTTATAGTAGTAGTAGGAGCTTCCTACTTACCTCTATCTCTATCTTAAAGTCTAACTTTAGGTACTCTTAGTAGGTTAAGGAGATAGATAATTAGCTTATACTTAATAACTTAAAGCCTTTTACTACTAAAACCTAAATAAAAGCCTATATTATAATTTATAACTAACTTAGGTTTAATACCTAAAAAATTATAAAGAACCTTACTATAGTAGATAAGATTCTAACTAAAGTCTCCTTAAACTTTAAGCCTAAAGGGACTAGTATCTATATTAAATTAATATAATACCTCTATTTAACCTCTTTAGAATCCTCTAAGGATATCGCTAAATATACTTAGAAGTTCTAAGAGGTTAATACTAAACTTAAGGAGCTTAACGCTAAAGTAGCCCTACTAGAATTATACCTAATTTACCTCTATCTTTTAGGACTTAGTAAAGCTTATAATACCTTTAAAATAGCTTATATTTAAAGCTACGCCCTATTTAGCGCTAATAAAGTTAACTTTAATAAGGTCTCCCTAGCTACCGCTAATAAAGAATAATAAATCTAAGTATAATATAAGTACTCTAAACTAGTAATATTTATAGATAGGAAGTCTACTAAAGACTATAACTCTAAAAATAATAAGCCTTAAGAATACTACCCTTACTATAAGAAGCTTAAGTAAAAGGATACTTATCTAATTATAAAGTACTAGTAGCTTTACCCTAAAATAAAACCTAAGAAGTTTAAGTCTAAGGATAAAAGGTTTAAGAAATAAAAGTTTAAATATAATAATAGCCCTATTAAAGGGCTAATATTTAGGACCCTTACCGCTAATAGCGACTTTAATATTTAAGGTACTAGTATAAATAGGGTCCCTATAATTAATATTAGATATATAGCAGTAATAATACTAGAAGTTAATCTATTAGGCCTAACTATTATTAATATAGGATATATATAGTACTTATTCTACTAGCGCTTTAACTTTATAATCTTTAGGCCTACTATTAGTACTCTAATTACTAGAATTAGTAGGGTGCAGCTTAAGCTTACTAAGTATAAGATAGTAAAGATTCTATACCTAAGAAAGAATATACTACTATATAATATCCTCTATATACCTAAGTTAGGGGTAAACCTCCTCTTAAGCTCTTAGCTAATAGATATTAGAATCTATATTAAATTTATTAAAAATAGCTATATAATCTTATACCTTAAGCTTAGTAATATAATCGCTAAATAATAATTTAGCCTTTATATATTAGAACTTCCCTAGGGGTAATAACTTATATTAAATATATATAGTATACCTCTAGATACTATCTACTAGCTCTAGTACGCTCGTATAGGTTATATAGGTTAATAAAATATAGATTAGCTACCTAATATAGCTACTAAAGTAGACTTCTTAAAGAAATTCTTAAATAAATTAACCTATTAAATATTATATTCTAAGCTGCTATTAGTCTACCTTATATAAGGACTTTATTAAACTTAGAATACGCCTAATAGAATTTATTTATAGTAATATTATAGGACCTATTAAGCCTATTAGCTTTAATAGTAGTAAATAGGTAGTTACCTTTAAAGATAACT
>JAEUBA010000041.1:0-280066 GCA_018257865.1 Stereocaulon alpinum | reverse complement strand
AACCCTAACCCTAACCCTAACCCTAACCCTAACCCTAACCCTAACCCTAACCCTAACCCTAACCCTAACCCTAACCCTAACCCTAACCCTAACCCTAACCCTAACCCTAACCCTAACCCTAGGAGATCGACTACTAGAATTAAGGTTAGGAATATTAGAATCCGACTTTCTTACAACACCAACAACTTTTTATTAATATATCTGAATTATATATATCAGACCTGTAAATTGTAGAGCTCGCCGGGGCGAACATTTCCTATATTTTTTTTTCCAAAAAATTACTACTAGATCTAGTAAGAACTTAATTTAAAGTCTGAGCTAAACTTAATTCGATTTTGCTAGACCGGTACTAAAATTTGTATAGGGTTTGAGCTAAACTCAAGTTGAGTTCAGCTTGGAATTAGTAATAGGTTGATAATAGCTTTGCTAGCGTTCCGGAGGAAGAATAGATAAGAATTTCGCTGCGGAATAACTAGTAGACTAAGATCTTAGGAAAGCTAAAGTATACCCTCTTAGTATTTAAGACCGTTAAGTAGTTAATAAAACTTTTAACGAATTATACTAATAAGGTAGACTTAACTAGACTAAGGAACCTACCCCTTTCTCCTACCTAGTCTTTATTATTTAGAAGACTCTACTAAATAGCACTAGAAAGGGCTATACTATAGTAGATATTTATAGTCTAAATAGTTTGATTATCCCTAACGTATATTTAGTCCCCCTATAAGCCGAAATTATTAGTAGTCTAGTCGGATATTCTTATATCTTAGTACTTAATATATCTTCTTTCTTTTACTAATAGAGGGTGTATCCAAAGGATAGATATATACTAACTGTTATTACCTACCGTAGGCAGGAAACATTTAATATTCCGGTTATAGGGTATATAAATAGTATTATATACGTTTAACGCCAGATCGATAAGATTCTTCGCCTAGTTAAGTATACTTATATATATATTAATAATATTATTACTAGTACTAGGTCTTTCCAGCAGTACCTAAGGGATCTTTAAGAACTTTTTCAGCTTTTCGTTAACTATAATATTTCTATTTCGCCTACTAAGACGTATCTAGGGTACCCTAACATTAATCTGCTAGGTTAACGTATTAATTCCCTTAGACTAACCTTATCCGAAGATAAGCTTCGTACTATTAGTAGGCTTTAGTATCCTAATACTCTTAGGGCGCTAGAGTACTACCTAAGACTTACTAAGTACCTCCGATAGTACGTCTACTACTATACTTAGCTAGTAAAGCCTCTATAGGAACTAAAGACAGCCCTCCTAAAGGAATCTCCTAGTAACGCTAGTAGGGCTTATAAGCGATATTCGTCTACTAAGTAGCTCCTTCCCCCGCTTCCAGTAGAGCTCACTTCCTTCGAAGAGCTTTAAAAGGTAATATCGCAGCCGTCTATACTAGTATATTTCGATCCTATTAGAACTCTCTAAATTAATCTTAATACTTCTAAGGAATTTAGGTTCGGTGCAGTAGTTTTTTATATAAAAGAATTCGAAAATTAAGAAGGTAAATAGCCTACGCGGTCTATAATACAGCTAATCCTATTCCTCTCTCGCCTACTAACAATAGCGGAGTAGAACTACTAGCTAACTAAGTTAGAAATAGCCGGCTTCGTCTAGGTGATTAAAAAGGTACGCTATATAGTAGAATCTTTAAAAAACCTAGTTAGAGTCTAAATAGACTATTCCGCTATTTTAGATATCTTTAAGTAAAGCTCTATTATATCTACTATATCTACTATACGTATAAACGTTCGCTTAGTGCGTGCTTCGTAATTCCTTCGATAATTCCGTCTCGACGTAACCTATAAGCCTAGGAAGGAATATATTCTACCTAATATATTATCTAGGCTGGCTAGCTGTACGCCTTTAGTACTCCCTAATAATTATTTAGAATTAAATATACTCTTCGCTATAACCTTAGTTAATATAAACGAGGAGTTCTATAACTATTTAGTTACTAGCTACTAGATTAATACCTTCTATAAGCGCACTCTAGTATAGATTAATACTAATAATACTTTCAGCGTAGACGCCGTACCCTTACCTTTTATTAGAGGGGAATATCTGCCTACTTATAAAGTAGATCCTTACTTCGGACCTCGCCCTAGCGTCGCTTTAATAGAAACTTCGACGGAAACGACTAGCAACTTCCCCCTCGCTAAAGTATCTAATATAGTTCTTAATCTTAGTAAAAAGCCTAGTCTAATATTCTATATTAATCGTATTACTAGGTTTTAATACTTATATATTCCTTTAAGTCTTATTAAAGATATCCTAATAATTATATATAGTAATAGCCACCTTAGATTTTAAAGATATTATAAAATTATAGTATCCTCTTAGTATATTTATTAACTCGTTAAGTGCCTGCGTAACTTCGTTAGATATTACCCTAAATACCTTATTCTATAGACCCGTCGCTACGTACTATATAATAGCCTAAATCTAATTACTTCGCCGCCTATTCCTTTCTATACTATAACAATCGATTTTATTCTAGTACTACCCCTTTCCGAAAAGGACCTTAATACAGCTATATTAGTTACTAATAAATTTACGAAGCGTATAACCTTTACACTAGGTAAATTAACTTAGGGTATAAAAGAATAGGCAGTAACTCTGCTAGATAGACTTAATATTACTAACTAGGGACTCCTAAAAGTAATAATTTCTAACTGTAATAGGAAGTTCCTTTCGGAATTCTAGACTACTATCTTTAAGAGGCTAGGTATTAGCTTACTCTATTCTACCGCCTATTACCCTTAAATAGATAGCAGCAGTAAGCGGATAAACTAAACCGCAGAAATCGCCTTAAGATTCTATATATATAGCCTTAATAAACCTTCTAAATAGCCGGAGGTCTTACCCCGTATTTAAGCGTTTCTTAATAATTCTTCAGTATCTAGACTAACGCCTAACGAAGTAGCCTATAGGTTTACTCCTAATAAGCTATTAGACCTTATTATAACGTCGTTAGCGCTAAATCATTTCTTAGCTAGGATAATAGCCTCCGACGCTATCGCTTTCGCCCAGATATTAAATAAGTTTTACTACGACTGAAAGTATCAGCCTATATTTCTTAAAGTCGGAGACTAGGCACTGCTACGCCTCTATAAGGGGTATTCTATTCTATCGACTCTTAGTATTACTACTAAATTATCGTAGCAGTACGTCGGTCCATTTAAAGTTATTAAAAGGGTAGGACGTTTAGCCTATTATCTAGCCGTACCTAAAGACTAGAAGGTATATCTAGTATTTATAATAGTATAGCTGGAGCCCGCCCCTCCGCTATTAGATAACCCTTATTAACGTCCCCAGCCTACGCACCCCTAAGCGGTCTCTACTAATAGTTAAGATTATAACGTAGAGCGGCTGCTAAATAAGAGGGTAGTTCGCAAAGGCTGAGGCCTTGCTATAGAATATCTACTAAGATAGAAAGGGTATAGGCTAGAATTTAATTAATAGTATAATTTAAAAGATCTATAAGATATATTAGAACTCGTCGAAGAGTACGAAGAGGAAGTACGCTAGATTAGTCCCTCTAGGCGTCGCCTAGACTTTCCTATAGTAGGAAACGCCGCAGCTCCGCTACCTCCTAAGCGGCCTTATAGCAGGCTAAAGAAGGACAGGTCTTAGTTTCGCGATAGCTATTCATATATATATTATACTAACTTAGAAGCCGGTTATCTTTTATTATCTGTAGGGAGGTTATTACGATATTCCTAGTATAAAAGTAGGAATAGTATACTGTAGTACCTACTTGCCTACTTGCCTGCCTCCTATAGGTAGTACTGCTTGCCTACTTACTGCAGGTAGTACTGCTTGCCTACTTCCTAGAGGTAGGTGCTGCTAAGCAGTAGTAGATAATCCTCTTGAGAGTAGAAGAATACTAATACCTTTTACTATATCTATGAAAGCTATATAATGTATAGGATCTACCTATGTTACTTGATAACTACCCTAGTTGTTACGGGCTAGCCTTTTGTTACTTACTAGTCCTTTATTACTTACTAGTGTTTATATACTCTAGACTAGGTTCGATTCGGACTAGGTCTAGTTCGACTCGTATCCGACTTAGCTAGTTCTAACGCTAGGCCTCTTTAGCCTTAGCGTCTACCGAGCTACGTCCCTAATATATTATATATACGCTCTATATATATAGCTTTCCTTCCTTAGATTTATTCTCCTAGTCTAATAACACCCCTATTAACTCGCTCTAGGCCGGCCTCTAATATTAGAATAAATCTTACTACTTACCCCTACCCTCGTAAGTATATTAGCGAGGTTAAATAAATAGTATAAACCTACTTAGTATTCGACCCTACTAAGGTAGTAGAAGAAACTAAATAACCCGCTAGAGGCGAAGATTATAAGGAGTAGTTACTAGTAGATAAAGCTAAAGAGGTAGAGGCCTATAAACTATTAATAATTAAAAGAGGCTGCGGTCTACTACTATAATATTACTAGTACTAGCGGGTGTTAAAGAAAATTTCTATAAACCTAAATTATACCTAATAATATAATTCTAATCTTACTATAGTAACCCTACTTACCTAAATACTAGGTACCTTAGTCTTCGTCCCTCTACCTACCTATCTACCCTAATACCTCCTACTACTTATATACTACCTCGTAAGAGTATACGCTAAAGCGTACCTCCTAACTATTTAAGATTTTTATCTTAGAGCTAATCCCTAGTACCTATACCCTCTTCTTTAGATCTTAATAACCCCCTACCCTTAATCGAAACTTCTAAGCTAGAAGACGTAGAGAACTTAAGCTTTAAAGAAGATACTAAAAAAATAGTTACTATACCCTCTCTACTAACTACTAATATAGGTAATACGCTAGCCTTTATAGAGACTTAGACTACCTTTATAATAACTACTATCTAAGCTACTATAGTAGCGGCCCTTATAGCGAATACCCTTTCGCCTATACCTCCTAATCCCTAATATTAGTAGAGAGCTCTTACTACGGACCTTTAGCTATTAATAGACTATTACCTTTTAAAGCCTACCCTTAGTAGCTCTCCTATTAACCTATCTATAATTAAATATCCCTATAATCGTTTTAGTAACTATAAGGGTAAGGTAGAGTATAATTTATAAAAGATAGTAATAAAGCTATTTATTAAGGAATACTCTACTAACTTTTAGGAAGGATTAAAATAAGTCTCTACCTACTTTAAGTACTCCTTAAGTAAAGCTTAAACCCTAATCCTTTAATATATAGAATCCGCCTATATAAGCCTAGTTAAGAACGCCTCTAATATCTTAAAGATACTAGACTAGCGCTTCTTTAACTATACCTATATCTAGTCTACCCGCCTTACCTATTATAAGCTTAAAATAGGATTAATAACTTATAATAACTTCTAGATTAAATTTACTTAACTTATAACTACTAGTAAAATTAACGCTAAGCGATAGTTTAAGGATCTATATAAGAAAATCTCCCCCGCCCTAAACAGGGATATCTATATAGAGAAATATAAGATAAATAAGGACTATTCTACCCTTAATAAGTTTCTTATAATTACTAACTAAGAGATATATAATATCTAAGCTGAGGAAGCTACTATAAAGCCTTAAGTAAATACTAACCCTTATAGTATCCTTAGAATAAAGAGCTAGTAAGCCCCCTTACCTATTTTAAACCCTTATATAAATTACTAAGTTACCTTTAGAAGTATAACTACCCTAACCCCCTCTAATACCTATAAAGGGGAATATTATAAGGAGGAGTATCCTATATTAAAGGATAAGCTAAGGTATTTCTACTATAATAAGGAAGGCTACTTCGCCCCCGAATATCCTAAGCGTCTCTACGAAGTAGTATAAGAAGTTACTAGTAAAGATAAGGACGCTAGAGAGGCTAAAGAAGTTAAGGAGATATTAGATTTAAAAAACTAACTATTCTTAAGGAAGTCGCCCCTAAGGACCTACTATTCTTATTATCTATAGAATTCTATAATCCCTTTAGTAGGCGTTTATTTATATATCCTATTACCTTTATAGCCTAGGATAAGGAATATAAATTAAAAGCTCTTACTAATACTAGTACTACTATATACTTATTTATTAATAAAAAAGAAGTATAAATCCTTTCTAATACCCTTAATATTATCCCTATTCCCCTTTCTAAACCCTAATACCTTTACGGATATAATAGTAAGATAAGAAGGAAGCTTATTACCTATATAATCTATCCTTCTATATAAGTTAGCGATTATATAGAGTCTACCGTACCTATACTTATTACTAACTTAAGTAATTAATATATTATCCTTAGTAAGCTATAGATAAATAAGTATAAGGTTCTACTAGATATAGTAGATAATTATATTATCTTCGTACTAAGGCGTTATAATTATATAGGTATATCTACGCCTAAGCCGCCTACCTCTAGTCTAGGAGTTAAAGCTAAATTAACTATCTTAAAGCTAGTAAAGTCTACTAAGATCGCTATAGTAAAACCTAAGCTAAAGAAGGTTAATACCCCTTAGTCCCCTCCTCCCCTATCTAAAGAAAATAAGGCGTTAGATATTAGTTAAATTAGTATAGCAGCCTTCTACCTACTTACTTAGAACCTAAAGAAGTACTAAGTTTAGTACTTCTCTATAACCCTTACGGGAATAGAATATAAACTAAGAAAGGATACTCCTACTAAAGTAATATATAAGACTACTATTTATATTAAGGACGACCTTAAGAAGAAGCTCCTAAAGGAGTACTATAACTTAATTAATATCTTTAATAAAGAGAAGGTAAAAGAGCTCCCTCTATATTAATTATATAATTATAAAATTAAGCTAAAGCTAGAAAAGAGGCTCCTATAGAGTTAATTATACCTAATATCTAGCTTTAAGCTATAGAAGGTGAAAGAATACCTTAAAGAGAACCTAAAGAAGGGCTTTATCTTATTAAGTACTACTCCGTACGCGTCCCCTATACTATTTATATAGAAGAAGGATAGTAGCTTAAGATTCTATATAGACTACTATAGGCTTAATATAATAATAATTTAGAACCGCTATCTAATTCTATTAATTAAAGAAGCTTTAGCTCGTATAGTAGGTTATAAGTACCTTACTAAGCTCGATATTATTACTATATTTAATAAGCTTAGAATATACTTAGATAGTAAGGACTATACTACCTTTACTACTTTCTTTAGAGCTTTTAAATACTATATATTACCTTTTAGACTAATAGGAGGCCTTATATCCTACTAGTAGTATATAAATAATACCTTATTTAAGTATCTTAATACTTTTTACTAAGTATACTTAAATAATATCCTAATCTATAGTAAGACTAAGAAGGAGTATTAAGAGTATATTAGAAAGGTTCTTATATAACTACGTAAGGTAGGCCTCTAAGTAGATATCGATAAATACGAGTTCTATATATAAGAAATAAAGTTTTTAGAGCTAATAGTCTCTACTAGCAGATTAAAAATAGACCTAAATAAAGTTAATATAATTATTAACTAGGAAACCCCTACCTACCTAAAGGAGGTATAAGTATTCGTTAGCTTCTATAATTTCTACTAATAATTTATTAAGGACTTCTTAAAAATAGTAAAACTACTAGTAGCGCTTACTAAGAAAGATTACCTATTCCGTTAGTCTAAAGTATATCGATTAGCCTTTAAAGAGATAAAGGATCTAGTAACTAGTGCCTTAGTACTAAGGTACTATAAAAGATCTTAACTAGCAGTGCTAAAGATAGACTCCTTAGACTACGTTAATAGTAGAGTATTATTATAAGCGGATAATAATAGAGTACTATACCTAGTAGTATTCTATAGTAAGAACTTACTACTAGTAGAATATAACTACGAGATCTATAATAAGGAACTACTAGTAATAGTTCGCTACCTAAAATACTAGCGCCCTAAACTTAAGTTAACGGATATCCTAATTTAGATCTTTACTAATTATAAGAGCTTAGAGTACTTTATATAGATAAAGGAGCTAACTTAAGGTTAAGCGAGATAGGTTAAGAAGTTAGTAGACTATAACTTTAAGATTATATACTATACTAAGAAGTTAAATAGGAAAGTAGTTACCCTAACTAAGCTACCTAACTTAGTACCTACGGATAAGGATAACTTACGTCTAAAGCACTAGTATTATATACTACTATTACCTAAGTATTTCTAAGGCTATAATCTAAGCTCCTTAGAGCCTATAGAGGAGTAAATTAATATATTAATAGATAAGGACTTACCTCTCTACGTATAAATTATATTAGCGAATTAGGATAATAAGGACTATACGTAGGTACGGGAGGCTATTAAGAAGAACCCTACCTAGATCTTTAAGGGTATTAATCTAAGGTACTGCTCCTAACGCTATTATACCCTCTTCTATAAAGAACGCCTTTAGGTCCCCGCCTTACTAAAGCTTTATATTAAACTTATAAAGGAAAGCTATAATCTCTCTATAAGCGGTTATCTAAGAAGAGACTATAAGCTAGAGATCCTAAAGTATTAATTCTACTAGCTAAGTATAAAAGAGGAAGTAGTATAGTATATCCGTAACTACTATACGTATTAAAGAAGTAAGGTACTAAGAGATTAGTATAATAGACTCCTATAGCTACTATCTACCCTAAAGTAACGCTAGTAGGATATCTTAATAGACTTTATTATAGGTCTTCCTATCTTAGATAACTATAACGCTATTTATATACTAGTAGACCGTCTTATTAAGGAATAGTACTACGTACTATATACTGCTACTAATAAAGGAACCTCTATAGAGTCTACGGTAGATATCTTACTTAACTACGTCTTCCGCACCTACGGTCTACTTAACTTAATTATATTAGACTAAGGTCTATAGTTTATCTTATTAGTATAGAAGGTATTATATAAGCGATTACGAATTAAGGTAAAGCTATCTATAGCGTTCTACCTAGAAACTAATAGATAAACTAAAAGGGCTAATTAAGATATTAAATAGCTACTAAGGATATATTACTCCTATATATAGGACGATTAGGTCTATTAACTACTAATTATAGAATTCGCTAATAATAATACTATCGCTAATACTACTAGTATATCTCCTTTCTTCGCTAATAAAGGCTTCTACCCTCGTATATCTTTCTCGCTACTAGCAGAAACTAGCCTTTCCGCCTAGGAAAGAACGTAGGCTACTTAGGTAAATAATATTATAGATAAAATAGTAGATATATTAGAATTTATTAAGGAATAGTCCGCCTAGAGCCGTAAATAGATAATAGACTAGGTAAATCGCTACTAATTTAATATATCTTATAAGGTAGGAGATTTAGTCTTTCTATCTAGTAGAAATATTACTATAGTATAGCTGAGTAAGAAGCTAGACGATAAAATACTAGGGCTATTTAAAGTTATAGAGATAGTAGGATATTTCTACCGCCTAAAGCTCCTAGTAAGTATATAGATCTATAATATATTCTACCCTAGCCTATTATATAAGGCTACGAGCGATCCCCTACCTAGATAACGCGCCGAACCGCTAGGGCTAGTAATTATCGATAATAAAGAGGAGTAGGAACTAGACGAGATACTAGACGCCTAATAGATAGTTAAGAACCGCTAGCTATAGTTCTACGTCTAGTAGAAGGACGAAGAGTAACCTAACTATTAATAGTATAATATAGATAGTAACGAATTTAATAACGTAGCTAATATCGTTATAGATTTCTACTACTACTACCCTAGAAAACTAGGTAGTCCTAGCTAATAGGAGACTGCTTATACGTATTAGGGTTAATACTTTCTAGAGTAGGGGGGTAATATTACGAGCTAGCCTTTTATTACTTACTAGTCCTTTATTACTTACTAGTATTTATATACTCTAGACTAGGTCTAATTCGGACTAAGTCTAGTTCGACTTATATCCGACTTAGCTAGTTCTAACGCTAGGTCTCTTTAGCCTTAGCGTCTACCGAGCTGCGTCCCTAATATATTATATATACGCTCTATATATATAGCTTTCCTTCCTTAGATTTATTCTCCTAGTCTAATAATACCCCTATTAACTAGCTCTAGGCCGGCCTCTAATACTAGTTAGACTTTAGGGGCTTTGTTTAATTGCCCTAGTTAGACTTTAGGAACTTTATTTGATTACCTCTCCCCTAGTTAGACTTTAGGGGTGTTAGTTAATTACCTTAGTTAGACTTTAGGGTCTTAGTTTAATTACCTTAGTTAGACTTTAAGGACTTTATATAATTACCTCTCCCCTAGTTAGACTTTAGGGGTAATATTTAATTACCTTTCGCTTAATTAAGACGAAATAACGGAGGTCTTATTTATATACGGTAGGCCTAACTAGGATCTAGGAGGTTAAGAAACCTCCTAGATCGCTCTATATATAGAGTTTTTATAGATAGCGTTCGGTAGCTAGAGTCTTAAGCTAAATAGGGGTTTAGATTTCCTATAAGTTAGCTTCTTTACCTATATTATAGCGATATAATTAGTAAGAGTTAAGGAGGTTTAGACTCTTAGCTACTAAAGACTTTTAATAAGCTAACGTATATATACCCTAATCTTAACGTCTTAATAGGCGTTCTATAGGCGGAATTGGTACTAGCTAAATAGAGTATAGCAGCGGATTATTTTATTATTTCCGTATAGGTAGATATTACTTAACTTAGGAGCCTAAAAGCTAGTAAAACTTACTAGCGATCTACTAGTAAGCTTATAAGTATCCTAGTCTCCTAGCTAAAGATTTCTACTACTAAACTACCCCTAACTAACTATTATACGCCCCTAAGTAGTACTTAGTATACGGAGGTTAGTATCTATAGAGACCGTCTTGCGAGTAAAGGTACTATAGGATTACGCGACGGTCCCTAGACTAACTAAGTAATAGAAGGCTCGTAGCGAGGCTTATAGGAGGTCTTTAGTACTAATACCCTACGTCTAGGCTTATAGCCTATCAAAATATAGGGTAGAATACTTACTTAATAGGTAGGTATCTAAGTGCTATACACGCGATCTATATATAGTAGTACTAACTTAGTATACTAAGATACTAAGATACTAAGGCTTAGTTAGTATACTAAGGCTTAGTTATCCTTAGTACGTAGGCTACTTTTAATATATACTATAGCTTGTGATATTTATATACTATCTATAGATACCCCCGTTTCTAAGTGCCGCTATTTGTGGATATTACTAGTTATAGATATTACTAGCTATAGATATCGCTGGTTTTAGATATCGCTAGTTATAGATACTGCTATCTCCTTCGCCTTCTGCAAATATAGCTAATCGTATATAAATAAAATTCAATATACTTAGTACTATTGAAAGTAAACGTTATCTTCGAGAGAAGCTATATATAAATTGACGGAGGAGTCGCTTATAAATCCTTAGCTCGTGATTATACTTACCGCTAGAGTAGGATCTAAAAGTTATAAAGATAGACTCTATTTACTAATATTTAATTACTTCCTAACGCTTCCCTTTAATTTCTTGAATATAGGTTCGGAGGTCTAAGATAGTAGGAGTTCCGGTTCTATTAATTATAAGAACGAAGTAGCTAACTAACTATTATCTTCTTCGAAAGTTCTAAGGTTTGATTTTTGGGAGAAGGACTCTATAGCGAAGTCTTCCGGATTAGGTAACTAATTAATAGCGGAATAGATCCTTTAGTAATAGAGTAGATAAAATATCCACAAAATATTTATTATAAAACTAAAAAAAGTTTTATTAATTAATTTAAAAGTTAAAATTTATCTTTAGTATATACTCTAGCTATCTACTAGTAATATATATATCTAAGTAAGCTTATAGTATTTCTAAGTATATCTATTATTACGATTATAAAGGATAGGTTAAATAGATAAGGATTTATAAGCCCTATCTATAGTCTAGGTCTAATATATAAGACGAATATAAGGAGAGAATTTTAGGGCGGGGAGAGCTAGTACTTATATAGGGGTATATAAGTACTAGGTAGTAAGTATAAAGTACTAGTATATACTAGCGCGAGCGCTAGGTAAGTAAAGTAAAGCGCTAGCGTTAATACGTTAACGTTAACTTAGGTTAACGTTAGAAGTTATTTAAGAACCGTAATATCTATAGAAATAATAATAGTACTAACCCGTAGATCGCGCGCGGGAGGCTTTTTTAGTACAAAGTGTACTACGGAGGTGTTGTTAGTATAGGTTGACTATTCAGGCTAGCGCAGACTTGCGACAGGCCCTTAGGCCTAGTCACGGGGGCCTGACGTATCGCCAAGCCGGATATATAGAATCAAGATTGCTACCCCGCACGCCACGATAGAAAAGGGGTCCCCCGGGTCCCCCGTAGTTCTATAGAGATTAGTTCAATTATCTACCGACTATACTGTTCCGACTATCTTGCGACAGACTTCCAATCGTATCACGTTAGTACTTCACACTGTCACACACCCAGTAGCGTACCAGGGCCTGTAGGGCCCTGGTAGCTAACAGGTGTACTGCACCAAGTCTCGTTGATTCCTTACTATAGCTTCTAAGTTAGTCAACCATGCTTTCTGCAAAAGTTGGAACGCAGGGACACTACAAGGATGTGCAAAGACACCGCAAAGTCTTCAATAATGGCATCGCCGTCGCCGTACCTGTCGTTATTATCTTGATTTTGGTATCAGATTGTATCTACAGAAACACCTCTGCATTCGTTGCGCTCAGTGGCTCAACGCGTGCGCATCAGTCAGGATGCGAGCTGTACCCCACAGACTGCGCTACCACCGCTCCCTTCATCTTCAACGCATTGCACTCTCTTCTCAAGCAATGGCCCAACACCTATGCCGGCAACGGGCACTCGATCGTCCCAGCCCGCATATCTTCCAACACTCCTCTCTACCATGTCAAGCAATGGCCGCAGGGCATCCCCGGTCAGATGAGTAAGCCCACATTCTTCGGCTTTGACCCGTAAGTCCCTTCTATATAGCACATCACGCTCGTAAAAAGTACACAACCCGCCAACACACAGCAGAGAGATGGGCATTGGCCTCCGCGCCAGCACCGCGCCCACCCACCTCCACACCTACCTCACCACCCGCCCTCTCCGCATGCTTTACCTCGATGGGCAATCCGCCGTCCTCACCCCCTTCGGCACACTAGACGCTCAAACCGCGCTCCTTCACTCCTATATCGATCCCAACCCGAACATGGACTTCATCAACGACGACGCTACGCGTGGGAACGAGTTGTGCGCACTCGCCGCGAAGCTGCAGCTCGACGGCATCGTACGTATGGATGCCGGCTTCGAGGCTGAGGTGTGCGACTTCGAGGCTGCGGGCGTAGTGGAGGCCGTGGTCGCGAATGTCACGGTGCCTGGGAAGGGTGGGTCGAGGCGTGATTTACCGGATGATCCGACGCGGGCGCCACCGGAGGGGAATGGGGATATTTATGCTGAGAGGTATGGGTGGGAGTGGATAAGAAGTGGGACGTGGCATTATGGGGGATATGGCACTGCTGGGGATGGGAATGATCGCGAGTCGAGGGTGCAGCTTGAGACGTGCGGGATACTGAGCTTTTATAGTCCGCTGCTACGCAGCTTGAGTGGGAAGCATCGTGGCTTTGATGTCGATGGGCCATCTTATCCGACTTTTGAGTCTGGATGGGGTTTACGTAGGGGGCATCGCCTGTTGGGAATCTCGCGGGAGGATGCGCGAATGGCTGCGGAGTGGGTTGGTGAAGTCTCCTCAATTTTGCGAGCGCCCTTGGATGGTGTGAGCTTCTTTTCGCCGAGCACATGGTTCGGAGAGAAGGACGTGACTTGCTCGGGCAATAATTGGCAAGCCATCACCGAGACCATCGTCAGCCAGCACAAAGGTCGCATCCTCGAGATTTCGGTAGCCTTGTCCCGTCAACAGGACGGCATGCTCTCCACCTCAGACTTGTTTGAGCATGTCCGTGGTCTGAGCCACGCAGCGCTGCAGCCGTTCGTACAGTATCCGACTAACGAAGCACGGACGGTAGAAGATATCAAGAGCCTAACGCTCGACCGGTGCTCGAATTTGTACACGAAGCATGTGCCGGCTGGCACGTACAATCACTTTGAGGCACTGCTAAAGGACAGTATTCAGCTTGTCATGGGCAGGATCTGCCAGTATGAGTGGGAAGCGTTCGAATGGAGCGAGCGACATAGCACGGATTGGCTGCGGCACCCACATGATCAGCCCGAATCTGAAGAGGACGAAACAACAAGACAAAGCAAAGACAATGACAGATCTCCAGATGAGACAATCAAGACGTTCAAAGAGACCACAAAGGCATTCATAGAATGGATCGGCTGGGACCTCTGGACACGCTGTCCGGAACCCTGTGCATGGGACGTATGTTATTCCCTCGTACCTCGCATTATTCCGTTGAGCTCATTATTAGCCCTTACAGGAACTTTGCTATATCCCTATGTGGCCGATTATCTACGCTCCTGGCGCCACGCAAATTGGTGGTCCGTATGGGGATAACGAAACGCATCTTTCGGTTCAAGAGCAGGAGGAATTCTGGAGGCCCAAGTGTCTAACTGAGAAGAAGTTTGATACGGATGGTTGGAGATTAATATTATAATATTTATTTACTTATTACTTCTACTACTAGTTTTAGGCTATAGTATTTAGTAAATATAATATATAAAACAAGTTAGTACCCGTAATCTTTATAGAAGATTAATAATTAAATCGGCTATATCTCGCTTATTTAATACTTAATTTATAAAATTTACTAAGTAGATTTAGAAAGTTCTCTATTTATAGTCTAAGCGGGCTTCTAATTCTAAGTAATAGCTATCTTAGACCTCTATACTAAGTAAAATCTAACCTCTAAGTAACTCTAACTAGCTATAACTATCCTATAAGTACTAGACCTATAGTAGTACCTACTTATAGACTAGGTTATTTATAAGCTTATATCTAATATACTTATCCGAATCCGGACTAATTATATATAGGTTCGACTCTATAGTAACGCGCGAGTTACTAATATAGAATTATCTATAGGTAAATACTAGATAGGACTATAGGTTAAGTCCTATATACTTTATTAACTAGCCCTATAACTTATTAATAGTTATTACGAAGGCAGGGTATATAGGGAACTACTTATAGGTAAATAGGATAAGGATATACTTATTACTATCCTTAGATTATAAAGGGATTTTATATAAGACTACCTCGCTGCTATTAAAACTCCTACCTATAATATTACCCTTAAGGACGTATCTCTTATATTTAGTAAGTAGAATATAAGTCCTATTATAGAGATAGGGTATATTAAGGTTCCTTATTAATATTACTAGCGTCCCTACCTTTAACTATAGCTTATATAGTAGTAGTAAGAGCTTATAGAATTTATTCTAGTACTTATTAGGGAATATCTCGTTTTCCTTAGGGTTTACCGCTTAATCGAAACTCTAGTATTTATAGTAGTCGCCCTATATATAGTTAAGAATATAGTTATTAACTCTTTAGATATCCTTATTTATAATAGCTAGAATTACTTATTTAGTTAGATAGCGCCGGTTTAGAAGATCTCTACTAATAGCGGGGTAAATCTTATTAATTAGTATATCTATAGTATTCCTTAGTAGGTATCTATATTTCTAAGGAGACTTCTTATCCTTAATAATTAGGTCGACTATATTACCTTTACTATTACTAATATATAGGAGAGCTTTAGTAAATTCTACTATTTACTACCTCCCTTCTTTAGTAAGACCTCTATTACTTAAACGTATATTAGTAGTAAGCTAGAGGATAGTTACCTTATCCTAGAACGCCGCCTTCTAGATATAGGTATTAATAATAACGCCTATAGTCCCCCCTAGGACTACTAGTAAGGTCTAATAGAAATTACTATAAAAGTAAATAACTTTACTACTAAAGTAAGCCCTATTATTACTATAAATATCCTATAAAGAACGGCTAATATATTTAATAGCGAAATAACTCTATATAGGTACTTCGTCTTAGAAGATAATATAAGCCTACTTAATTAACTCTATAAGATTAGTCCCTTTCTAAATACTATAACTAAACGTACTCTTAGCGTCTAATAGGACCTTAAATCGTAAATAGGTAGTATATCTACTATCTAATAGAGTTATAGCGATACCTAAAGAGACTATAGCTAAAGTAATACGTTTCTAAGAATAAAGCTTCTTTAGAATAGTATTTTAGACTATAGTCTTCCTAGTACCGCTAGCGCCGTTTAAAAAGAATAGTACGCCTATACTAAATTTATTATTTTTATTCTTATCTATTATTACTATAATCTTTTCGGCTGCTAGGCGTTAGTTAGTATTAAACTTCTACTATTTAACTTCTATATCTTTTAGTATAATATTATAAGATATCTCCTCGCGGAGTAGACGGTTCTAGATTCGCGATTTATATAGAAGATCGAATAGAATAATAACTAGCGGAAGGTTAAATAGCTCTAGGCTAAGGCTACTTTTAGTAGTTAACTAATAGTCTAACTAGCCTAAAATTAAATATAGAGTATATTATTTAGCTTAAAATACTAGGTCTCGTACGCGTTCGTCCTTATAGCCCTAAAGGATATCTATATAGTAGGCGAAATACTTATTTAATATATAGGTGCAGTCGTCTAATATACTATTTTAAAGATTAGAATATATAGGCTAGCTTAGATAGAGAATATAGTTAGACTTAATTAAATATAGTCCGACCTAGATATAGAATATAGTCCGACTTAGATATAGACTACTATCTAAGTCGGATATAGACTACTATCTAACTTAGATATAGACTATAGTCTAACTTAGATATAGACTGCAGTCTAACTCGGATAGAAAAATAATAACTATAGTAATAAAAATAGATATATACCTTACTTTAAATTTCTCCTAAAGTGCTAAAGGGTCCTCTAGGTATAGTTCTAATAGAATAGTTATAAAAAGACCTTATAGTACTATTAGTAAGTAAAGAGTCTTTACTTCTTCTAGTACCTTAACGCAGTACTTATTATTCTCTACTAATCTAAGTCGAACGTAGGCTACTTTATATATTAGAAGCTCGCTGTTAATAGTCCGTAGATTATTAAATAATATTACCCCCTAATAGTAGGTAAGAAGGAGTTAGTAATAGTATAAATTACCCTACTTAGGACTAATTATATATATATATCTAATTACCTCCCCCCTCTTATAAATAAACTATATCCGTTTCCTCTTATCCTATATAAAATATATAGGAAATTCGTTATATAGGTAATTAAGGGGGTTCGTATCTAAAAGGTAGGCTTACCCGTTTTTTCTTTAAAATAGCAGAGGCTAATCGTTCTCTAAGGCTTCCTTTATAAGATAATTTATCTTAAAGAACTCTGTTAACTATATCTTATATAATAAGTTCTTATTAAGAATAGTCTTAATAGTCTCCCTATCTAGATCGACGCTAATCTACTACTCCTTAGGTAAATAAATCTATAGCTATTTAATATAAGGCTTAATCCCCCCTATACTAAACCTAAAGATCTTCTAGCAAGCTTCGGAGCTTCCTATCTAATAACTTTTATAGAATTTAGTAACCTTATTAACTAATAGAGGCTCTAGCCGTTACTGCCCTAGCGGTATAGGGTTCCCCTAAGGTACTATTATTAATTAAGTAACTAAAATATTTACTTAGTCTAGACCCTTATAGACGTACTTAAATAAGTAAAATATAGACTTAATAGAGGCGCAGATCTTAATATTTAGATAAGTATAGTACTTCTTTAGAAGCTAGGGGTTATAAGGAATAACCTATTAGTTAGTATAGCCCTTTAGGGTAGGCTCTATATATAGGCGTTAATAATACGGGTATACTCCGTTAGGATTAAACGATAACTTATTATAAATATCCTTAGGGAAGAACTTAGAGTATTAGTTCTTCTCTTTATCCTAGTAGATATTAGAGGCTGAGTAATAGCGATAGATTATATAAGTAGTTACTAACTTATAGAGTACTAGGTCCTTCGTCTTATTAAGAATAATAGCCTAGACGGCGTTATTAATCTAAGAGATATATCTAATTTTATCCTCCTTACGAATAATAAGAAGGATATAGGCGTGCGGTAGACCTCGCTTTTAAAATTTAATTATATAGTAATAACTAATATAGACGCCTAAGATATATCTCTTAAAAAGATCTTTAAGAAGCTCCTAAAGCTTTATATTAAAAACCAATACCTATATATTATAAACCTCTATCGTCGATAAACCGGGTCGAATAGAACAGCGGACGTTAGCCTAATTCGGGTTATATATAAAAGTAATAAAGAAGGTAGAATTACCTTAATACTATACTATTATTAAAGTGTCCTCTATATCTACCTTTATAGCTTTAGGGCTACCGGCTATACTAGATAGTAGAATAGTAACCTTACTACTAAGATCGCTAAGCCCTAAATCTAGATTATTATATAGTTAATTAATTAAGCCTTTATAGCTAAGTACCCGAATTTTATACTAATACTTAATATACTAATTTAGGTTATTCTATTTAATAGTAGTGTAAGCGTTAGTAACGAAGTAGCTAAGGAGACGCTTAGAATAGAGTAATTAAGAGAATCTACTATTATAGTACTATTATAGTATTAGTAGAAGAATTCTTTAAAATATTAAATCTTATAAGGTCTACCCCGTAGGGAAATCTTATAGTCTATAGAGGGTATCTTACCTTATTATCTAATAAGCGTTCCTAGCAAGTCTTAAAACTCTATATATAGGGGTTAATAGCTCGAAGAAGTCGCTAAAGAAGAAGTACTATATCTATATTAATAGATCTTTTAACCTACCTAGTATATATTATATAGGTATCTACTTAATCCTAGCTATTATTAATAAAGTAGTACTAGATATATCTTTCGGTAATACCTTCTTTAGGTAAAAGTAGACTAATAGCGTAATATATCCCCCCTTAGATCTTATATATAGTCCGCCTAACCTAATAATCTATCTTATCTACGCTCTTACTAGTAAAAGAAAGTAGGTTATTATAGTTTAAGGCTCTCTTAGTAAACGTAGTACTACGGGTAGTCTATTTTATCTTAAACTACCCTAGCTGATAAGGGTCTAAGATACGGTCCTAACTATCTAATATATATTCTACCTTATAAAATAGCTTATTTAACGCGAGAACTTAACGCTTAGGGTTACCTTAGGGTAGTTATTTAAGGAATTCGAAGTTAGGTAAGTTAGGTACTTAGATATTAATTATACTATTCTAATAATACTACTACTATTTAGTAGAAAGATACTTACCCTTAAAAGAGAAGGCGTAGTAATAAGGATATTTATTAGTTAGATTAAAGAACTATAGTAATATAATATACTCTAAGAGATTAATATATACTTACGGTAGCTGAGTATATAGATATATAGTAGGTAGTATTCTACTATCCTTATCTATAGTATTACGGCGCTAATACGGTCGACGGCGATACTACTAATATAGTATATATTCCTCGCTATTCTCCTATACCTACTAGGTATATCTCTATTACTAGCGGAGGTTATATTATAGTTCTAGTAGGGGTACTTCCTCTTTAGAAGAAGAATCTTAGTACTTAGGTAGGCTTAAATTCTCTAGATTACGGGGCGGTATAACTACTTAGAGAACTTATTAGATACCTAATTAGGTAGGGCGAGGCCGTAGATAGGTATTCTGCTACTTGTAACGGGGTGGTTTAACTCCTGCGGGTAAATCAAACAGTATATTAAGCACTAGAAGGTAATAGAGATAGTCGTTAAATTATCTTTAGCTAAGACTCCTCTCTATTATATAAGTTAAATATAAGGAGATAAGAAATATTCTACTAAAGGAAAACCCTTCCTTATATATTCACCTTAATTATACTAAGCCCTAGCCTAATCCGAGTAATCTAGCCCTATATCTTCTATATTACTCTATAATCTGCCTAATATACCCCGGATTACCTATATTACTAGGTCCTCTCCTAATAGTCCTTTACCTACTAACCCTATCACGTGCCTTGCTCGTGACCTTACGGGGTTACCCGTAATACTACTACGGTCGAATAATCTACCTTCTCTACGTATTATAAATTTCTGCCTACTAACTTATTATAGTAACGTTAAGGTTCCTAGTACTCTAAGCGGTCTTAGTATATTTCCCCCTACCCTAGCCTTATATTCTACTATTAACGGTGTTATTTAGGAGGTCTTTAAGTAGTATAGACGAATTCTAACGCTTTTAATTAACTAGATACGTAGCTTACTTAGTAGATAGAGGATTAATATATATACGTACCTAAGGCTTCGGAGCTCGATTACTCGTAATATATACCTTATTATATATACTACCGGTACTAGTAAAGACGTTTCGAGGTCGTAGGGCTATACTATATAAAATAGTAGAGTAGTAGTAAATATAGGAGTTACCTAAGTTTTCTTAAGAAGGGGCGCTAAGTATTAAGCTTAGTAATTAGTAGCGAGCCCGTAGTACTTATAAAATATAGTAATAACACTTCTTTTACTTATAACTATTACGTAAATAGGCTGATTCTAATAATTATTAATACGTAAGTAAGCGAATAGCTAACTTTAAAACTTATAAAGTTATCTTAATACTATATAACGTAGGTGACGCGAGGTATTACTGCGAAGAAGTTATAAAGTAGATTTAACTTTTAGTAGTTAAAGGCGCTAGGCCTAAAAGCGTACTATTAGGGGGGGTGGAATATAGGGGTATTCTAATTAGCTGGAAGCGCAGAACTGCTCCGAAAGTCCAGATAATCTATTATTATAAGAAAGATACGATAGTATAAGGCTATATTATAACAATAGCTCTCGTAAGTAGAATTAGACTTAGTAACTAATCTAATATATACTAATTCTTGCTATAACGTTACAATTCTAGTATCCCGTACTATCCTAGTAGGATATCCTATAGGATATTCTATACCTTTCCGGGTAGTAGTCTAATTCTATACTATACTAGTATCCTACACTATCCTAGTAGGATATCCTATAGAATATTCTATACCTTTCCGAGTAGTAGAGGAACCTTTAAAGTCTTCTTTATACTAAGATCTAGTTCCTTAATTAATATAAACCTTAAGAGCTTCTAAGCTCTAGAGCTTACTAGGTAGATAAATATATAACTAGGCTAAGCTAGAACTAGAATAATACTAAGGGATATCTAGGATAGCTCCCGGTCCGGTGCGTTGGCCAGTAGTAAGATTCTTAGGCGCAGTTATCAGCTCAATATCCTCTACGATCCTATCCATTGGCGTTACTAAGCCAGTAGTAGACGCGTAGTATGTCCCGTTATTTCCTCTCCTCTTCACGTCGTAGTCTGTGGAAGGCGATGGCCCGCAGTGGCCCTTGATGAAGCCAAAGAGTTTGGCAACTACCTGTCCATTGTGATCGATAATGAAAGAGCCCGAGTCGCCACTGTCAGAGAATGGATGCGCTTCTTCGTCACCCTTGGTCTGTGAGCTGAGGATAACGTACTCTGTCGTAAAGCCTACGTCTTCATATTCTCCTCTCCGGCCAAGCGTATCGTACTTACTGCGTATGCCTCCCATGTTGACGTACGCTTCAGTGCCATGACAGATTCCGGTGGTAATATCTGTTGTACGCCCAGTCTTGAAATACCAGTCCCCCTTGACAAGGGGTCCAATGCCGGTAATGGCTGAGGGCTCGAGATAGATGGCTTCCTTCCCATCAGTTCTATGGCCGTAATCACTAGGTAGTTTCTTGAATAGTCCGGCGGCCGTGGACTTGGGGAGTTTGTTGCTGTCCAGACAATGCTTCCACATGGCTGAATCGGCTTCTGGGACCTTGACAAAAGCAGTATCTAAAATATGCCCTGTAGCACTCAATGCTCTGCCGCTTGAAAATAGGACAGTCCCCATTGCTCTTGGCATACTACTGCAAATCCGTGTGGCAGAGTCGATCGAACCGAGTCTCTCTCCGATTGCTCGAAGTCGCCTCTCCAGCGCGCGGTGATCTCTACCTATCTCCTCGTATTCAGCAATACTTGCTTTAAGGTCTTGAGCAGTATCAAGGAGGGATTCTCTTCTCCTACTGATATCATCTTTCGTTGCATCAATGTCCTTTATAGTCATCCAGTGAACCCTGGTCCGGACTGGATCTAACGGATCATCGTCAAGAGACACACCAGAAATGTCATATCGCTTCTTTATCTTAGCAGATGCACCCTCTGAAGGCGCCACGACGTGCGAGTTGGTCAAGAATCCATGATGTGTCTGGCCAGCGATCCTTAGGGTCATATAGCCACCTAATGTGCCTCCGCCGAGCTCGCCTTCAACGCCAATGCTGGCTCCAATGCCGGGATACTTTTCGAAGACCGGATTCTCCAAGAAAGACCGCCCAGGCATTTTTTGGTCCTGGCTCGGGTCTGGTGGAGGAGCGAAGTCCGTTATTCCTGGTATGATATGCACTCCAATGCCTTGTTCTCTTGTACTGCTCACGCTGTCAAGTATCTGCAGAACAGCAGCACGAAGTGCCGCCCAGTCATAATACGTAAGTGCGTTCACCGTGAGTACAATATCGTATGTCGTAGCGGCTACCTTCATGTTTGGCCTAACTTTATATATACACATAGAGTTCCAAGAGCGACCCAGTTCCTTGTTCACATGTAGGACGATTTGGTGGCGTACCGATTCATACAATTCAATATATGGATCGTTTGGATGTATATGCAACACAACAGGCTGGTAACACCGAGTAGGATCCCAGATTTCTACTTCGGCGTCCATTAATCCGTGGTCCTCCAGAAGTGATTGGACAGCGCGCTTTGCTTGCGACCATTCTCGTCGGCCGGCGTCGTCTGGCATATCCACTTGAATATGCAGTGCTAGGACTTCCCGGTCCCCTGAGCCTGGGTAGCCTGGTTTGGACTGTAAAAAGAACTCGACCACGTGCGGGTAAACGAAATGGAGATCTAATTGAGCGAAAATCTTTCCCCGGAGATTGCTGTCAGCATTCAATAGATCTGAAAACCGAGCCGATGGCTTCTCCAAATATAGTGGTAGGGGCAGGGGGACTCTCATGGTGCTCGAGCGATAGTCATCTGAGCGGTAAATGAATGTTTCGATAGACATATCACCCTCATTGTTGTCAGTCAGTTGCAGGAACCGTCTCCGCTTGTTGGGTGAGCCTGTTAAGTTACGTTGTGGCGAGGGTGGTGGTGTTCCTGGGGCTCCTGGAGGAGGTAGTGGGCGATAGCCTGGGAATTCCCGAGATTGTTCGGACATCTTGTTGTACGTAGTGTAGCTGAGCACAGCGTATTGAAATCTCTATGTCGATGGCGAGCTGTAGATTGCAAAGCTTTTCATGTAGAACAAGGTATTTCACGTGCAGATAAAGGCTTGGCCTAATGGGACTCTGCCCTTATAGAGTTTCTGCCCTAATCTTTCCAAGGTGACCTTCCTAAGGCATACCTTAGCTCTAGCGATCGGGGGGCGGGGCCGATAATAGGATGCTGCACAGCGCTATTCGCCAATGCACGCAAATCTCGAATAGAGATAGTTCTTTGAACTCGTAACAACAACCACCATCCACGGCTTTGTAGGCAAGGTCGAACCAACTACAGGATCCATGGAGTGGGAGCGAGGTGACAGTGTAGGGAGTGTAGCCGGTTTGGGGGTTAACACTTCTAGTGGCAATCTCGGGCAAAAGCAGGTTTCGGCCGAGTTTCGCTGTCCCTCTTTTCTCCTTACCCATACCTCTGATACCCTCAACACCGCAACACCGTCTACTTCAGTCGAAATCTGAGGCCAATGTTGTAAGGTCTCCACCTTATATGATTCCGTATCAACAAAGTGAGCTCTGCCAAGAATAATCAAGCAAAGCCAAGGGGCGTAAACCCTACAATGCTGTCGGACCGTGTGATCAAGCTTTGCCAAGAGACAGCGACAGTTTCTTCCGAGTATGCCAAGAATCCCTTGGAAGCGCCTACAGATATCGCCAAGAGACTCTACGGCCACTGTAAGCCCGCGAGCAAGCATGACTTTCCCGGAGTCAATCGCCCCTCCGTGTCAGCTGTCGACCTCGAACGAGCACGCCAATGCGGGAAATGGGGACCTTCTCATCCAAGCGATATCTTCCTGCAGATCTTCCATGATGCGTTGACGTCCCTCGAGGCGGATCCTCTTGGAGGAATGGTCTCTCCGGCTCTCATGGGCAGCTACGGCACTATACCATTGACCGTGATTGCTCCACTCGCAGATATCATTCGTCACATGGCCAACCTCATTGTCAGAGCCGAGAAGGAAGTATTCCTAATTACGTGTTCATGGTCGCCCTCTGTCGCCCAGAAGCTCATTGCTGACGCTTTGAGAGAGCTCTCTAGCAGAGCTGGGCAGCGAGGTGAGCGTGTAGTGGTAAAAGTCATGTATGACAAGGCCGGCGCTGCACAATTCATCAACAACCGCCAGCCTGTCAAGCCGGAAGTCTACTCAGGGTAAGACGGCTTCGTCCCTACTCAGCCCAAACAGTCTTCTAACCTCTCTCACCAAGGAAATCTATCCAGTTGCCGAAACCTGAAGAGATACCGCATTTGGACTTCCAAGCCATCAACTTCCACAAGCCATTGCTCGGCACTCTCCATGCAAAATTTATGGTGGTGGACAGGAAAGTTGCCGTCATCGAAAGCAACAACATGGAGGACAATGACAACATGGAAATGATGTCTCATCTTGAAGGCCCCATCGTAGACTCCATTTACGATACTGCGCTGATTACATGGGGCAATGCCCTTCGTCCTTCATTACCAAGCTCTGATGCACCTGCGACTGAAGGTGGTCTCGACATCACCAACCAACCTAAGGAGCCTTTGTTCACCGACCGAGGGTCTGGACGCAATCCGGATCAAGTCGTCTTGGATGGCGAAGCAGCGCAGCTACCAGAGCTAATGCCGAGTAACAAAAACTACGATCCAGATCTACCTTCAGAGATCACCCGCATGCAATCAGCCTACTCTCGAAGATCTAATGAGTCACATCTTCAAGCGATTAACAGGAAGTTGAATCTAGGATGTCCCAAACCCTTTCCCCCAACGGCACCAGAGATTCCCAATGGTGAAGAATTCACACCTTATCTCGCTACCTCAACTCCTTCGGCCTTTCCAATTGCACTTGTGTCTCGCCAACCATATGGGGAACCCAACAATGGCAACGTGTTCGTTCCGCAGAATGAAGCCTGGCTCTCTTGCATACGCAATGCCAAGAAATCGGTCTTCATCCAGACGCCGAATCTGAACGCTACTCAGCTTCATGAAGCCCTCATTGCTGCTCTCAAGCGAGGGATCGAGATCACCTACTACGTCTGTCTTGGTTACAACGATGCTGGGGAGATCATGCCCGGTCAAGGTGGCACCAACGAGATGTTCGCAGGCAAGCTGGTTGAAGCAATTGCCCCAGCTGAGCGCAAGTTGCTTCACATTGCTTACTATGTCGGGAAAGACCAAGACCATCCCATCCATCATAATTTTAAAGCTAGGAGTTGTCATGTCAAGTTGCTTATCGCAGATGACCATATTGGCATTCAAGGATCTGGCAATCAGGATACCCAGAGCTGGTACCATAGTCAAGAAATCAACGTTTTGATCGATAGTGAGGAAGTTTGTAGGAAGTGGAGGGAGGGTATCGAGCGAAATCAAAACACGGCGAGATTTGGAAGAGCTGGCATGGATGATGGTGTGTGGAGGGATCAGAATGGTAAAGAAGCGGAGGGTAGTATGGGAAAGCCTAGTCCGATGGTTGGCTATGTCAAAGGTGCAATGGGCATGATTAAGAAGGCCCAGGATAAGGGAGGTTTTTGATTGTACTATATATGGCTTTTGGGGCACCCAATGGACAGATTGCTTTCAACTATACCTTAGCTACTTTGATCGGCGACGAACTATGTTAATTTTTGCGTTCTTTCCAGCAATCACTGTCTCCGACGTGTAACCCCTTCATACATGAGCAGAGTGCAGAGTAAGTCTTGAATGAAGACAATCAACTGCAGCTTCACCTCCCTGCCTTGATCTTGTTCATCTCCGAGCGTATCTCTGCCCAGTCGCTATTATGGAGCGATCAAAGCTGGCTATTGGCCAGAAATGTACCTCGCAGCTGCGGGTCATGTTAGGCCATCGGCTATACTGGCCTACTAACGTGTGCTATCGCATATCTGTTGATCAGGCGACGGACGGGATACAGGCAGCAGTACTTATGAAACACAAGGGCTGATAGTACTGCTACGCTATAGCCAAGCCTCAATATGCGCTCCAATACTATATGTATATGTCCGCCGCTCGCGCGGTCATGGCTATGTAAAGGTATTGTCGCCGCAACCAGTCATCTTCTATATCGTCTGACCTATTAGCCAAAAGTTCTTTGACATGGCATTCAAAATTCAGTCTAAGCCTAGTGTACCTCACGGCTATGCTTAGCCTTGATCCTGGCGACTTGCACAAAATTCGTGGTATAAGTCTTATTCATCTCAAACGAATTCATCCCTGTTTTTGAGGCTTCCATTGCGTCTTGCGCATGACTCATCAGAGAAGTCCACGTCCGATAGTGCTCTGGTGGGACTGCTGGAATAAACATTCTGTCCAGGAACGTGAACGATGCCAGAAGAGAGCATTGTGTACGGAAGACAGAAGCGTTCTATAAGGAAGACGAGATTGATGTCTTGAAGTCAAGGGAGCGACGAAACCGGAGAAGAGGGATGTCTCAGACTCGGGCCTGCGAAGAAGTGGCTATAGTTAGCGTTGAGGGCACGAACATAGTTCTTTTTGAAGCAGCTTTTTGCAGCCCTCCATGGCGAGGATAAATTCACGCTAGCCTATAGCGTGCTTGCCGCCGAGTCATCAGGTGACTCATACGTCCCGCACATGGTCAAATTGCTGTTCTCTCCTCTTGCTATCCTAGAATAACAATCTTACATCCATAATACTCTGCTTGCGGACCTGCTTCATTGGCACCCCATCCCAGCGAACGTCAATCGTACTTCTCGCTCTCTCAACAACGCTGCAGTAGTCCCATGATGCCTCGCGCCCTTAAGCCAGTCCCCATGGACGAAGCTACAGACTGGTCAGGTCACATCCTACCTCGCCAAATCGCCAACTACCTCTGTATTGACTGCGTTGTCCGTGTTGTCATTCAGAATCCAGCCAAGTGTTCAGAAGCAATCTACTTTAAGATAACCAAGATCAAAGATGGCACCTACTGGGGAATTGCTCAAGACACTTATCGGCTGTTGGACAGTGTTGGTCTTCCTGACGGCACTCAGATGACTTTCAGGAAGGGAGATATCAACGAAATACCCCTCGATTGGCAGCCAAAGTGTTTCCAGAAAGCAGTGGCACACTTGGAAGGACGGATCAAACCCTACGGATATGCTCTGACTGGGGTGCGAGGTACATAAAGTCTGGATCTACAGCAGCTCCTATCACCTCACAGCGTGGCCTGCTAGACAGCTACTTCTGGATACACGATGTAAGAGGTCATAGCTATATCACACATCACTATGACCTTCATAAGAGGCCGCCAGACACTTCCACACCATAAGGCCGACCCCACACACTGTCCTCCCTTGCCTTCCAGTCGCGCGCAAGCAGCTTTCACTTTTTCACGATACTTTCGTCTATCAGCATGGCCACTCTTTCGAGATGAAGAAGTTGTGACCTTCACATGATTGACGCTTCTTGTCACGCGGAAATTGTCAAAGTGGACGATCAGCACCCTGCAAGCAGTAGCGCTTGACTGCCATGGAGGAAGCATACGGTGTGAGTTGCTTCACGAAGCGTTCTATATCTGGGAGGTACTCCAGCATCGGAGCAGCAAAGCTTTTCGACCCTAGATATAGTACATGAATCTAATTGCGCCATGGAGGATACATGGTCCGCCTTTGGCACTAGGTTCCTAGAACCAATTACAGACTTCCTGCCGATGTTTCTTTGCTAGCTAAAACTAGCCTGAATGGAAGTCATTCTATTCAATTGTCCCCTTGATTCGCAGCTACACTGATGCACATTCGCCCCCGACGAGCCGCGCCCAAAACTACGTAGCGTCCCAGCACATTTTCCCTGGTGGGTGGGTAAGATTCTGCTGCTGCGTCTGGAGCCTGCGCTACCATAAGGCCACTACTTGAAATCTCTTCGCACTCAAGAATTTCTGCTCAGGCAGCAAACCGGCTCTCATAACCCTGTCCGGTGAAAAACACCGATAGTCCATATGTCTTGTACGGGCTTCGTAGTGTTCATCATATAGCTCAAGCTACTTCCAATTGACGAGATCGCGTCTGAAGATTTTAAGCTTGATGCCAGCATCGTAGGTACTCAGTATGGCTGATCGTCACTGCCGTATATCCCAAGCTTCGCGGTGAGGCCAATTCCCCGATGGGGTCACACATCAGCCACAAACGTCTTCAGGGGCTTTCCTCTACGTTGAGAGGCCAACTTTGACCGTCACTCGTCTAAGTTTGGTAATCTTGCGATAGCTCCTTTGAATGACGGATTGTTTCAGTCTTGGCAACGAATGCTTCCATGTCCTTCACATTAATCTACATAGCTGCTCTAGGCGCGACCAAGTCGTAAGTTTCCGTAGGCTTGCTCGGCAGTGGCTTCATTCGGAGCCCTTTGGTTAGCATGCTGTGCTCGTTCGCCTTCTGTTGCCGACACTATGGAGCACGACGAGGTCATCGTACCCATCTATCAGCACTGAGAAGGCTTGCTCAGCTAGTGGAGCTCTCTTGACAGCGGAGACTCTCTCTACTTGAAGTAACAGCAAAATAGAGGCGACGGGCAGTGACAGAAGCACAAACAAAGGACGGAGTACGTACATTCAGGCTTCCATTATACTGATTGTGCAAAACTCTCCACCTGTTTCACCCTCGAAGTTTCTCTACGACGTCAAATTTAGGACATGCTGCTCAGCTACCTACTGAATGTTATATCAATTACAAGACAAGTACCACGGCGTGACACAATCTCCCATCCTTCCTACAACCAAATGTTACCTTACCAAAACTTTTGCGTCCGGGTCAACAACTCCTCAAGCTCACCTTTTCAGTGAATAAAGGCCTGAATATCATCACCAAGGAACTCCCACTTGTCAGGACCAGGATACCACCCATTTCCGTACCACGTCTGATGCGCCAGCTGGTCTTTGTCCGAAACTCCCCAGATATCTAGGCGATTGTCACCCCCTATGCAAAACTCGAGGATAAGCATTTACCCAAGACATCATAGACAAAAGATAACAATAAAGTCGTAGGGAGAAGAAGACTCGAAATCACTCACAGCTAACAAGTGAGGGCGCAGAGCTGAAGCTACCTCCCTTTTCAATCCAGTCCGACCAATTCGAGCCATCGAAATATTTATAGTGGTATCCCTTGTCCTCCCCCAAGGCGACGATATCGATACGATCCACGGCCCAACTCACGGCCGCCACAGTTCCCATCAACTGGGCACCACCAAGATTTTCGTCTTTCCATTGGCTACCGTCCCAGTATATGTGAGTGAGGTTATAATCACCATCGATAGCGAAAACATCCAGTCGATTTTCGGCCCAGGAGACGACTGCTGGAGTCTCATAGAACACGAATTCAGTTTCAATGGTTTCCCAGGTGGACCAACTACTTCCGTCCCAGTATTTATGGCCTAGCTGTCCACCATCTTGCAGCGCGAAAATATCATTACGGTTCGGTCCCTGAAATATCAAGTGTTAGAATGCTCTAATGCAAATAATGCTGTCTGTGCCGTTTAAAGGGACATAGGACGCGCGTCCGCAGAACCAACAAAGGATGGCCATGTACACATCACTTACCCAAGAGACAGCAGCAGGTGCACTCAGCAAATCCCCACCCAGATTCTCTAAGCCCATCTCGCTAGGTCCCCAGCTCGAGCCATCGAAGTATTTGTGCCACAGACTAAAGTCTCGTCCTCGGCCGAAGATGTCTAGACGCCCAGGTTCCCAAGATGTAGCTGAGGGCGCGAATGTCTCATCTAATATGTCGTCATCACTAAGGTCACCGATGTCCGTGTCGGATGGCTTCCATGCAGTTCCGTCGAAATACTTGTGCTGAAGCGCACCATTTACGCTGACGGTGAATATGCTATAAGGGGCTTGAGATTAGACCTCTGTTTGACTTATTGTGTAATTGACGACAGGATCCGTGAAAGAAGACGATGCAAAGGAGAAACAAGTCGGGAATCGGACTGACTCGTAGAGTTCCGAGATCAAAATAAAAAAGGATTATTCTCACTCCATCTTGCTTCCGTTCCCGGCGACAGCACCCGGTGGACCACTGTTTGGAGTCTCACCAAGATTCTCAAGATCTTCAACTGATGGTTGCCACTGATAGCCATCCCAGAACTTGTGAGTTAGTGCCCCATTCATCTCATTCTTTCCAAAGACATCCATACGATTATAACCCCAAGAGATCGCAGAGATACTAGGGCCGTTGGCGGTGGGATGACCTAGAGCGAGGCTCTGTGGCTGTTGGCATGCTGGAATCTGTTTGCCTACGTCATGGGACGGCCTCTCCATACGCATGGAGCTTAGGAGAAGCTGGATGGTGGTCCTAATGAGCGGTGCCATGGCGAAGGATTCAAGAAACTTTTTGCTGTTGTTCTCTTTCTTGGCAGAGAACCTATGGTCCTTCTCGGATTTGAAGGGAACTGTATGAGGTTGTGGGTCGCAAGCTGCTCACGTCTTATAGCACTTCGGTCTTGGTTGTATGGAGCGAGCTTCCAATGCTTCGGACATACTCGCTCCAACATGTTCTCATGCAGCTTGGGCTGCAAAGTTTTTCGCAATTGGCCAATCATAGATGGGCTACAAGGATTCCACACGAAATATTGGCAGTACATGGCTAGCACTAACGCAGATCTCCAAGGATCATGATCGAAATCTGTGAACGGTATACATGGATTGGTTTATCAACCTTCTCCGAACAAAGCCCCTCGTTCCCGTGATGGTATCTGAGCTGGCAACGTAGCATTCGTAGACATTCGCCATTCTGACAAAGACGAAACGGGCAGAATCATAAAACATGCGTTAGTGGGAGGGACCCAAGATATGATCGAACCTGTCCTCGGCCATGGACTTGGCTTCTCTCAATATATGATTGCATCGGTCCCAAGAAGATGGTTGACCGACAGCTACTCGGTACCGAGAAGGCAGCTAAGTCATTCGTCGATGCATGATGTGGGGAAGTATCGGGGTTCAAGATGTCGTCACACGTTACCAAAAAGGTGCCCCCTTTGCTGCGGGGATCACTGCACCGCTGACGCCGTCTTGAATGTAAATCTGGTACTCTAATTGGGATGCATCCCGAGCATCTACGCGAGCTGCGGCCGCTCCAGGCCCCGCCGCTTCCACACCGGCTTATGGAAAATTTATTTGCAGATCACGGAGATATTTACCACGCTTCCGCTATGTGCATAAACTCTGTCTGCATTGGCCGGGCGACTTCCTCTTCTAGATCTTCGCATGTAAAAACCGGGTGAATCCATCTGAGCATGCTCTATCAACCTCAAGAGCTCCGCTACATCGGTCCTAATTCGAACTACTTACCCACCCTCAAAGCAACCAACACACTCAAGTCCATGCTCCGGTAAGCATTGATGGAACATGAAGCCTCGTAGGTGCGTTATATGTAGTCCATGCCCAGCACGAAAGCTGAGAGGACGTTTGGAAGCGGCAATATATTCGTCATTTATGAGCTATCTTATGGGCATACGTACAGCATATCGTGTGCCTCTATACGTTTGAGGAATGCAGGTGTCTCATCTGCGTCTTCATTGAATCCAAGCATGTCATTGACCCGAGGAAAGGACGCTAGCGCTCGCCCTGGTAGCATCTACGATCGAAGCCACGAGACCCTTGGCTGTTTTAGTCAACACTAGCCCATAAACCAATCAGCTTCAACACTTGGTCAGTCGATACGACCTCCCCGAACTTCGCCTGAATGTCAAAAAGGTTGGCATCATGAGGATATGCGTGTCGATCTCCACATGCATCTCCCACGACGAACGGGCAAAAGCCATACTGCATGGCGTCCATTGTGGTAGCACGGACACAGCCACTGGTTGAATAACCACATACTATTACAGTGTCAATCTGCATGCCAATTAGCACGCTAGCGAGTGAGGTCCCAAAAAATGAGCTGCTGAATTGCTTTTCGATGACGATCTCGCCGGTTTTTGGTCGGCATATCGTTGATTGTGCTGGGTAGTCGCCAAGCTTATTGTCGGCATCAAAACAGCCAAGACCCTTCGGAATCTTGTATCTGTACCAATTGCCTCCCGAGACTGGATACTGAAAAACCACGCGTGTGAAGATGACAGGTATCGCCCTCCCTCGGGACTCTTGAATTAATGTTTCGACATTCTTGAGCGCCGAGTGAAACCGCTCAGGTGCGTACAATGGGCTCCCAGGGGTGAGGTAGGCATCACAGACGTCGATAACGATGAGGACAGGCTTCTTGCCAAAAGGTAATCCGTTCGAGGAGGGTGCGAAACCAGAGGTAGAGTAGCTATCTAGAAGGTCTCGTGGATATTGCGCTTCAGTGGAAGACATCACGAGACCTCACACGATCCAAAACAGGCGTGGAAGGCTTGACGACTTGTCTGTAACAACACCGAATGGCTCAGGGAGAAGCCGATAGATCACGGACTGCCACGAGTGAGGCTGATCTCTACTCAGTTCAGGAAATTCCTACTACTGCGTGTAGGTATGAAGCAACGGTCCCAAGACTAGTCTATATTCAATTTTATGATTGCCTTGACTCGTGTAGGTGTTTCATCTGTATGGAACGTCCTTATCTCTCAATTGCGGGTCGAGATTTGTACGCGCCGCGTCATCGTGCATGATGATGATCGACAATCTTATTGTTCCCCACCTCCACGGAAAATCATACATTTTGCATAACAAATTAAGTCTAAATCACGAAATCGTGTGTTCTATCTCTACATTCTCATGTTCTGTCATTTTTGGAATAATCACGATGAGTAAGCACTTTCTCCGGACTTTTGGGTATTAGCCCTCATACGCGTGCTGTCAACGCATAGCGTGGGCGCCTTCTACCGCCTTCTTCTAGCCTGGGGTTCTCCCAGACACTGTGTGTTCTTTCTTCGCATTCGTCAAGGTAGCCGTGCACATTACATTCACGCATAGTGTGCTTTGTCTCGAACATGGCTTCACCATCCTATCGCCTCGGAGTGGATGTTGGTGGCACATTCACAGATCTTCTACTTGTACGGGAAGACACCGGTGAAACCTGGCGGGCCAAGGTTCCTTCCACGCCCGAAGACCAATCGCTCGCAGTCATTCAGGGTAAAGATCAGATCATGACCAACATCCCTAATGGTGCAGATGTCACCTTGAATGTCGTCAATCACGGCACAACTGTTGCAACAAATGCAATCTTGGAGCAGAAAGGCGCGAAGGTCGCTCTCGTTGTGACAGAAGGTTACAGAGATATTCTCCAAACCCGTAGATCTCAGGTACCTGGAGGTCTCGCAAGCTGGATCATATGGCCGAAGCCTGAACCTTTGGCACCATTGGAGCTGACTGTTGAAGCGCCAGGAAGACTTGCTACTAATGGCACCGAGGTCCGCGAGTTCGATGAAGATGTATTTGCTGAAAATTTTCGACCTGTTGTTGAGCAAAAGCCTGATGCTGTGACAATCAGCCTCATTAACTCTTTCGCAAATCCAATTCACGAGCAAACGGCACGACGTGTGGTCTTGAAGCTTCTACCAGATACTCCAGTCTCAATATCGTCTGAGGTCTTGCCAGAGCTCATGGAGTATGAAAGAACTATCACTACTGTCGTCAACTCCTATGTTGAGCCTCGTGTGAGTCTTTACCTTAAGAACCTCCTCACATCTTTGGAGGGGAAAGCCAAGCATCTGCGGATCCTCCGGTCCGATGGCGGCCTCTCTTCAGTCAGCCTTGCACGTCGTTTTCCCGTTTCCTGGGTTCTATCTGGCCCAGCTGGCGGTGTTACAGGAGTAGTATCAGTGGTGGCAAATCAGACAAAGTTTAAGAACCTGATAACTATTGACATGGGTGGTACAAGCACTGATGTCGCTTTGATTGATGATGGTGTTCCACGTATCAGGAGAGAGACCAAGATTGGAGATCTTGTCGTAAAGGCGCCTTCAGTGGATGTTCGTACCGTTGGAGCTGGTGGTGGCTCCATTGCAAGAGTGCCCGAGGTGACCAAAGCTCTTAGAGTTGGGCCTGAAAGTGCCGGTGCAGAGCCTGGGCCTGCATGTTACGGCAAAGGTGGTTCGGCAGCTACTGTGACTGACGCGAATGCAGTGTTGGGCTACTTGCCGAAGTCTCTGTTAGGAGGATCTTTCGCTTTGGATCTAAGAGCAGCAAAAGATGCGGTACAAAGGGTTGCAGATGATCTTGGGATTGGGCTTTATGAAGCGGCAGAAGGCATCCTGAAGGTTTCGAATGAGACAATGTCAGCTGCAGCTCCCTTGCCCCTTGACTAAACCGGAGACCGGAATTTTAACAGTAGTCACAGGTACGGCGCTCTCAGGTTAGTTTCCGTGGAGCAAGGCTATGATCCCAGAGACTTTAGTCTCGTTGCCTTTGGTGGAGCAGGGCCTCTTCACGCAAACTCGCTGGGCAAGTTGCTTCACGCCTTTCCTGTGATCGTACCTCCATCGCCTGGTGTGCTTTGTGCCTTGGGTGATGCAACAACTCTCCTCCGTCATGAGGTCGGAAAGACGTTCATCCGAGTCCTCTCGCAGGTGGGAAAAAGTGAGATTTTGACTCCGTATGACGGACTACTCAAGCAAGTGAAGAAAGTGATGCGCGAGGAGCAAGGAGTACCGGAGAACAAGCAGGTGTGCAAGTTTCTGAGCTTTATACCAGGGAGCTTCCTATGTTGGGCTGAGTGGCTAAACTCCGCGGCGCAAGGTTCATATGTTCCAAGCCGATTTCCGATACAGCGGTCAAGCCATCAACATTCCTGTGAATGTGGATCTCAAGCTATTGAAATCAAGGGGCCTCTCCTATCTCCGTGATCTTTTCGAGGTAGAACACGAGAAGCTGTTCACCTACCGTCTTCCGTCAGAGGTGGAGTTTGTGAATCTCAGGGTTATTGCAGAAGAAACGAAAGAAGAGTTGCCCGTCAGGATGTTGAATAAAGCTGAGTCTTCGGAGCCTTCAAATGTCTTGGTCACTGCGACATCAGATCTCATCTTTGAAGGACAATTATTCGAAGGCTGCGCTATTTGGGATCGCTCAGGTTTGGAACATGGGCATGTGATTTATGGTCCCTGTATCCTCACGGAGATGGACTCAAACACAGTCATTCTGCCAGGATATAAGGCAGAGATCGACGCTGTGGGGAACATACTGATCTGGGAGCTTGAACAGAAATTATCATCTACTGGTGTAACCGAGCAACTCGATATGGCAACAGTCGATATCTTCGAAAGTGCATTAGCAAATGCCAGAGCCGAGATGGATGCCTTAATGACACGAACAACCATGAGCCCTGCCATCCGAGAGCAACAAGATGAATTCAACGTCATTGCAGAGCCAAGCGGGAAGATGATGGTTGGTCAATTTGGCTCTTTCATTGGTGGTTTCCTTGATATATGGAAAGAGACCATTGAGCCTGGTGACATCTTTCTCACCAACGATCCCTATTCTGTCGCAGGAGCAATATCTCATCATAACGACTGGCTCATCTTGATGCCCACTTTTATGGAGGACAAGCTAAGTACGCATTGTGGAAGCATTTCTCTAGGAGCTGACTAAGAGCTTAATATAGTTGCGTGGACAGCAAACTTCGGCCATATGACCGACGTTGGCGGCAGCGTTCCTGGTTCCCTTCCGTGTGCGGCCAGTAGCGTCTTTGAAGAAGGAATACAGATTCCGGTTACTAAGGTCGCTTCAAAGGGCATCTGGAATGATGATCTGATGGAGGTCATCTATAGGAATGTTCGTTTGCCAGATTGGAACCGCAGCGATGTCCGGGCGCTGGTAGCTGCTTGCGAAATTGGTGAGAATTTCTCCGAACAATATTGCAGACCCATGACGCGATCCCGCTAATGATGCTTCATAGCTGGAAAACGCATGCTAGAGCTCTACACACGCTTCGGTGACACTATTTACTTCGCCGCCATCGACGAGCTCCTCTCCCGTAATCGAAAAGCCGTATCATCGATAATCAGCAAAATCTCCCAGGAGCCCACCTACTTCGAAGACTGGATAGATGATGATGGACAGGGAGTTGGACCATGGAAAGTTGCATGCACCATGACAAGAGTGGACGGCCGACTGAAATTCGATTTTACAGGCACGGACCCACAATCTCCATCCTCAATCAATTTCTATCTCAGTATCAACATGTTCAAGATGTTTGTTGGGATATATCTCCTAGTTGTGTACGACTCCAGCGTTGTAGCAAATGACGGTTTTCATGATTTGATCGATGTGTATATCCCCGAAGGCACGCTTCTCAAACCTATTCGCCCAGCCGCGTTATCATGTAGGACTCATTTTCTGGGACGACTGATGGACGTGCTCTCCGGCCTCTTGGGCCAGCGAGCGCCTGAGTTTATGACAGCAGCTGGCTTCTCCGATAGTCCGCACTTTATGTACTCTGGATATCGGCAGGATGGCTCTTGGTTTCAGCTTTATTGGATAGGCTTTGGAGGGATACCAGCGAGACCAATCGGTGATGGCCCTGACGGTCACTGTCTGTGGCCAGCGATGAAAGCCATACCCAATGAATTCCTCGAGCTCTATTACCCTCTTCGTATTGAAGTCTTCAACACTGTGGCAGACTCCGGCGGGCCAGGTCTTCATCGTGGCGGAAACGCTCAAAGAATCTACTGGCGCTTCCTGGAAGAAGGCGTAATTTCGTTGCACGATGACAGATGGCTGTCGAAGCCATGGGGAGTATTGGGTGGCGAGCCTGGTGCACGATCGACCAAGATATTGGTAAGATATTCTCATGATGCCGAGAACCCTCCACGAGAATCTTTCGGGAGCAAACAAGACCATATCAGGGTTAGCAGTGGTGATGTCCTCGAATGGGTGACTTGGGGTGGGGGTGGATGGGGAGACGCTCTACAGCGAGACCCAGAGGTCGTAGCATTGGAGGTACGGCGTAAGCTTGTAACAGCCGAGGGAGCTAGACGGTACGGCGTCAGTCTACATCACGACTTGAGCGTAGACGAGGAAGGCACGCGGAGCCTACGGAAAGAAATAAGGGGTACTAATCCAGAAATGGACCGATCAAAAGCCGAGGTTTTCAACCGTGGTGGATCTTGGGATGAGTTGAAGGCAAAGTGTATGGAAGAGACTGGGTTACCTGCACCTAAAGCGCCTTGGGAAGTTGTCTTGCGGGGTCCAATGACACAACTACCGTACTTCAAGAGATGGAAGGAAGAGCATATGCAAAGCCCGCACCATTGAAGCATACAGTCAGTGTTTTGGGTCTGGGAAGTGTATGCCGATGGCAGATAATACAGTATCAACGCCTTGAACTCCAAATTATCATGTTCGCTACGCGAATACGTCAATGACAAACTTCTCGTTCCTGGTATTCCCGCCACATTCTGGTCAGTCACTCCTACTCAAACTCACGACCCTTTCTAGTTTCACACTACGTTTAGTAAGTGTCCATCTAGCTTCCCCAAGAGCTCTAGCTAGCCCTGGGCTTTCGCATAGGTGCCTTCGGCCTTACGTACTGAAGGCCATATATATCAACGTCGTAGAGATCACCCTGTCTTGCACATGTTTGCACCTTTTGCCATTAATAGAGTACCTCATAGTCCTTGGCTGAATGTGTAGTGTATATGTGTAATAATCACCTGTTTCCTGAGATCAAGCACTCCGGAGAGGAGAAAATCAAGCGTGCCGGACAGAACAACTGATGACTGTTATTAGTGTTCGCTCTGCATGTAGTGGGAAGCGTAATTACTTGTTCGCAGTGCATATAGCCACTCGGATGGATCCCCCAATATTGAAAGCTTTGGAGAAGATTTAGCCACGCCCACAAACACTTCCTGGCTAAGATGGAAGCCATAGCATCAAGGCTCGAGCAGAGGTAATGTGAGCTCAAACTAAAACAAAGAAGGATCCTCGTTATTACTATGTGCGTGTCTACCAGTACAACTCTAAATGTCAGTCCGGGGAACAACATCTAGTCTTTTGCAGGAAAATGCACCTACCGTACGCGTCTCTCAACTTAACCAACTTACATGAATCAACAGGTACGTCGCGCCCGAAGACTCGTTCGCCCTGATTGGACCGTCCTGATGACGTGATTTATGCCACAGATATCCATACCTCGGACCTTGCTTTGCTTAACTTTGCTGAAGCCCTACTTTTCAACAACACAGCGAATAGGTCCTTGAGCTTCTATATACACGGCGTCTTGTTTAGTAACCTGCGGCTTCTGAGTTCGGATTGACTCGGTAAGCTGGCTTGCGGCAAGATCGGACTTCGTGGTAAGGAAAAGCGCAAGAACAGAAGCCTTATCGTGTAGATGCCGCTTGGGATCATCAAGCCCCTCCTCTCTTTCGCACTCTGTCTTCCACTCTGCAACGGCCTCGCTCATATCCAGCTCGACATCCAACAATGAACCCCGAATATCTTCCTTCGTCCAGCCCAGCTTCCGAGCATCTTTGATGACGTTGAGATACGAGAGAGTATATCCATCACGAAGCCAGTCAAGCTTATTGATGTAGCATGTTCTGCAGTAGAGGTCGCCAGGGGCACTAGGAATGAGTGCTCGAATCTTGTGGTAATGGACCGTGCAATGGTTCTGCTCGTGCGAGTACCCAGCCGAGCATGCCGATGCGAAGAGGTACTCGTTGTGGCCGCAGGCTGGGAAAGTGACGATGTCAACTAAACACATGACGCTAGTTTGGATGATTTCCCGTCTTCGTGATCGATTGATTCGATGATGATAATAGTTATGCTGTGAATTGATAGCGGCTGTAGAAGGTGTGTAGTCGCTGTAGATTCGAGATCAAAGGGCGGGAAGTCCTCGAAGCTTTTGTATGAGCAAGGGAGATTACATAAAACGTCTTCCCCTCTCGGGGCCATCATTCACGACAATACTCTTGTCTTGAGACAACGCTCTTTGATCTCGGGTCAAGAAAATACAAAGCATCGGTTGTCAACCACTGAAAGCCTTGTGCCGGGATCCGAGTCTAGAGCGGCTGGCTCGAATGCAATGCGTATTGTGTGGCAAGTACGGTCAGAGTGTAGTAGGGATAGAGTTTGGGTACACTTCATCCATGCAAGTAATTCAGAGCGGGTAAACAGCGTATCTGTTTGGCTTGCATCATTCATAAAGCGATCGAATTCCCAGCTTCCCTGAGTCAAATTCGTCGCTTTCTGAATTGAATATCAACGGTCGCTTAACAAATATTGGCAGCCTTTTGCGATTTACCCAGTCCTACAAACTGACATCCACAACCAAACCATGGGCAATCAATTCGGCCATAAACGAAAACATGCCGCCACATCCCGCAAATTAGTACATCCCTTGGTCAAATTGGCCAGCCAGCCTTGCTGAAATACATAACAAGCTTGGTCTGTACTGAGAGTAACACCAGGACCTGACATACCGGGTGGTGGCGAGCTGAAGTCAAGCTGTTCTCCGTCCTCGAGATTTCGACTAGTGGAGAAGGAATTGATCATGTAGGGTCCCATGTTCTGCGCATAGACGGGCTTTCCTGACCACGATTCTCCACCTGTGCACTCTGCTCCCTCATAGAGCGTGATTACAATGTCGACGTGAGAGGTGGTGGAATCTTGTCTGGTTTCGATGGAGCTGTGCGTGCTCAAAGCGGTCAAGGTAGAGTAAGCCGTCGTGAATAATAGTGTAGTTGTCAGGAATTTCTTCATTGCTACAGATAGGTAATGAAATCTCAGTCTTCGCTTTCAGGTGGCGACTTCGTGCCTGAAGGTGATGTAATGTGTCGTCGTCTTTCGCCTGCTTCGAGTGGGGGATGCAGGAAGACGGGGGTGTGACACTCATACTTCTCGTGGCCAAATGAAGTAGTCCATTGTTGGATTGATCAGTTACATCCGCTAAGCGCAGGTCTTTGTTCGCTTTCTTTGATTGCAATCACGTAGATGATACGCTTTCTTTACTGTTTGGGGGTTGAACATAACGGAAACAAAGCAATGACAGGGTTCCCACGCTTAGGACCAACATTTCTTGATCAAGTAAATTGCGCTTCGGAGCAGATCAAAGCAAAGATAATGAGACAAAGGCAGCAAGTTCACGTCATATGACCACTTCGACATGGGCACAGTGTTCAATGTTCCTTCTTACTCCAAGGGGGGTTTATTATCGGGAGGGTGCAATAAAGAACTCACTCGCTGCATCGTCGTCTGGCGTCTAGGCAAGATTGCCGTTCCCAGCAGGCTTTATCCTTTGTCGGTAGGATCATCCCCTTTGATGGAAGAGGCCAGCTCATGGTAGCTAAGGATTTCGAATGAATGCACCTTGACCCGGACTACTCAGCGAGAACCGTTCTCTCCCCACAGTGGTTGCACACTCTTTACCATGGTACCTAGAACGAAATCAGTGGGCGCTACGGTAGTGAAACTCCGTCGCTCGAGCAGACTCAAGAAACCAGTGGACACGTATGCGCCAACGATCACCAAGCTAGAGTCGAATACAAAAGCCACTGCGTCAACAAAGTCACTTGACATAGTCAAAGGAGATCGAAACACTGCCAAAATTGGCAAGAAACAGACCGGTGGGAAAAAGGGCAGTCGGGCAGCAAAGAGATCGGGACGGCCAACAGCGAGAGAGGTAAATAATGTCGTCGAGGAAACACCTCGGGTGGACAAGGATGAAAAGAAAGTCAGCATTGTCCCAGAAGCCATCAACCCAGAAGCCATCAACTCGGAAGTCGACACTGGTCAAGAGGTTCTCCTAGACCATTTCACTCAATCAGCTCTCCAAAGCGCAGGCGCACTGGAGATTGACGGTGCGCAGCTACCAACCCTAACAACAGGTATCCATCCAATCTGGCAGTACGACAATTTTACTTGGTACGGCGAGTTGTCGGAACAAGAAAACATCGAGCTATACTCCGCCATTATGCCTGCGTTACGCCTCGCGACTCATTGGATCACTGCTGCGCATCTCGAGGCTTTCTGGCTTCCGCTCTGGTTTCCGCGGCAGCTTGATGAGGGCGGCGATGGCGACGGAACACATGTAGTAGCTCAAGCCTTACCAGATCGTACAGAGGAGCTGGCTGGGCGCACAACGGCCTGGTTCGAAGAACTTGTCAAGGTCAAACTCAACTGGCAATTCCACCCGTTAGATTTCCAACAGGATGGATGGGCAACGACGCCGCCTAATATCAAAGCTTTAAAGAGTGTGGCTAGAACTGTACGTGTGAACGGAGACCCGGGACATATAACGGTAATCCACCATGACTTCCAATGGATGCTTCGGCATCCTGATGAGAATCTGAGCACGTCCGAGAAACTCCGATTGTTCTTCTATCTCGCCGTCCACCTGGTCCGCGAATTGGTCTGGCACGTATTTCTGTATAGATGGCGGTTGGACCATGCACATAATCCGGAACCGCCAGGTAGGTCCAACGTTGAATACCGTTCAAGAACGCCTAGAGACTCCCCTCCGATTTCGCCTTGTACGATTACACAGCTGCCCAACGATGCCCCTGCAGCTCAACCTTTTGTTAAGCTACCAGCAATTACCGAGAGTCTAATTGCCCGTTCAAAAGGTCCTGAACCACCTAAGAGGTCTAAAGTCCGCTATCTATTCGACAGCAATGGACATTCCGACGCACTCGACTCTGCTTGGGAGATCTTCATGTTCAAAGGGGCGATTTGGCGCATCATTCCAGTGGCCGGACCTTTGCCCTTTCCGAGGGTCCCATACGGCATTGCAATCCAGGTTGTCGAGGTCAAATGGGCTGACGATGATGTTGAGGAGATTGATGATGATGATAACACAGATGTCTATGATCCAATGCCAATGAGCCATATTAATAACCTATTCTCTGCCAGATACTGGTCCGACATCGAAAACGGAGTGAAGACTTGTCCATTGCTCGAATTAACAGGACGATTCCGCGCAAGGAAACCCACTATTGAGCCTGCACAATAAGTAGTGGTCGTTCCGATAGACGCCAAGTGTTAGACCTTGAGGCAGGGTCATACTTTTTAATATGAGCACGCTCTAATGACATGGTGTTGCAACAGGGGAGGAGAAATATAAATATTTACATTGTTGCATGTGGGATTTGTTGCACGCTGACCACTCTCAATCTTGATGGAGACTTAGGGATTCTGGACGCTAAGCGCAAGCTTTCGGGTCGAAGGATGCTCCGCTGTGGCCCTACCTAAGATAGAATATGACCTCACAAGGCCAACCGTACCGGAAGCATGATAAGTCGATGGGTGCACGGCTTCCAAAGGTCTCCTTGCAAACTGTACCCAAAATGCCAGACATCACACTCTACTTCCTCCAAGCATCCCGCTCCATCAGGATTGCCTGGCTCCTGGAGGAGCTTGGCCTCGACTACAAGCTCCACACGTGGGACCGTGAAAGCTCTGGCTTAGCTCCAGCCGAGTTCAAGCAATTATGCGGAACCCATCTTGGCAAGGCCCCTGTGCTCAAAGATGGGCGCTTGACCCTTCAAGAGAGTGGGGCGATCACTGAGTATGTCCCTGGAGCCTAGCCTCGCCCCAGCTTTCCCGACTGACCAAACTCTTCAGATATCTCTGTGAACAGTACGATGACTCGCATCGCCTCTTGCCGGTCGATCAAGCCCAGCGCGCCAAAGTCCGTGAGTTTGTTCACGCTGCCGAAGGCGCTTTCATGGTCCATTGTCTACCATCTGTATACAACCGCCGCATCGACGTCACGCTTGCCGAGAAGCTCGCACCCGGCATAGAGAAGATTGTTGCGAACGATCTTGACTGGCTTGAAGCTGAGCTAAAGAAGGGTAACGGAAGGTATCTAGTGGGTGATCATGTCACTGCCGCAGACACCATGGTAGCGTTCTCGGTACAGTTCATTTTCCGCATGAGACTGGGGCCACAGGACAGGAAGTGGGAGGGTATCGATGCGTGGCTGAGGAATGTAGAGAACGGGCAGGCGTATCAGCGTGCTGTAGGAAAGACAGGACATCAGCTGTAGATGTAGAGCACACTTAAGTGTCATGCTTCATTCCCCAAACAAGTCTGGTGCCACTCACGGCCCACTGCTCAGCCGTGGCGTTGTGCATAGTATAGCCCGAGTGCCCTGCAACTTTTTGTACACCAGCCAAGTACTTGTGAGGAGCGTAGTAATATGCTTGTCAGCTGGCCATTTCTGCCCTCGGGTATTTGAACACATCGACCAATGTTCAAAGCAAACTCCATTGCATATGCCCGACAGATCCTGCTCTTCTCTTGTCGCATTGTCCAGCTTGGGATCTCGATGACAGTCGCGATGTGTCTCACGTGGCTTGTTGTACACAGACAGATCGCAGAGGATCTCTCTAGCTGTGTCATGTAAAGAACATTGCTAAGCTCCAGACGCGCTTCCTCAGTTGCCCACATCGGTCGCTCGAGGCCTGAGGAGATGGTGTAAGGTGAACGTCGAGGAAGCCTTGCATCTCTTTCATGTGATAGCCCACTAGGGATATGGAGATGTAGGGTGACACGATGTTGGGAATTGAAGGCGACATTGTGGGTTGGGCGGTGCTGAAAGTCGCGAATACTTTCATGTTCAGGTGGGAAGCGGCGTCCGATTCAACATGGTCTCGGGCGCCGCTTTCTAGGCGGCATTTACCTCCCTGCTAGTTGCCTGCGTCTGAAGTTGTAGAAGTGGAACAAAGGTATTACAGTCACTGGTAATCTGCGTACAGACTCAACAACGGTCGCCTCTAAGCGTATAGAGCAGCCTCAATGCGTAGATATAGAACCTCCTAAGGTGGGGGGTGGTGGTGGTGACGTACAGTACAGTATGTCTCAGCCCATCTCTAGGCTGTTACGGGCAGTTACAGGGGTGGGGTGTGCGGGATCTGCTCCCTAGCTCGCCTAGACACCAAACGCCTCTAAGCAGCTTTGCCCGCCATCCTGTCACTCCGCGCCTTATGGTAACTCTACCGCCGTCAATGTGTGCATTCCACATGAGACTGAGGTGGTCAAAATCTTCATACCTTCAAATCTCATACCCTAGCACCGCTTAATCACACATTCTCAATCAATGTTCAATCCACTATGTCATTTGTGACCAGTCAATGTTCATTAAGGCGTGAGGATCAGCACGTAGAAGTCGCCGGCTCGGCTTGGTAGTCACCTCTACAGTAGAATGCGGCTACAGAATTCTCGGGTGCTTGCTCTAGGAGGTTCACTGAGGCTTACATGTGTGGATGAGAAAGCCTCATAACGAGATGTTCCAATGCGTAGCCCTAGGTAATCTTACATCTTGGATCAGCCACCACGGTCATCCATTCAGACTTCAAGCACAAGCTTCACCCCACTAACTCCCCCCTTCAACTCGTCCAACGCTGCGTTCGCTCCGTTCAAGCCGCCCTCAATTACCTTCAGCTTCGGACTCGGTACAAACTCGCCATTCTCTAACTTCTCCTTCAACCAGACATTGAAGACGAAATGGAAATGCTCATTCCTTGCTTTCTCATCCGCTGGGGCCGAAACGAACTTCGCGTCCACGCCTTCTGTCGTCGGCGAATCGTCTTTCAGCGGTATCGCCGATGCCAGCTTCGCAGCCCCTTCCCCCTTTAACTCCTTCAAAACCTCGACACATTCTCTGAATTGGCCTGCCGCATCGAAACCGCTGGAAATCATGACTCCATCCTCCTTCGCAGCTTTCACGATATCCTTCACCACGTCCTCGCTCTTATAGTCAAACAACTTGCTCGCACCTAGCGTCTTCAGATACTCGTGATTCTTCTCACTCGCAGTAGCATAGACAGTGAACCCCATCAACTTCGCAATCTGAATCGCTGCACTGCCAACACTGCTCGCACCTCCCCAAACCAGCATTCCTTTCCTATCCGCAGCCGTGTAAGCTGTGTCACGTGCAATGCCTATGCTGTACCACCCAGACCACACCGTCGCGACCGCCATAGGGAGTATACTCGCCTCGGTGAAGCTCATTTCTACTGGTATTGGCGCCGCATTCGCAGCCGGAACAAGCACGCGCGTCTGTAAAGCACCGTAATCAGGATCACCTTGCTTAAAGAATGATGGCGCGAAGGCGGAGACACGTGTGCCAGGCTTGAGGGCAGCAGAGGACACCGACGAGCCAGCGGAGATGACTATGCCCGCAATATCGGAGCCTACGACCGCAGGGTAGGCAGCGATTGGTGGAAAGCCCATGTCGCGCTGGTACCAGTCAATTGGGTTTACCGCAATGGCCTTGACTTCGATAAGAAGGTCATCAGGTCCCGGGCTAGGAGTTGGGCGGTTAGTGACTTCGAGGCGGGAACCTTTTGCGGGGAGTATAGCAGCGAGGTGTTGATGTGACATAGTGAAGGTTTGATCGATTGCTTGTGGTACAATGTGGGTAGTAGGATCAATGATAATCGGGCGATGTGGATTGGGGGAAATAAGTGGAGCGTGAATATTCTGGAGAGTTATATTGGAGGAAAAAAAAGAGATGGGGTCATCAGTCGTTGAAATGTGAGAACAAAAGGCTGGAGCCTTGTTATTCGGTCTAAGTCGGGGTCCGAATGGCGTTTATCTCCGCGTTAATTCATCATCCCTACTCTACATTGTATGCGTTATACATTGAAAATGCGATTCCGGGCGAGATCATTTGAGCGCTTCGATCTTGTCACCCTCTTCTGTCCTCGAAGTCGTTTGTCATTCAGCAGCATGGGGAAAATATAGGTACCTAACGTGGGCTTGGAAAGGCTCAAGATTCCATCAGATGATCCAGTACGCATCGGATAGTCTAAATGGGAGACCTAGAACGACTTGTCTTCTAAAGCTGACCTCAATATTAGCCTGACCAATGTTGATGGGGAAGAGCAAATCTGAAAGAAGAGTCCGTGAGCATCACCCCAATACTCCAGGTCTCCTAGGGCTGACCAAGGGCAAAAGCCCCCGCCATCGTGCGTTTCTCCTACTCATACATCTTTACTTGTCACCAGTATCAACCCAGCTCATTCAAATTATCCGGTAGGATTGACAATGCATTAGAAAGCGAATTAAATGCTGAATGCGTTTCTAAAACGTCTAGCATTAAGTTGCTACTGTCAGCCTTGCATCTTGCCCACATGATATGAGCTGTCATCATTGTAGCCATGGCCGGTCCTTTGTCTATCCTGGCCTCCGTACTGACTATTGATGATGCGTTGAAGAGAGTCGTTGATGTGTATAGCAAACACGTTACCCATATCAACAATGCTCGCATAGAACTGCAGACCATTATCGAGGACGTACACGCTCTAAACGGGACTTTCAAGAAGGTTCTTGGACTGTGGATGTGGTTGTTATTTATACCAACCCTTCAAGCGGGTGTTGACATAATTTCACGGGGCGTCTTTGGAAGTGGGATGTATTCATAGAGGATCGATGAATTGTTTGCAGGGCCCCAAGCAGGCCCATGTATATACATGAGCACTAGTGTGGCCGGGGCCTAACAAGGGGGTCATCTATATTTGACATGAAGCCACCAGCTGCCCAAAGTCTGCGTCACTGCCTCTGCCATTGCTTTGGATAAAGTACGAAAAGCTATGTTTGATATTCTTTTACAACCAATGCTGTCTTGTTCACATTTTTTCTGTGGTGTAGTCTCTAGAAAGGCCCATTCTTATAAGGACAGGCAGAGCCTTGCCCTCCACTCCCGCTCCTAATATAGCAGACCTTCTGTGCCCCACACGCCTTTGTAGAGCAATTCTTCGTCACAACACTACTCTTCGTCTCCAGGAAATTATACGTCTCAACTAGAGACTGGTTCGACAGCATTGAATAAGTCACATCGTTCCAGAAAGTCGCATTGAGAGGCGACGTCTTAGGCCAGGTACCATTTACATTATACGTGGAGCGTGCGTCGTATTCGAATTTCCAGACCGGGCTCGTCCAGGTAAGAGATTCGGAAACATTGGCAAAGTACGTCTTGATGCCCATGATCTCGAACGTCTTGGAATCTACTTGGTACAGCTGGTAGCCGGCGTTGTTGCCTGTCAGTGGAGTAATCGATGGACCAATGAAGCCCATGGTTAGTGGTTTGTTCTGGTCAATGGCGTTGGTATTCCGGAGGGTACCGTTCATACTGGTCGAATTGAAGTCGTAGAAAATTTGAATTTGATCTTCGTGGGTGTGACCTACGATGGGGTTAAAGGAAATCATGAATCGCTTAGTGGACTGTACTAACCGAAGAATACACCAGCGATGGTTGCTGGAGAAAAGCGTCGAACAATGGAGTAGAATAATGCTGTCGGGTTTGGCAGTCCCTGACTTCCGTCATATCCAGACAAGACATGCCCGATGATCCAGGCACGCTGGCCTTTGGCTTCGCAAGCTTCCAACTCCGAGATCAGGAAGCCTAGGATCCCGGACTGGTCCGGGTTGGTGAAGTTGAAATAGTTGAAGATGTTGCTTACATACCAGAAGTCGGTATTGATCGAGATGATGCGGAGACCTTGAGCGGTTGTGTGCGCATAGGCTCCATAATGCAAAGATGCATAGTTGGCCTCCGATTCCGTGATCCAGCCGTCCCTTTGCCAAAGCGAGCTAAGAAGATCGTAGTTCCAGCTGAAGATATTGTTCTGCCCTGCGGTCTTAGGACCAATATTGTTAGGGGTGTTGTACGCCTCTGGCAAAGAATCATGATTGCCTAAGGTTGGGTAAATTGGCACATTGCCCATCCTAGCCTTAAACACAGCGTAGGTGACGTTCTCTTCGTACTCAACATACGCTCTGCTCAGTTGATCATCGTTCTATAAATAGAAGCTGTCAGGAACTGTGTGTATCGCCTTTGTGGACGTGACTTACATCGTGGCTCACGATGTCACCTGTAAAGATTGCGAAACTGACATCGCTGATGTTGAAGAATTGAGGCATGGATGTGAAAGAAGACAGCGCCAGATCGGGTGGAGAATCACAATACAAGTATCCGAATCGCGAAGCCGGCACGGAGGCATTGCTGACCCCAGTATGCAATTTGTTGTTCGTCGAATAAGGTCTGCAGCACAGATATTGTGAGCAATTAGCTTCGGAGCCAATATCATACCGAGGGTCCAGGTGCCAGTCAGAGAGATGTAGCACATTGATGGTCTCGCCTGATGGCTTTGGAACGATGGATGCCTGTGGCGGCTTAGGGCTGAAGTACAGACTTTCATCGATCTCGATTGTTGGTGGGACACTGCATGTATCAAAATTATAGTAGCACCATGCCTGGTAGTCACCGGTAGACCCATTCATCTTCGCATAGAGTTGAGCCCAGTAAGGCCCAGTACCACCAATGCCGGAGAATTCAGCTGTGCAAGTTGCGGCATAGACATGGAAATGCGTAAGGTTACAAGCACGAATCAAGAGGTCGGTGATGACGGAGACGGCCTGAGAGATAGCCGCCTCATGCATGATTCTGGTTGACGACATGCACTTTGTACAATTGGACGAGGCGTTGTTGTTGAGGATGGCTAAGATCTCGTTGAAGAAGAAGTCTTCGGTCTGATTCGTTGGTTTCAATGGTGTGAAAGGCGCCGGAATTGGCGAGGTCTCATTATACGGTGGAACGTCACCAGAGCCATTGTAATAGAGGATGGGTCCACCCTTGTCGTCAATGGTATTGGTCAACTGCGGGTTTAGTGCCTCAGGCGTCGAGTTGATTACTCCTAGAGCATGGGTTGCGTACTGCAACAGGACGATGCTGCCAATGTTACGGAGCAGCATGATTGTGAGGCAAATGAGTGATACAGAGAACAGGAACACTAGGAGCGAATGTCTGTCAGGACGTAGCCTGGCCATGGCAACAGCGCTCCATATATACTGCTTGGCAGTCGAAGCTGACCTCATCGCAGGATCGCCGAGATGGGAAGCTGGAATCTAGGACATGCGCCGTCCGTATTACCGAAAGAGGCTGGTGATGGAGGACTTCAGGATCTCAAGCCAATCAAAATCGAGCATCTTGGCATGAAGTGCATGTACTCGCATGCGCTTCAGCTGTGTGCCGGCAATAGCTTCCGCGTAGAGGGGTTCTCTAGCTGTGTAGATGCTGGGTATTTCTCGAATACGTTTAGAAGCTGTTTAAGTCAGACCCTACAAGTACTGGTTGATCGTCAGAAGTCGTTCACGTGGGATGTACATGGAGAGGATTGGTTCGTTGTTTGGAGGATGGAGTGACATCAAACTGCTTCAGTCCTTAGTCCTTACTCCTTCCTCATGCAGTAATATGCCTAGCCTTCAAAGCTAAATGGTCCCGGCGATGCGTCGCTCAGAGAGCTGGGGTAAACAATAGAGTGAGCTTCCAATTAGTACAACGTCTCTCTGCGACTAGAGTCTCCTTAGAGTGCATCGTGCGCGCATCGGCACTTGCGTAAGCACGGCTACGCGGAAGGACAGACTCCACAGTCCACGTGGTCTGAACCTGGGCTCCAGCGTCTGCAATTGGTATATGTCAAGAACAATGGGGTCTTCTCGTTCCGCCGACGGAGATTAAATAGCACCCGGAAACTCTTGGCATCAGCCCCCCATGGCTATCTTAGGTATCAAGAACCTAAGGTAATCCTCAGGTTCTGCACAAGGAGACATCCTCTTGTCGTAGAGTGATCCTTACTAAAGCTCTTGTCTTTAGCGCTTTGGTCTCCTCCAATGAAGGAAGACTCCTGCTAGCACGGCGGCTCCACCATTAAGACGCATCTGCTAATCAGCAGCACATCCTGCGAGGTTGCCTGGCAACTCGGGCCTGACTATCAGGCTACTGAGCAAGGGACCACTATATGCGCGGTTGAGAACGATGACGAGCAGCTAAGCAGTCGAATAACTATTAAGTCAGTCATCAATGCTGTGGGCGGCAAGCTGAAGACATCGCCACGATCGTGGACACCAAACGAACCCATCCTGCTAGTGAGAAGGCTTCTGAGCTCTTTCAGCTAAGGACCACAAGCTGATTGCTCATTCTCGTAGCATATATCACTGACGGCAGCGCTACCAGGCAATGAACAAACGAATATTACCACTCTCTCTAACGCGGAACAAGTAATCGAAGACCAATCCCCCCACCAAGCCCTCCGCGAATAACAAGTTAGCGGCAGAAGCTCTGACTCTGACAACTCCATTGACGAAGGCACTTGTACATTCCTACCCTCAGATATATACCGCTCGCATCCCCAAAACCTACGTGGTCAACGTCCTCCACTATGAATACCTTCAACCAAGGCAAGAGGTGGACGTCCTACCCTGCCACCTCCAAGACTTAGTAGGGAATCGGAGTCGCGATGCTGTTTGCTGGTTATGGGACTACATATATCGCGCGAGATCTTTGCAGCTCTCGTAGCATCTTGTCACGTCCCTGCATCCTTGCCTCGCTGCCGTCAGCTTTATCGTGGAACACGCTGTCAACACTACTATGGGGTGAGTCATGGCTTGGGAACAGCTTGAATAGGACACACTATCCTCACAGATGTGGTATCGAATTCGACCCCGTCCACTTAGGGTAGACCGATGTAAGAGCAGGACTAACAACAAAAGATATGGGTGAAACAGAGTGCGCCGAATAAAGGCGATACAAGCTGCAAGCAGAGGCTCCCTGCGCATCTGCAGGCATCCGTGGGTTCAATGTGAGTGGGGCGTACGACTGGACTGGTCGTGGAGCACGAGGATAGATGACGAAGTACTGCGCAGTGATGGCAGCGATTGCCTGGCATCTCCTCGTTGATCGGGTAACCTTGATTCTAGTCACCGTATATATCAGAGGACTGTGGACCATGGAAGTGATAAATCCTTGGAAAGATGCTCTGGGTTTCTAGGCAATCCTGCCAGCGTGCTGGGCCAAGATCCTTCGAAAGCAAACAAAATTCTAATGCTCAATGACTTCGAGACCACCCATGGACTTTTCATGCTAGACACCTACGTCCACATTCACCCCAGGCCGTATGGGACGACTTCTTCCTATGTTTCTCACGAATTGAGCGTGTTCCACGTTCTTTCGAAACTCCCAAGCATCATACTATGTAGCATATGCCTTGCTCAAGTCCAACCTATCGACGACAAGATGCCAGGGGTTCGCTGGCCACTTGGGCTCATAGCTTCAAAAGGAAGCAGTTTTCGGATAGTTCAATGCAAGCTATTTAGCCTTCTGTCAATCACGAACAGCAAGAGAAGGACGCTCAATGTAGATCACCGCTAGATGAGAATGGTATTGAAGAAACGACTAGAGTGCACCCGTCATCTTGTTACCCAACAGCCACATAAGACAAGGAGACAACCTCGACTCGCTCTGGAAAAGCCTAAACAACAAGAGAAGACTAGGAGACGTTCCGAAGCCTTCTGTTACCAAACGCAACACCTCAAACGAAGCATTAGACTTCTCTTAACAACGAGGCTCAGTGATTGATGACCAATATTGCAGGAGAGAGAGTGCGATTGGATTAGTTGCAGAGGGGAATATCTGTGCGCAGAGCTACTCTCTCTCGCTAAGTCCACGATGCAGGAGAGGCAGGACAAGGTGGCAGAGTTGGAAGAAAGCCTCCGTGAGGTGGAGATAGAGCTGGAGGACGGTGAGGTCACACTGCACAACCTCGAAGAAGCTGCATTGGTGAATTACGCCTAGATCGTATATCAAGGTCTTCTGCCACGAGGATAAGACGTTAGATGAATTGCCGGAGGTATGATCGGATGTCGGCATGAATCACTCATTCATACTGCATCGATTATTCAAAAGCAGTGTTCTGAATTAGTCTTTGATCAGTATATCAGCTATCTACAACAGATTTAGCAGGATTTCCACGGTGGCGATGGTATACTGTCATGGCAATCATGCTCTCTGACGCATTGTATCGCTAACAAGGGAGACTCTTGTTGGACCTCACATACTAACTAGAAGAGGATAAGAACGACGGGTTAATCTAGCACGAGCATCCGCGAGATCTTATTGCCGTAATTGCGCTTCGCTTCCAAGCGCCGCTCTGGGTGCAGATTCTTCGCTAAGCTTGTGATAACTGCACAGAGCTGACTCCTGTATGGACTAGTCGCTTCTGTATCTCGTCAATTATGCCGACGATGGGTTTAGACTGTGGTACTCCCCTTGCACTGCTATGGACCCTGGAGCGGTCTGGAAGAGTGGGGTAAATTGAGCTAGCCTTCTCGTCCAAATCAAGCGGGACCATAGTACAGTAAGCCGCTGTCTAGTCCACGTCAGACCGTCCGTTATGCACATGATTTTCCGCCTCCGTATATACCCACTCCTACGAGGTCGCTTTGAGAGACATCGCTGTACATTCCTTCTAGAAATCCCCACTTATATGAACGAACCATGGTGTTCCTAGCCGAGAAGATTGTACCAGTGCCGACTCAAGACATCTTGTCGTGGATCTTCGATAATGTGCCCTACGACCAGGACAAGCCAGTGAGTGGCGAGGCTTTGGACCGCCATAGATGATCTCCGAGACGAGGACTGAGTACCTATATAGATATACATCGACGCCACAAAGCCCGAACGCTCCATCTCCGCCAGCCAAGCGCGTCAAATCGTCAGAAGACTCATTGCGGGTTTACGAAGATGGGGTCTGAAGTCTGGCCAGAAGAACGTCGTTTGCGTGCACTCGTTCAACGATATCATGTTCTCGATGATGTTCTTGGGAATCATTGGCGCTGGAGGCATCTTCGCTGGAAGTAACCCGGGATATACACCCTACGAGCTAACTCATCACTTTCGAATCTCGGAAACCAAATTCATCGTCACTGAACCAGAAATGCTAGGGCAGGTTCTTGAGGCCGCTAAGGAGGTCGAAATACCGACCTCAAATATCCTCATCTTTAATGTTCTTGGGCAACCGATACCAGCAGGCTTCCAGTCCTGGGAAACCATGCTGACTCACGGCGAGGAAGATTGGGTACGCTTTGACGATCTACAGACTGCGAAGACCACGGAAGCTGCCAGGATGTTTAGCAGTGGTACTACAGGCCTGCCAAAAGCCGCCATGGTGACGCACCACAATCTCATAGCGCACCACACTTTGGTTTGGCATAGCGAGCTTATACATCACGATGTGAAACGGCTCTTGACGTTTCCCATGTTCCACGCCGCAGCTGTTCCTGTTTCTCATACGACGACCCTCAAAGCTGGACATGGAGGGATTGTGATGCGGAGATTCGACCTAGCTCAATTCCTTAGTAACATCGAAAGGTATCAGATCACCGATTTGAGTATGGCTCCGCCAATAGCAGTTGCAGCAGTCATGGCCCCCATAACCAAGAACTACAATTTAAAGTCTGTGAAAAATGCAGTTTCAGGTGCTGCGCCACTAGACAAAGGCCCACAAGCGAAGTTCGAGGCTTTGATGGGCGATGGATCGCCTTTCACGCAGGTCTGGGGTGAGGTTTCTTAGAAACACTGGGGCGTAATTCTCTCAGGCTGACCGCCACTTTTAACCAGGCATGACGGAGGCTACATGCATCGTCACGAACTTTCGATATCCAGAACATGACTATACCGGAAGCGTGGGACGTCCGGTACCCAACATCGATATGAAGTAAGTCTAGCTGCCCATCCTCATAAACAACCTTGGCATTAGCTGGAGCGTCGAACTGACTCAGACGTGTGCTTTAGGATCGTGGACGAAGATGGGAAGGACATAACCGACTTCAATGTTAGCGGTGAATTGTGCGTCCGCGGACCCACTGTTGTTCCAGGCTACCTCAACAATCCTGTCGGTAACCAAGCATTCGATACAGACGGCTTCTATCACACTGGTGACATTGGCTACTGTGAAGCGATAACTAAGAAATGGTACATTATCGATCGAAAGAAAGAGCTCATCAAAGTCAGAGGGTTCCAAGTTGCGCCGCCGGAGCTTGAAGGCGTCCTCATGAGCCATCCGCAAATTGTTGACGCTGCTGTTATCGGTGTCCAATTCGGTCGAGACGATAGCCAACTACCAAGGGCATATATCGTAAAGAGGTCAGGCGCAGAAGGAGATCGATTAACAGCCGAGGATGTGAAGAGACATATGGAAGGTAAATTGGCCAAATTTAAACAGCTGGAAGGTGGTATCAAGTTCATAAGTGTAATACCGAGGAATGCAAGTGGCAAGATCTTGAAGAGAGTCCTTCGAGATGAGGCCAAGAAAGAGATGAATGCCAGGCTATGACCTGGAGAGAATATTGCAAATCCTTCCCTTACAGCGGATTGAAGACTGTGCTGTGTATGCAATTGAGCCTAAAGCATCGGACTGGAGCATATACGTGTCGACTTTACAAGGCCATTGTATTCTTTGTTGTTCGTGTTCTTTGTTCTACATGACAACCTAATACTTTAATGCACCTTCTTTTAGTCGTTGTCATTACAAAGCTATTCATGCTCCTTTCACGTCGAGCAAACACTCCATAAGACCATTGTACGATTCCTCCGAACGTTTCAGCATACCATACTCGATGCTTCACACTAGAACACCACCCTACAACAGCCATGCACTTCTGGCGCACAGAAGTACGACTACAAGTTGTGCTCAATTATAGCATTGTCTTGATTCTTTGCATCACAGAAATAACTATCACATTGATAAACATAATCGAACAACTCGCACCCCGACTACAGCATTTCCACACGCAGCCAGAGCTAGGCTGCAACGGCCACATCGAGCTCTGCAACCGCAGCTTCTCTAACATCACACAAGTAGCCTCTCACGACTCTGCCTTTGTCGGCATCCTACCAATGGACAATCAGAACCTAGAAATCACACACCAGCTCGACTCCGGCGTTCGCTTCCTCCAAGCACAGACTCATCTCGACGGACTCGGCCACTTAAGCCTCTGCCACACAGACTGCGGCATGAAAGATTCCGGCACCGTCCAAGACTTCCTCGTCACAATCACCAACTGGCTAGACAAGCACCCACAAGAAGTAATAACCTTACTCCTCACAAACGGCGACTACACCAACCTCACCCACTTCTCCGAAGCCTTCACCGCAAGCCGCGCCTCCGAGCACGCCTACATCCCCCTCCCAACCCACAACGCCTCCATCCTCTCCTCCTGGCCCACCCTCGGCCAGCTAATCACGAGCGAAAAGCGCCTAGTCGCATTCCTAGACTCCGGCGCCTCCCCCTCAGTCCCCTACCTACTCAACGAATTCGATTATTTCTGGGAAACGCCCTTCGACACCACAGACCCCACTTTCCCCCAATGCACCATCAGTCGGCCGGGAAAGCTGCACGCGTATCCAGATGTTGCGGCTGAGAGGATGATTATTATGAATCATTTCCTTGATACGGAGGTGCTGGGGATGGACTTACCGGATCGGAGGGATGCGCGGAAAACGAATGCTGCTAGTGGGGTAGGGAGTTTGGGTGCACAAGCGAAGTTGTGTGGGGAGGTGCATGGGAGGGCGCCGGTGGGGTTGCTGGTTGATTATGTTGATCAGGGGGAGGGGATCAGGGCTCAGGATATGTTGAATGGGTTTTAAGTTGTATATACTTTGTAACTAGTACGTAAAACGATCCTCGATATCGCATGCTGTACTTTCTCTAGGGGGAAACATTTGCTACGAACTTTCGATACCTGCTTGTGGAGCCGCCGTCAAGTTCGCCATACGAGTTCTTGTACTCTTGACTTCAAGCGTTACCTTCACCCTCCCCTGAGAGATGGAGCTGCCAACAAATCCATTAGCAACACAGATCGATTCCAGCGCCACAAGACCAGCCCAAACATCATACCACCGCGCAAACAGCGGCTCGCCATGGTCTTCGAGCTCGACTATCGCAGTATAATCCCATACATCTGCAGTGATTCAGCCAACGGCCAGCCAGCCAGGAAATGTTCTTTGCACAGGCCATGCTAGAAATCTTACCTGAGACCCGTGGGGTAGGGTGGAATGTCTGGGGAAGTCGGACCTGGATTTGAGCTTCGGATCCTTCTTCGCCGAATTTCATGTACTCCATGTCTGTGGGTATACTGTTTATCAAAGCTTGGCTGATGCTGGTGAAATCTCGCCTGAGCCCGCCACATCCTACATGCGGGATATATTTTTCGATCGTTACGGCCAGCATCCCATGTTCTCCTATCAATGATGGTAAGCTGTGACAAGACTAGCTAGAGATTCGCGTGTGCAATGGAACGGGCGATCGCTTAGCGGGCAAAATGAATGGATACATACCTACATACGCGAATCCACCCGAGTTAGGTAGGCAATAGTTAACAGTCAGACCTGCTGCTTCCTTGATATCAAACCATGAAGATGTATCGCTTTCCTCTCCGGACTTGGGGAAGATGGTGATGGCGCAAATGCCGTCCGCTGAGGACGGGGTCAGAAGTGCTATATCAGAGCTCGATGATCAATGTCTTGCGAGTTGACGGCGGTACTCTTACTTACGACTGGCAAATCGACGTGGTGTCTGCACGATGGATCCACTGCCCCTATTGCCGAATTGGATTTGGTTCCTGTAGTGCTTCATTTTCCGGACAGCTTCGCGGCAGCCTTGGACGTTCAGGTTGTCGCCGTACTCTACGGCACTACACGTGGGATCGCCGTGGATACCTACAGCCTTTGTGTTGGTACTATTGTATGCGGTGTTGAGGCCTGAGGCATTCAAATGGAGGATTGAAAGGGGAGCGCTCAGAGAGGATGGCGATGTAGATGTATCTAATAGTGCTGGAATGGAGGGAAGAAGTAGTGCTAAGCTGGACACGAATAAGAGCGCAAGGGCAAAAAGAGTCGTTGATAATGTAGGACCAAGCATAGTCAGTGTGACTTGATGCAGTAAAGATCCGGTAAATGTTCGATGCGGAGGCAGGCTTGGGCAGTGCTCGATTCGTTGACAGGGATACTCCAAAGGAACCAAGAATAGGACTTGATGCTGATCTGCGATATCAGAGGACCAAGTTCTTAAACAGGTCCAATTCAGGCTCCCAAGCTCATGGAATGTTTGGCGGAACGGCCAGATTGGCACTCTCAAGCGCATGAATGTCAGTGGCAGACTTCCAACGGCGTTTGTATCGCCGCGCCACTACGTATGAGATAACCGGGTAGCGGCTGCATCTCACGTAAGGAGCATTTGATCATGAGCAGCATTGCAGCCTTGAGAACCTTCCTGCAAGGAGACCTTGGCGTCGTTGCTTATCCGCTCTTTTTCTACACCGACCGGGACTGTTATATTTCCCAGAACAGAAAGTGCCAGACACACCCCTGAAATCGTTAATGATTGTGAGATGAGGAGGAATAGTAGTGAATCATGATTATTCGTCCGTGCAATATCGCCTCTACGCACGCGTAAAGAGTGGTCCTGATACACAAGTGCGATGGAAAGGCCGCATTGCCGCTTCAGGGAGTAATGTAGCGGGATTATCATGTCTACTATAAGCCCGATAGTTATCAACCATGAATAACACAATGATGATATATCTTACGTTGGGCAAAGTCACAATCTGTCGTCGATGGAGTTAGCAAGCTAAAGAACATTATCATCACAGAGACCGGAAAAAGAAAGTCTTGCGCTAGTTATCAGCTAAACTTGTTGGCGAAACCTCGGCTAAAAGGCTAACCAGGAGCCAGGTTAGATCCCTGAGCGTCCCGAGGAGCCGAGGTCCCGACCGCCCCCCAGAGGAGCTGCTTTAGGGCCAAATAATAGTTCTAATGTAGCCCTAAGACCCTAAGACAACTCAAAGGATGCGACTACGGAGTACTACACACAGAAGATGGATCCTTCTAGGATTCTGCGGCGTCCCAACATTCAGGCAACAGCAACAGCAACAGCATGCCTCCATCATCTCTCAATGCAGAGCATGCCCGCCAAACTATTCCATTAGCATGCAGCTGTTATATTCTTCGAACCCCAACTCAGTTTCCACAAAAGTGGCCCCAGCTAAACACTGCATGTTAGACTGCCTCCAGAGACAGCACGTCAACAAGCCTAAAACTCGTGCTAGCTATTGACGCTGCAAGACTATTCTCACTCTAAGTTGGGCATGCCTTCTTTGTGGAGCTGCGGTCTATTATTGCTCCTGTGTCGTACGGCGGCTTCAGTAGATAGGTGGTGTGGGAAAGCTTATCGACCTACGTCAGTGACGCCAGTACCGTAATCTTTCAGAACCCTCTGGATGTCTGCATTCATATGGAGAATCAATCACTGAGCATCAATTTGTCTTATAGTGACCCTGCAGTTGACCCTGGTGGACGACTCGACCCGCCAAGCCTGTCGCCCGTTCCGCTGTTGTACTTGCAGGTCCGTCCTCATGTACAACCTTACCTTGATGAGGATGGGACCGGAGCTCTCATTATCGATGCAATGGTACAGTCCAGATCAGCATGTCATGAAGCGGGAGCAAGCTAACACGCGCCCATCACAGCTTACGTATTCCCGTGGAATGCCTTACAACAACATCCTGGTGGATCAAGCAATTGATGCGCGTCTTGACTCATTCTCCAGCATCTCGGATGTATCCTCACTCACTTTTAATGCGTATAGATCAGATACCGGAAGACTCCTCGCATCAGATATCAAAGTTAAGATAAACTCGACTGGCACCCTTGCTGGCTTTTCTCTGATTCCCTTTACACCTAGCTTTTCGCCTTACAACATTTCGATAGTGTGCTCAGATAATACAAAGTATACTGCATCTACGCAATTCCTGCGATTGCCATCTCGTACCGACGGTGGCAGTATTACGAAGATTGATAACCTTCGCGGAGCGCTGCTTGTGAACTCTTCGACTGAGTCTTCCTGGAAGAACAGTATCTTCAGGCCTCTATTTCCCTATTCCTTCTACTTGAATGGGAACTGGCTTGTTGAAGATCCGGGAAACATGGCAGCTTTTAGACGATATGGGTATAATGTCCTTCACATCGTACCTGCGGGCGGGCTGGGCTACAACTTTACACAGCTTGATGAGTGGCTTGACGAAGCCGAGAGAGTCGGATTGTGGATCATGTATGACATGCGCTGGACTTATCAGAACTCGTCCTTGGTTGAATGGCAAGTCAATCGCCTGAAAACGAGGCAAAAGCTATTGCTGTGGTATACGGCAGATGAGCCAGGTATGAATAACGAACACGCATGTCCTTGTTGAGCCATTGACATTCGTTTTGCAGATGGACAAGTTGATCCTCTGAATGCTCCCAAAGAAGCCTACGATCTGATCAAATCTCTGGATCCTTACCACCCTGTCTCGCTTTGTCTGAACTGCGAGAACTATCACTTTGAAGAATATGCAGCCGGCGCGGATATCGTTCTCTCTGATGTATATCCAGTCGGCACCAACACATCCTGGTCCACAAGATACGAGACCGTCTGTAATGCCACCTACGGCTGCTGTGGATGCGATAACTGCGTTGGTAACAACAACCTGTCCAACGTTCCTGCACGCCTTGACACCTTTCGTGCCTACCAAAACCAGCTTGGTCTCCCATACAAGCCTCTTTGGGGAACGCCACAAGCATTTGGTAACAGCGAATTCTGGAAGCAGACTCCCACAGAGCAAGAGCTAATCGTGATGAATTTCCTAAGCATCAACCACGGCGCCATGGGCATCATCATGTGGACTTTTCCCACAACGCCAGAGCTAACCAATGCGACCAGTATGTTAGCTCGAATGCTCATCCTTCCATGGTCCAACTTTATGCTGCAAGGCGAATTGTTGTCAGGTCTGACTATCGATGGTGCACCAACAGCCGACGCCAGTGCATGGCTAGCTGGCGACTGGATGCTTCTAAGTATCGTCAATCCATCTCACGAAGAAGTCGTGGGTCCTCTTGTACTGAAACTTCCCGCGGGATTCAGAACAAGCGGTTTTGGAATGCCTGGCGATGGAAAGTCTATAGAATGGAGACTGCCATCGAACAAGTCGGAAGACTCTGATAGATTGGTGAAGAATGGATTGCCTGGGCTCGCCGTTGATATATTTGCCATAATGCGCGATGTGGAGTATCTCGGTGGATCGGGTCTTGTAAATCAGACATCATGAAGCTTTGATTCGCCGGACTTCGACCTCTATATGATGGGGCTGCGCAATATACGCTGTCTTAGCGCTATCAATCAGCAGGCTCCCCAGGCCACTCACAGTCCCGAGAGCCTCATTTACAAGGCATGAACCAGGTTGGATCCCGCTGTTTGCTGCTGTAGCTACGTTCCGTAACCTATATCTGATCCGTCATTCGCTGAGGCTTTTGGCGTTTGTCTAGTGTCTTCGTTATACGATCCGAGCATGCTCACGGCATACGATGCGCCAATTAGGTCTTATTGAGCAGACAGGAAATGAGACGTCTTTTTCGTGGATTGAACGATGTACCGCAAGCTCATCACCAAACTGCAGCAACACGCAACTACGGTTGGGTGCGCAAGATTTATGTTGATCTTCAGGTTGTTGCATCGGCGAAGTTAGCAAACAGTCCAAGTTTGCCTAGCTAGATCCAGGTATAAATGGTGTCGGATCAGCAATAGTCGACTACACACTAGAATCTGGAGGATCGTCAGGACTCGACTACAGCATTACTCATTTCCCAAACTAGTCAGTTATCAACGTCAAACTTCATCTATGGCGAGTCACGAGAATACCGTCCTCACATCTCCTGCTCCTTCAGATGCAGAACAATGGCATTGCTGCAAATGCGGAGTATGGTGGTCAGGAGATAGGCAGTGGTGCGGGGTGTCGAATTGCCTGCACAGGCGTTGTGCCTCTTGTGCCAGCCATACGCAATCTTTAGCCACGAAAGTCTGCCATTGGGATGGGGATCAGAAGTGGGTGAAAGGGCCATCTGTGAGTGGAGAGGATGATAAGGGAAAGCGTCCGGAGGAAACTTGACTCTTTGACATAAAACCGTAGACTGCAGGTCCATATTTTCCACTGTATCGGCTATGGAAGGCAAATGCCTAGACCGCTCATGCAGCTCTTATTTTCGTACTGTTTGCGCTCTTCGTTGCCTACTATGCAGAGTTATCAACACACAAACAAAGTCGTCGACTACAAGTACTAAGGATTCCCATCATCAAAGCGTTTGCTTGCTCGAGGTTTCTCCTCCGTGACATCCTTGAAGCGTCACACAAAGGCTCTTTTACCTCGCCCCTAGAATCATTTCGGGGTCAGGATCGGTTCTATAGCCAGACAACAGAATACCGAGTCGGCAACATTTTCTGCTGGCTCTCAACGGCTTCCCGAACATTTCCTGTTTTCCGGTAAACATATACATATCCTCATGATCTTTCCCACTGATCTCATGATCATCTACGGCCTCAAGATTGCACGGTGCAGTAAACAATCGGCCACATATGACTTACGATGGCCTCAAACGTCCAATGAAAGTCTCCATTGCGTCGGTGAGTTCGTTTTGCGGGTCTGGTATGTCGCCGTTGGTACTGATCCTATGATTAAGTACGCAGCGAGCATCGGAATGGGAGTCAGGTGATGTCGGCAACTATCAGCTCGACAGCATCTTCCATGGCCTTTATAAGGTATTTCCTGTCCTCAGTGAACTTAACCTCTTCCATACCACATCCACCAAGAACTACCAAGCCAAACTTGAAAGATCCATCAATATCACTCGACTTTAGACCCCTACCTCGATACTCCCTCCCTCCCTCACTCGACTCCATACCGGGTTACCACCTGCAAGTTTATTAGTTTGCTCCAGAACCACGCTCTTCAACATGTTTACTGATCTAGGTGTTCAGAACATCTCCCACAATGTCAGACTATAACCATCCTATCGACCATGAGGCCTTCCACAGCATCCATAACGCTCCCGCCGACGGCATCGAGACTGTCCCTAGCAACCTTAACGCTGCAACCGATGGTAAAGAGGCCATCTCCAACAACTCCAACGCTTCCACTGGCGGAAACGCCGGCACCCTCGGTAAGTACTCCCATAGAACAGACATCAGACGTGTGACCCATACCTACGATGAAGCGCTATTTTGCTAACACCGTGTCCTCTCAGGCAACATCAAGGCCCTCTTCCTCAGGGACGGATCACGCATTTTCAAGTGCTGTAAATGTGGTCCTTGGTGCCCGACGCCCACTTGCTCAAGGTGCGGGCATGTTGTGTGCAACCGTTGTGATACCGGCTCATAGTTGCTCCCCATGAATTAACTTGAAAGTAGGAGTGAGAGTACTTGGGACAGTCCGTGGAGTGGCGGTGGTGGGATTTCTGGTCTTCTGCATGCGAGTTTATATTACTCGAGAGGGAGGTGGACACATTCCTTTTAACCTTTACTGAGTGTACGCGAAGATATGACTTGGCGAAAGATCGGTGAGGCTCCTGATGATTTTAAACAAGCACATGACCTCTAGTTATCTGGACCATATCAGTCATTAGAGAGACGGTATACCCACGAACGTGTGCCTTTTGATGTTGGCATAAATGCACGATGCTGAAACAATGAGATCATTCTTATCTGTAAGTGGTGGGCCTTCAACCCACCCGAAGCCAGAGCTACAGGAGGCTCCCATCCACAAGAAGCCGCAAATGGTAGGTGAGATGCAGGAATATAGATCAATAACGCAACTGCTCTTCATCCTGAGGTCATGATTGGGTAACGTGAACGAGGTTTCTCCGAGGCGTGCTGGCTGTGTCATGTGCACCGTGACACAAACCCGTCAAGGGATGTCAACCATGCCTTGAAAATTTTCTTGTCTTCGTATGCCGCCGCCGCATGTGACCACGCTTCTTTGTCACAGTCTTGTGCCACAAAGGCCATTGTAATCCCTTTGACGCCCAGATCACTCCTCCTTTCAATTGTCCATCTCGAACCTAATAATTACATTACAAGCTCGCCCTCACCCGCAACTTACATTTAAACACAGTACGTCCACCCCTGAGTCACAACAGTATCAATCAGAAAGCCCACAAGAACCATCAAACTCCTCAACAGACACAACTATGGGAGGCTGCCTATCAGTCATGCACGAAGCACACGAAGGGAAGACCCAAGTCGAAGAATACGGCAAATGGATGAAACGCAACCGCGTCCAAGCCGATCATCACTGGACACTCGAAGCTTGTCCCAGATGTGGGTTTGAAACTACACGCATAGCAGGTATGAAAGACCAAGGGTACAGCAAGCTTTGTGGCAAGTGCGAGAAGAAGGACGGGAAAAAGGCGACGAAGGCTGGGAGGAGGTAAAGGTTTTGCTGGTGAAGATCGAAGAAGAGAGGGTAGAGCACAGAGAAGGGAAGCAACCGGTTTTATGGAACAATATATGAGTTTTCGTTGCCTGTTGCTTAGTCAACCGCTAGCGCGCCACTACCTAGAGCCATAAGTAGCAGGCAACCCCTATGGAGAATCTACAAGCTACCCTCAATATGCTAAAGGTTTTCGAATAGAACAAGTGTCCTAGTTCGTATTTCTGCTGAAGAAGCACGCATCTGAGAACGTGTGGTCTGTCCTTGTGTCGCGGAAAGCCCACGGTACCGGGAAATATGAGAGGTACTTTGATCTCGAGCGACTGCAATCCTGCGCATACGTCGAGATATACCATATCTCTATGTAAGTCGTGTGCTATGGCTACTTGTAAGTATTCGAGACTCCTCCTACCTATAAAGTACGTTCGCATAGTCGTCCTCGCGCCTGATACGTAGAGAGCCTCGTACTATAGCGTAATGTCATGCCATCCCTACAGCACTACCGTTCAGCTCTTACCAATCTAGAGTGCTCACGAGCGGTCTTATCTGAGCCCTAGAGACTTATTAGGATACCAGGAAGTCATCATCAGCCGTATGTCTACAGTGGCAGGCAAATTCAGGCAAGGCCACGTCGGTACTCCTGTACATACGGTTTCTGCGCACGGACGTTACCGCCAAGCCAAGTCGGCGTTCTATTTACGAAGTACTTCGGACCCAACAAGATTGCCTTGCCTTGATCATTGCAACGTTCTGTCAGATCATACTTTCTATTTGCGAGACTACTTCTAGTCATGCAGTAAACCACCTGCGATTGGCTGGGCATGACCTTTGCCCTATCAATGACTGTCCCATAAACGCACTTTCAGCCTTCATACTACCCAAGAAATGGAATAGCCAATGCTGACGCTTGTGTAAGGGTCCAGAACGATCACCATACGGACGGTTTGCATTAGCAATGCGGAACAGCCAGGTTTATGTAGCATGCTAAGCGACCACTCCACCATAAGGCGACTGATCAGTGGTTTTCAATCCGAACAAAGGCGTGCTGCCACGGGCTGATTATATTCCTGCTAAACATTTAGTTCTCCCTTTCTAGTTGTTGAGCACCTTCTCGGCCCCATGTGGGCTTCAGCTTCTTGCCTCTATGTTTAGACTAACGTTTCCGTTTCGTTGGCACAATGGGGCTGTTCAAGATTCATCACTTCGCATGAGTTTTAGAATTCATTTAAAGCTTCCTTATCCGCCGTCCATACCTACGCTTCTATTATCACAACTCTCTAAACTATCAACAAACCTACTTTAGTAGTCTTATTTGCGATTTCAGTTTTGCAAAATGGTCTCTGACATTTTTACTTATGTAGCAACGTCAGTTCTCATTGCCCTTAGCTGCGTTGGTGTCCTGGTTACCATTTATTTGTACTTTCGGAGAACAAACAGCAAGTTGGTTTGTATATGTTAATTATGATAATTCTAAATTGCTAATTTGATTACATTGTAGATTGCGGAATTAGAGAAAGACATTGATACTTTCGAATCGAACAATAAGGCAGGGATAAATTATTTACGTGGCGTCAGTCGCGTCCCTCAGGCAGAAAGTTTCGCGGCGGACATGACACGCGCAAAAGACAACTTCTGTGAAGATATACGGCTTGCATCCCACGACAACAAACATCGCCTTGCTTCTTATAGGTCCTATTATCAGCAATTAGTCAGTATTTCGATAGGGATAAAGGCAGCTCCAGCTCTAAGTTTTAGGCTCGCGGATAAATTGAGATCACCATCCATTCCGCAAAGATCAGCCATTGCGCAGAGAGGAAGGATTCAAGACACGAGGCGGACTGATGAATACGGGATCTTGGCTGATGGGGAAGGAGTCAGGGCTCCTGCGAGTGTAGCAAGCACTCATGCCTCGGCAGCAGTGGAGGTTGTAAGGCGTCCAACTCCTCAAATTACGGCGGTAGAAGGAGATACAATTCCGGCGGTAGAAGCAACAGCTCAACCTCCAGCGGCAGCAGAACGCGAAGATGCGGATTCAGCGGCAGCAGAACGAGAAGACGCGGACTCAGTGGTAACAGAACGAGAAGATGTGGGTTCAGCAACAACAAGAGGATCGATACATCTGACGACACTGCGGAGTACCAGGTCACAGGGCGGAGACAGTGCTTACTTTTCAATCGAGTCTAGTAATACGCCGACTGAATAATGTGCAGGACTGCAAGTTGAACTTAGACTTAGATCTCTTAGCATGATAATGGCATGTCCTTGGTACTTATACCTATTTAAAGAGTAATTTGATGTGGGTACGTGAGTTTAGCTTCGAAGAAATATCTAAAGAAAAATAACATATTGATTGTAATAAGAAACATCGCTAAGGAGAGAGTCGAGATGCCTGAACAATATATTCACTCCGGCAAAGAGGGCTTTCCACCACTTAGGGGAGAACGTTAGTGACCAGCACCGTAATGTGTAAGTCAGTGAAGGTGCACTACACCTAGGACCAACGCAGGCAATGACTTAATATTCGCTTTATACTTCCTTCTCGTTCATTCATAGAAAACTAATCTGAGATAGAGAAGGTGGTCTGTGAGCTCCACGCTGATAGTATAAACACCATCATCAAAGTCGTGTATGACGATCACTCCCTGTCTTGCCATTGATTCGTATCGAGGTCGTTTCGCAAATCGAAAATGATGTCGCGGACGTAAGGAAAGTCTTGGAATAGGACAGCGCCAAGCTCGGATGTATCCGAGATATCAAAAGCCGTTGCCTCATGGAAAAGCTAGCCCTAACACTCGGCGTAGCAGCTCCTCGGACTCACATCCAAAGTCCACTCACTCTCGAATCTGATTGAAATTGATGTGAAAGATGGCTGAGCCCCCAGCAAAGCGCGCAAAGCGCACCGACAGCTCAGCAATGTGGGAGCGCAATACATCACGACGCTCAGCTTCACCTGGCCAGGCGCGACCTACGAACGGTAACAGTGAGACGAGAGGGAAAGATAGGGATAAACGAGATGACAAAGCTAGGCATCAGGACCGCAGTGACAAGAGATACAGATCTAGGTCGCGTGATAAGCGGCGGGAACGAAGCCGGTCAAGAGACAGGGTAGAGAAGAGGAGAGACAGGAGCTACTCGCGAGAGAGGGACAGCCGGCGGCATCGAGATGGTGAGAGGGATGGGGGACGTGACAGAAGGGAGAGGCATAGGCCACGGCGAGGTCAGCATGGCATGTCCAGTCTAAACTACGTCAAGGGACTGATACGGAAAACAGATGAACCCCGCTCGAAACGCCCACGAAGCCGCTCAGCCTCCCCCAGAAAAGAAACCACATCTACGCGCACCAGAACACGCACCCCACCCCCCTCCTCAAAGCCCCCCCAATCCCTCATCCCCCCCTCAAAACCCAAGACCCGCCCCTCCGCCCCCCCCACAGCTCCCCGCTCCTCCCAAAAACCTCCTCCATCATCAAAACCCCCCCTCCCCACCTCCATAAACGGCCACCCCAACCCCACAAACGGAACCGCCGACACCAAAAACCCCCCCGAAGAAATGGACATCGACTCGGACCCCGAAATGGCAGAGATGCAAAGGGCAATGGGCTTCACAGGCTTCAAGTCGACGAAGAATACGAAGGTGAAGGGAAACAACGTGTACGGGGTGCGAAAGGAGAAGAAGACAGAGTACAGGCAGTACATGAACAGGGTAGGGGGTTTCAACAGGCCATTGAGTCCGAGTCGGTAGCACGAGTATTACATAGAGTAACTTGCGGTCCCAAACAAACAAGCATTTCGAGCATCTAGCTATCTACAACAATGCCATACCAGCCTTGCCTAGCTGATCAAATCTCATCCTCCTCCTCATCGAAATCATCCTCCGCCCCCATCTCATACAAGATCCTGCCCCCCTCTCCTCCCCCCGCTCCACCAGCAGTACTCTGCGCATCAAAATACGGCAATACAACGCCCTCCCTGTCCCGTCGCTGCCGTTCCGTAATCCCGAGATCAAACGTCGATAATGCCTCCACCCCGCTCTGCCCATCCCCATCCCCAGAATGATCCGGACGGCGGAAAAGAGGATGATCGTCCAGAAGAATAATTCTCTCTTTTTCGTTTTCTTTTTCTTTCCCCTTTTCGTTTGAGAAAGGGAACGGGAGGAAAAACATCTCTTCAATACCCCTACCGGATCTACGGCGATGATTCATTTCCAGCACGCACCCCCCGATCCCAGCCAAAGCCGCATTTCCCAACCCAACAACGACGCCCTCTCTCCCTTCTGCGAGGCCGAAAAGCGGTTCTGGCAGACTTCGATCCGCTGCTCGTTTCTGGGCTAGGATGTGGGAGAGGTTGTGTGGTGTGAGGATTGTTGTGGCGAGGTATTCGAGGGATGGGAGGGGGGTGGGGGCGTAGGGGTTGGATTGGAGGTGGGGGAGGGGGAGGGGGATGGGAATGTCGGTGTGGTAGGTTGCTAGGAGGGTGGTGTGGGGGGTTGTAGTTAGGAGGGTTGAGAGGAAGGAGGGGAGGTTTGTGGTGGGGGTTGTGGCGAGGGGGTAGAGGGTGTCGATTATTAGGAGGGTTCCTGATAGATGAGTACTTAGCTCGATGGCATGGCAGGTATGCGTTGAGATTGCTCACGTTTGGTCGTGGACACAGCGGATGCTATTTCCTTCTGGATAGTTGCTGCATCTTTTCGGCGTGCCTTGATGAATGTAGTAATTCCAGGTGGAGGTCTCAATGTTTCGAAGGAGATATAAACCACATCAATCTTGGACAACTGTAGAATGAATCAACAACTACGAATAGACCAAGCATAAAGCAACACTTTCCTACCTTTGCGTTATGGATATAATGCCTAATCAACGGCTTTGCAGATTGCTCAACAGTATCAAGGACTAAAGTAAATGGGGAGGACTCTCCTTTTAGACCTAGGAGTTTTTGGATCAAGAGGAGATTATGCAGCCTTCGATGCTGGAGGGCGCGGTCTGCCATATTACTGCTCATCTATTCTTTTTTTCTTTCTTTGCATGTACAAAATCATGAACACTTTATGGAATACGGTTACAAGTCAAGAAGCACGTGGAACAATATTAGAGTCTTCATAAAGACTTGGCAATATCATCTCTGAAGGGAACTTTGCCTCTGTATAAGAAAGCTTCCATTCAGTAGTAGCTTAGTTCAAAAATCGAGCCTTAGTGTTTGGAACAGGTGGGGAATCCTCGCAAAGGTAGAGGATTTCCAGAGATTCAGGATTACAGGATGATAGAGGTGGAATTGCATGACGGAAAAGGGTCAAGTCAAGTTGAGATTGATCATATTCTAGAGATATTCTAAGCAAGGGCAGCTCACTTGGGATGAAGGAAAACCCACAAAATTCTACTGCTCCTCTTATCAGCGAGCTACAATTCTGGCCTAGAAGTTTCTACATACAATAGTAAGACATTTCAAGCGATTAATGACTATGCTCGGTCAAAGAGAATGATCCAGTCGTTGGAATACTGGGGCATGCTCTCCAAATCATACCATCAAAACATGAGAGGTAAATATCTATGAGCTCAATTAGATAGTACAGGATGCTTCCGAACATCATAACTTGCATCCTCAACCATTAACCCAATAAACGTGACTGAAGGATCCAAGATTTCCATTACGCCCATACCAATGCCGAAAATCATCGCTGCTCCCGCGAATTATGATCCAGCTCAACCGGCCCCTGCTGCCAATTTCCCATTCCCAACGTCCCCTGCTGCGGCCCACTCACAACATGTGAGCCGCCCCCAGCCCAGTTCATCGTGCCATGAACTTCTGTAGCACTGGGACTTCCTCCAGGCGACATTTGATTGGTGATACCGTGGCCGCTAATAGGAGCGCCCGGATTACCCATTGTAGCGTCCACTTCTGCTGGCACGCCGTGTAGAGCGTTGCCTGGTATACCAGGATTTCCCATCGTAGCATCAACCTCTGCCACGCTGGGCGAAGGCGGTGGCTTGTAATAGCTTTGCGGCAGGCCCGATACGCTTGGTTGGGGAGAGAGAATAGTGGAATTTGCAGAACTGAAGCGAGGGTCTGGGCTGCCTGGTTGTGGTGAGAGAGCAGAGACCATGCTGGGAGCATAGGTGGAAGCGGTCTGTTGAGATTGGACAGGTATCTCGGTAACCTGCGGCTGCTGTTCTTGTTGCGGCACTGATTGGTAATTACCGAATGCTTTAGGTGGAGGTTGCTGCACTGGTTCCTGCATGGGTGGTGGAGCGTATGCGGGTGGCGGTGCAGCTGCCTTCTTGTCACGTCGCCTCCGCCTGATTATACAAATAAGAATAATGACAGCGAGCACTATTGTACCCAGAAGAGCGGCGGCAATGATAATTCCGTCTATTGCGAGTCTGGAAAGACCGCTAGAAGAGCTGGAGCTGTTGTAAGAACTAGAGCTAGTGTGAGAGCTGGAGCTTGGACGCGTAGTGCTCGCAGCAGCGCCGGTGAATGAAGGCAAAGCGGCATTAGCTGTAAAGCCAAATGGGTTAGTAGTAGGTTCAGAGGCAAGAGTGCTGCCAATGGCGGTAACGTAGTAGTCATTGAGGAATTCAACAACTTCGACGTTGGCGGAGATTGTCCCGCAATTGTACAGGTAGGTTGCGCCAGGGAAGATGTAGGTGCCGCAGTATGGGTATGTCACATCGCTGAGTAACAGACACATCAATCAAAGTACTCGATCATGTTGAGGTGGGCTTGAACGTACCACTTCCGGATCGCAGGGTTCGCCTGACATGCAGGACCGCAGAGGTCGAGGTAGTTGGCGCAGGTAGTGTAAAGAGCAGTGCATATTCCTGTCGTTGCTGTACAGCAGCCGAGAGCCGTGTCGGAGTTGACGCACGTCAAGCCAACACGACATGAGAGAGGATCTTCTACATGGGCTGTCAGCTATGAGGCGCGCGAGGAGAGCTAGAAGCTTACGATAAGAACCACTGACAAAACCGCACCAATTTGGCGGTGGGGGGTATTGTACGTTCTGTCTCCTGCGCAGCTCTTGCGGTATGCCATTCAGACCAGGAGCTTGGGTTGGACGAGGTGACATGCCCGCTGTAGCCATCAGGCTCATCGGTGTAGGCATTGGGCCCATGGACGGGATCGCGCCGGGCATGGCTCTGGAAAGGCGGAACAATATCGACGCGTAGAGGAACGCTGCCATGGTGGAAGTCATGTTGGCTGTAAGTCTCCTCTAATCAACGACAACCGCCTGGACTAGCACGAGTTGTTCACGACAGCCTAGTGAGGGTAAGAGAGAAAGGGAGGGTGCAGAGGCTGTAGAGGCCCTCATACTCGTATCGGCGACTTCATCTCGGGGCCTCAGCCGCAGCTTGGCTCTGCTAGCTGAAGAACGCCTAGTTCTATACCACATGGAAACGACTGTGGAGCTAGGTAAGGTATCCAATAGGGGCCAGAACTTGGCCTGCATGAGCTGCCAGCGTTATCCTCATCCGGTCCCTGTCAAAGGCTCTAGCCTCCAGCCGCTTTTACTGGCGTTCTCGGGATATGCCACTCCTTTGGGACATGCATGCAGAAGGCTAGAGGTCGGTTGCCAGAGAGGGCGATCGTCGATCATCGATCGAGTAGTTATACAAATCGCTCGGCCACACTGAAGAGCCCATGTTATGAGTTAAGCTTGTTGCCATGTGTGAAAGGTGTTGGTCAATGAGAGTGCGGGCTGAAAGTCGTGACGAGCTACTCCGTAGGTAGTCCTTTAGATGCATGAATCCCTGTACGAATCGATATCTCGTTAACTATCGTCGAATGCGGTTAGCGCCTTTGATGGGACGTCTTGGCTACATGTAGGGGCCATTCCCCACAATTATGATTGGCCCATTACCGAATTCGACATTGTTGACTGTGTCTCACGGGTATCCTCAATCACTTGGTAGATATTTGACATGTAACTACCGTACTCTTCGAGTAGAACATTTGCTAGAACTATTGCATATCCGACTACAACGCAACACTCGAATCAAGTACTCCTGACCGCCAAATCTTCCATCAGATCGGGCAACAATTACTCCCAAATGTCCTCTCCTAGATCCAAGCTTATCCCTACCCTCCTCAGGTGCCTCTTCCAAGATTTTGCGATCAATTGCATTCTCTTGTTTCCGGCTCTTGCGTTGTGAAAGCCAACCTTCGTCAGATTAGGGAAATCCTGCAATTTGCAATGGTGGAGATCGGTGAGCAGAAAATCAACGTCGACCATCTTTACAGGACCGTCAAGCCCCACTCGCTCGATGGATGCTGGCATGATACTAGCTAGATATGGGCCCTGTTGCCTCCATCTATCGATATCAAGATCAGTGTTTGCTTCGTCGTACTCCTCCTCGGTCCCTATGTAGAGACTGGCAGGGAGGCGGAACTCTTTGAGTACTGTGAAGCCCTTCAAACAACCTCTATTTTCCCCTTTGCCCTTCCGGAAATGTGGGCCGGTTGCTCCTGTAAGTGCCAGGTACTCAAGAGTAGAGCCCGCCAGTTTAAGAAGACCATCAATGATCTTGCCAGACTCCGCTTCCAGGTCCTGATATCCGAATTCGTCGTTACGCTCGTAGCTGAACCGTTTCAGGGTTTTGATCCCCTCGAAGAGTGCGCTGAAGCTGCGAGCGCTGATAGAGCTGTCGTGAAATGCCAGACTGTTTATGTCCGCTACCCGGGGGTTAGGAGAGTCGTCCAGTCTACTGAACCGACTGTCGAGAATCGAGGTTCCGATGAGACTCCGAATTGATGGTACTTGCAGAAACGGGGCGAAGGGCCAAAACTCGTCCCCAGAAACACGGTCGAGATTGCCTTCCCTCCATCCAGTGACCTTGACTTCGGAAAGCTTGGAAAGACTATTCGGGCTAGCTTCGGTCATGGGCAATTGAGACATCGAGATGAGAGTCGAGGATTCATCCCACTCAAAAGGGTGGTAGTTGCACTCGTGAAACGAGATTGATTCCAGGTTGGGGAGGAGGACGCAAAGCAGACATAGAGCCATCGCCCTATGACCCTGTCTGATTCTTTCCAAGATTCTTGCCGACGTTATGATCCGCAAGGTGAAACATTTTCACAAGTCTCTCACGAAGCTGCATGTGGAAGCTGTCAAACAAGCTTTTCATGATAGCAACATCGAGTCGCACGTGCAGTTCCTGATCCTGGTCTCCCCCTTGACGCCACTCTTCTACTTCCGGGTTATAGCCACAGCGTTTAACCTCTATGGACTTGACATAATAGGCGAGTTTCCAGTCTTCCAAGACCTCGCGGACAAGTGCAAGTGGGTGCTCGTTGAGATCGCAGTGATAGCCACATATAACGATATTGTGGTAGGTTTCGACCCGTTCCCGGTGTAACATTAGATGGTCTTTGGCCACTCTATGTAGCACTTTAGACGCCAGTACGAAGTTGATGATGTCGTCTGGGGAGATGCTCTCGAGGATCTCTAGCTTCGTCTCATCTGGTAAATTGACTAAGTAAGACATAGCTTTTGAAGATGTAGGCCTGTATGATGTTCTGGTCAGTGAACGTGAGATAGGATGGCCGAAATTCATGGAGATCACCAAGTGCGGGGTCCAGCCGAATGGATGTGTCGTACATTTATTCACTACTGGCTTGACCCTAGTCGGTATGTCATGTTGATCCATTTTTAATTCATGATTGGCATAGCCAAAGCCTGGCTAGTGGACCAAGTTCTCAACGATTTGGTCTGTGTTTGCACTCTTTGTGCTCTGTGAAGGATCTCATTGGCGAGATCGAGGAGCTGAGGCATATCAGAACGAAATTGTGTTTTAGATCGGGCTGCGGGGCCGCTCCAAGGAACGCAATTAGGATTGTCAACTATTGTCGCCTTGACTGTCACGTCACTCGAGGCATTCTCCATCCACATGATAAAAGTGAGGGTGCCATACCTGTAGCAATCGCAAAGTGTTCTGAAAACTAAATTTGAGGGTCAATGTGAGCGTGAGTGTGAGTGAAGTTGACGTGGAGCTGTGTTGACAAACAGGTCGCTCGCAAGCGCCGATTACCCCAGCGCTTCACAAAGCCTTATAACATTTAATCAGAACAGTTATCAATCTACAACAATTAACATGAGTATGCTGGTCTTTGCTTTGCAGCGGTCTATACAAGCTCGATTGCACCGGCTCTCCAACTCCATTACCCGAACCGTCAGAACCGACCACCCTTGCTGGTGTTGATCAAGATGACCGACCTCACCCATACCTCCAAGGCGTAACTCATCTCGAGAGGCACTGGAGGACCGGCTTCCTGCGGTGAGAATGTAGGTCATTGTCTGGTTACGGCTCAGCTTCCCAGGTCTTGATCAGTGAACCTTGGTAGCCAGATTTGCCAAAAGCAATGTCATCGAGACCTTGTCCGGGCTTCTCTACTACCTGCGAGCTATTTCACTGCTCAGAGTAGTACCAAGGCTTTCGATTCCCGTACTGCTCTCCTGGAAACTGCATTGGCACTGGGACAATTCCTTCGAATTGTGCCAGATCGCCTTTCCCACCCTTTTCTACAATCATTCGAACTGGGACGACAACTCCACACTCCCAATTGCGGCAGTTGAGCTTGGGTGAGTTCAACACTCGATCCTTAGACAGCTTCCCCCAAGCACTCTCAGAACAATTAGCTGAACCGACATATGCCCATGATGCCGAGTCTCCTGCCTCTTTCTGGCTTACATAGATCATCTTACTATGCATTAGAAGGCCTACTCTCGCACTCTTGCAATCCCGCATGGATTGACGAGGGAAATTTGGGGAGTTGTACCATTTCGATTGGAAACAGATAGTGCCAGCAAACCCAGCTTTTGAGCTCTTGACTGTCTCGTGAGTTGGGAAGTAGATATGGAAGTCCTCGCGGATATGATCTTTCAACCTCTCCTGGGCAGTCTCAGCTCCCTTCGGCACAGCTTTCGACTGCTTGCTTCTTGCCTTCGTCAATAATGGATTCCGCCACTGGTACTCAGTGCTGCCATCATCACCTTGAGCAGCCAGGTATAGCATTGCCAGGAAGTCGATGTTGAGCGACCCTACTGACGAGGTGACGAAGTCGACGTTCAGAGCCTTGTTAGTGGCGAGTCCAAGCTGCTGAACTGCCCGACCAAGCCCACAGTAGCCCGTTCGTCGCCATGGGTCGTTTTCACCAGTATGAGCTCCACCAATGGTGTGGACAAAAGCGTAGTCTCTAGTAGCTGCGAAATCAAAGTTGTAGATGCTGTCGATGATACTTCGCTCAAGGCCCATGGCTTCAAGAAAATAGATTAACTCTCGCCCAAAAAAGGTTAAGTTCTCTGGTGTGGTACGTTGGTCGTCAGGCAGGCGAGGAAGATCGATTAGGAACACCATGTTCTCCATGTCTCCAGATTCACCCCAGTCGTAGGGAACCAAGTTGGCCGTAGGGATGGCAATGCGTAAATGTGTAGGATGTGAGAGCAGCATGAGTTTGGAATGCATGCAGTTGACTTGGCCATCCATTGAAGGAAAGCATAGCCGTAGATTCGACATATAGGCTGTCTCTTGTCGGTATTGCTGCTTTGTCGCCTCATCTTTGGCTTGCATAACCAGTGTGATATGGGTGCCTGTGTGGTGTTAGACGCAATGGACAGGCAAGACTCCACCTACAAAGGTGCAGTAAAGGGGGTACGACCATACTTCTTGTATTGATTTTGGCAAGTAACCATTCAACATCCCACTGAAACGAGCTCAAAACTGCGAGACTCAAATCATGCTTCTGAAAGACTTCCTCGAGCTTGATGTCGTCACCGACTCGTGGATATCCAAACGCCCACGTCTTCTTGACCGTGCCCCGCGGAAATTGTAACCCAGCCGGGCTGTGTCCTTTGGACGTAGTGTCCGTTGTCGACTGCGAGACCAGGGTTGGCGACACGAGAGTGGTGTGGGCGCTGATCCTCGGTGCTTTGCGAGGTGGTGGAGGCGATATCGAGACCTTTCTCTTGCGAGCCAGTCGTTCTTGCTCCATCTTCTTACGGTCAAGGCCCAGGAGACCGAGCCCAACGCTTGGAGCTGGATCCCTTTCATCGCTTGTAGTTGCGGTCTCCCGAGCCAACTTTGTAGACGCTTGAGGGATATCTTCATCCTCGGTCTCGCTGTCGAGCGCAATCGCGTCCCTGAACGATTGTCCCACTTTTTGGCCAGTATTCCCTTCTTCTTGCAAAGAAAGAGCTATAGCCCGCTTCAAATCCTCGTCGTCATCCGAAGAAGCCATAGTTCGGGACAATTCCTCCAGCTATTGAGCTAAACAGCGAAGGTCAGTGGGGTGTGCCAAACAATAACGCCTAGCTATAGAACCTTGAGGGGTGACTCGAGGATTCTCGTTTGTTGTGCCGAAGAAGTCGTGTATATCAGGCAGTAGCTACCCATCGAAGTGGCAAGTCACGGTGGCCACCGACCTGAGCTATCAACACCACTTCCGCCTCTTTGAGCATCTTCCAAGCCGATCGCCATAGTGTGATGAAATGAACATCGCCGACGCGTTGCAGCGAATTGATAGGGCTGAGAGCAAACACCCCTGCAAGCGCCGAAAAGCGCCGCCCAGCTTCAGCCTCCGTTGACGACAACAGCTGCTCCAACAAGCAGCTTTCCAGCGTCCCCATTCTTCGACCTTGAAGCCAAACGCTACCGGAATTCGAACTCGAACCGTTTGACATCCCAAGGCTACTCGTCTGTTGTCACGAATAAAGACTTTCCAAGAACCTACGCATGCCTGCCACCAGAGCCTAATCCCAGCTTCAAGCGCACAAAACAACCCAATAGCTCCAGCGACATGGCAGCAGGTTTGAAGACCATCATCGCTCTTTCTTTCGTACGCTCTCCCCATCCTATACGACAATCTTCCTCTACTAATCCCACCAGGTCCTCGCCATAGGATTCCTCCTTGTCATCCTATCCTCCGCCTTGTTCCAAAGCTACCTTACGCTCCTCGTCGTAGCTACATATTGCATTGCACCATTACCGAACTGGATATGTGGGCGGTGTGCGAATCCGGATGATTTCATGGAGAGTGCGGGGAGTGCGATCGTTGATTTTGGGAGGTTTTGTACAGGGTTTTTGGTTGTGATGGGTATTGGTACGTCACTCCTATCGAGATGGAGCAGAGCTATGCTTTGAATCCCGCAACCTATGTGGGGTGCGGATCATGTTGACTTTTGTTCTGTTACAGCACTGCCAGCCTTATTGGCTCACTGCGGCCTCATTCAGATCCCCGCCATGGTTATGTCGATAATTGGAGGACTGCTCATCTACGGGACTATCATAAGCTTCACCATGTTCTTCCAGGAGGAGCAGGACTTCTAGAATGAGATTTGGCATGTACGAATATAAGGCGAGGCGTTGCATATTGGTGGACGGGATCAATCTGGTCTGCAGCTAGAACTATGGCCGGAATTTACGAAAGCAAGACAATGTATCGTCATATTCTTATAAGTTCAGGAAGATTTCATTTGACATTGTTATGCCAGTCAATTAGCATGAACCTCGCAATGGACAAGCCGAGACCCATGGCTATTGGCTCACGACCAGCATCGTGGCATACCGTTGAAGAGCACGGCACTCTTCAAGTATTGCATCAAGCTGTTGGGAAGAACTCGCTCGAGCGTTCAGACCAGGGTGCTGTAAGGAATGCATGACTTGTGCAAGGTGATATCAGTATCTATGCTAGCTTTATCGTCAGCTGCTCCTTCTTGTAGATATGGGGAAGTAGGATCGATTGATTATACTCACCTCATAGAAAGGCTAAGTAGGTACAGTCCAATCCAGGTTCAGCCCGACTCAGTCTTGTCAGACAGTGTTCTGCATTTATACCTTTCATCGACCGCCAGCAGCCAATGGAAGCTATCACGCAATCCCATGATTTGGCACTATCACGCATTTACGTAATGTGCATCTTAGTACCGATGTAGCTACTATTTGATGCGGCATATAGCAGGCGTGGGTGCTTCTCAATCATGCTAGGCGATGTTGTCTATACATCTATTGCGTCTCATCTCTTCTTGGCGGTGGGTGGGCTTGAGAAATCTCCTGGCTTGGATGAAGAAGATACATGAGTGGGCTTGTCAAACGCACTGAGGGAGTCGCCACCAGTGATACCGATTGTTACTAGCCCGCTCTCGTGCATTCCTGGCGTCGCTAACGGATCAGAGCAGAACATGGTCAAGATTCTGTCCACGACGTCCCGCATCAGCTCTTGGCTAATGGTGTGCGCACTGAAGTGCTTTCGGAAAGCGAACGTTACAGCTTTGAAGGTCTGGTGATAGACAAGCTTATACTCATCCTCCTCGTCACTGGGACCACTCGAGTTATTCGTGAATGTCGCGTTTCTTGATCGCTCCTCCAAGGTCGAGCCTTTGTCTGTTTTCTTTCGTTGTTGTAAGCCATGTAGACGCATACCAGCCATGACAACCTTGGTCAATGCGGCCTTGTTTTGATGGGCGAAGCTGCTCTCAGTGTCTAAGCGCGTCGGACTTTCACGTGGAGAGATTGCACTCTCAACGCGGTGCAGAGATGAGCGCTTGCCATTGACCAATGGGCCCGAGCGTGAAGCTGGCCGGGGGTAATCTGAACTTGCGATGGACATGATAGTAGACGCTCTTGTGAGGCCTCCCCGTCTAGCCGAGCTTTTCTGCGGTAGGGCTGGCGTGTCCAATTCTTCGCGCTCGACGTTAGGTAGCAAGTCATGTTGAGACATCGATCGATCAATGCCAGCCATAGCTTGAGAAATGCTCTCTCCACCTCGACCTTTGAGCCTCCTCCTCTTCTGCGTAGCGTCGTCAAATAGAGACGAGAGACTTGGGCGCTTTTGATGCTCGGTCTTTCCGTCATGAGCTTGTTCTAGTCCATGCGGTAGGAAGTAGGCTTGGTTCGGAGTTATGCACTCCTCTGCAGGCGGCGAAAGTAGCCCGGCAGCTCGCTCTGCACGACCAAAGACCTTTGAGCACAATGGCAGAGCGTATAGTTTGATATCACGGGGACCTCCAGGAAGAGGCTCTGGAACATACTCGTCAAATGGGGCTGGTGAGGAAGACGCTGGTGGAGTTGGAAATCCGGCCACATTGGTCTTTACTGAGCCATAGAGCAGGACTTCTGTAATACAGTTATCTCCAGCCTGCCCAGCTTCTCCATATCTGACTCCTAAAAGTATGCCATGGTCGGATTGGCCCCCAACATTAGACCACCAAGGCTCATTGAAAATTCCATCCTGGTCCCAAGAGTCTGCTTGGCCCAAGATTAGCTCATTTAGCCATCCCGAGGTAGCTTCACTATCCGTAGAAACCTCCAGAGAAGGTCCTGCGGCGAGGTATAGTGGTATTCCTGGCACGTGTACGAGGGAAAGATAATGAAGCTTTGCGTCTCGAGGAAACACGTCGTGTACGTGTAGGCTAGAAGTCCAGAGGTGGATATCTGTTGATAACAATCAGCATCTATGCAATCTTTACTGACACATACATACCCTCAATGCTTGCTGCTGAATTGTTGGTGGTGATTACTCCACTCCATACCTCCGTCATCATCGCGGCATTGCCCTCGAGCGTGCTCCCTAGTTGGGCGCCAACTGCTTGTGTATAATGGGGCTATTGAGACAGTGAGCAACGAGCCATAATCCTCGAATCATACGAGAACGAGCCAGCGCCCTGTGGCGTGAATATGTTACTTTAAGCCGGGACACAAACGCGTAGCAAGAAGTGGCGAGGTCTCGCGTTGTGCCAAGATTATAACCCTAACCCTAATTTGCGTTAGCGAGCAAAGAACCTAACTTACCTCATAATCTTGGGCTTATACCATCGCTAGTCTCCGTTGAGCAGCTTATTCCTTCAACTTAATATGGTACTTGTAGATTGCACTTTAGCAAGAGGTGCAACACTCGTAATGCATATTCCATCGTTTTGGGTATTTTGTTCTGTACTCTATTCAATCAGGGGTGTTGAAATTGGGATGTTGAACCCAGGTCCCCAGATACATGTCTATGCATCCCATATGCAAAAGGTAGTTGATCATACAATTTGTAAGAAGTACATACCATATTCATTATCACCACTCACTCTTCTCTTCAAACAGCCGTAGCGTACTCCTCAACTTCGTCAGCATCTCCTCCCACTCTCCATCCTCTGTGCTTAGACTCGTGACCGCGCCACCGGCCCCGATAGTCCACTCATCCTCATCATCTTCTTCCATATCCTTTGTGCTTTCGGCCCCACATTCACTTTCACTGTGGCCAATCATGTCATCCTTATGCATTGTGTCCTTGTCCCAACGCACAGCACTCCTGATCACCACGGAGAAATCTCCTCCCCCACCCACGTCCATGTAGCCTACTACGCCAGAATATATGCCACGGTGTCGGTTTTCGAGCTGTCCCAGGAGCTGGCAGGAGCGGAGTTTCGGAGCGCCGGTCATGCTTCCTGGCGGGAGTGATGCAGCGAGGACGTCAATGCCCGTTCTGCTGTGTCCTTTTGCACTGGTGGAGTGGCCCGCGTCGGATTTCCAAGAAACGCATTGTGAAGTGGAAAAAGAGTTGCCATCAGAACAATCACTCGAAGTCTCCGAAACAGCTACATCGTCTTCAACATCCTCGTCGTCGTCACTATCATCGATTACTAGTTCTGCTTCGATTACACTAACGAGCTGGAAGACAGTAGCGTATTCCTCCACAACCATCAACTTTGGTACAGTCACGTTCCCAGAGCCCACCACGCCGTGAAGATCGTGTCGTATCAGGTCTACGATCATCAGGTTCTCTGCGCGTTCCTTGGTAGTTGAGAGTAATTCTGTCGCTTCTCTTATTGTGAGATACGGGTGGCTGAGGTCTCCAGTCCGCTTCTTGACGGTACCTTTGATGGGGCGGAATTGACATATCGAAGTTTTGTCGCTCCATTTGCCATTATGCCAGTCGGAATTTGTTATCCTTCTCTTCGGGCGAGACCAGCTTAGGAAGCGTTCTGGAGAGCTAGAGAGCAAGGCCAGCATGCCGAGACGGATGTAAGCAGAGAATGGCGCTGGATTGAGATGTCGGAGTTTCTGGTAAAGGTGCCAGGGGTTGCGCTTCGGTGCTGTCTTAATGGTGGCTTGGGTCGTCAAGCAGAGCTCGTAAGAATCGCCTGCTCTGATGGAGTCTTGGCAGGCTCGGATTTGGGATTTGTACAGTGTTTCGTTCGGCAAGCTTATCCGGGTTGGCGTCAAGAGAGACTCGCTCATGTGAAGGCCTTGCTTGTGGAGCCTGCATGAAAAGGTATCGCAAGCGGTTTGCGACAGTCGGGAGGCTGTGCTATCGAGCCACTCATCGTCATCTGGCTTGAGGCTTTGAATACAAAGTTTGCCCTGAGCATAATCAATTACAAGGCTTCGCTCGACAAAAACAAAGCTCAGATCCGGTCTCTGCAATCGCTTCCCGGCAGGATTGCTTGGTTCTTTGCTGACGCCAATGGTCTCTAAACAGGCTTCGTAGCTGATATAGCCCATCAACCCCCCCCAAAACGGTATTTGTGTATGCTTGCAACTGACTCGGCACTGTCGTAGAAAATCTTTAAGATATGCAAATACGTCATCGCTATGCTGTACCAGACACACGGTGGTCTTTCTTCCATTCTCCATCTTTTGGAGTTCGGATGTTTTAAGACTGTATTCGAAGCGTAGAGATTCCGGTTCTACAAACCCAATAATACTGTGATTCGCAAGCTCATGGTCTTGATTTGGTCCAGAGTCGAGAACGATTGAGTCACCTTCACCCAACCCCAGAGCATCGCAAATAGTCGGAGTGCTCCAACGGCCAGTATCTATTACTCTATCGAAGACCTGAATCGTCTTCTCTTCGTAAACTCCTCGAGCAAGGATTATAGGGCTTTGATCGTTGTCTCGATTCATTCGGGCTCTACTCTGTGGACTTTTCACCTGCTTGTTTGCAGAGCTCGGCCACCATGTCGGTTTCAAGCCATTGCAATTCCAGGTTGCCCTGGCTCTTCCGTTCGTTTCTGTGCGACTTACCCCCAGAAGCTTCCCATAATCAAGGTCAAGGGCGTCATGAGTAAATTGCAAAGCCTTCTGCCAAGCCCGAGCAGCAGCCCACCAAGAGTCAATTACCCTGCGCGCTTTTTCGCTCGAACAAATGGATTCGGCATGGAATTGTACGCCATAGAAAGGTTTTTCCGTATGATGTACCGCCATCAAGACTCTTCCGGGAGTTTCCAGCGACTTCCCAGGCACGACATCTCCCGTATTATCGATCTCAAAATCCCAAGCTAAGGGTTGTAGATCGGGACATGCCGAAGAGGGTTCCCATAGCTCATCATATGTTGATGTGAGATCGTGTCCCAGACTTGCATGAAGAGAGTGATATTGAATTGTTTCCAATCGGTCAACCCCCTTGAATATGGATTTACTATGCGAAGCCACGCTTTTGATAATTCCATGTCTAGGCTCTGGCAGACGCTGAATCGTTCCTCCAAAAGCCAAAACCAGGCTCTGGAATCCTAAGCAGATCCCCAAGACAGGTAAGAGATCTTCTGTCTGTAGATTCCATAGGTCTTTGTACAGGCCCACGTCTTTAGCATTTCTCGGGTCCCCGGGGCCCGGGCCTGCAACAACGGCTGTGAAAGGTTTGAAAAATTCTGCGAAGTCGCCGATGGGGTCATCGATCTTTATGATTGTGACTTCGACACCAAGTCGGGTTTCCAATAAGGAGACTATGTTGTTTGTGAAAGAATCGTAAGCATCAATGAACAAGATGCGCTGGGGGGCGGCATGTGGCATGGTCCACTGTTGTGCTATTGGACTGGAAGATTCAAGAATATGTGAAGCAGATGTCTAAGATACGGTGTATTATGCACGGCCAAATGTATCAGATGCCAAAACGCAGAGATCTAGATAGTACAATTGGTATCGAAGCCTGTGGCATGGCGGGCCTCGTCTTTCTGTACTAAGACATATCAAGACATGACTATGGTCTCCTGAGACAGTCGGAGAACATGTAGACCATATTACGCATAGGACCGGAGTATGTAATATAGAGCAGTTTGCGCATGATGATGACACGGTGAAGGTTTCGAGGGGCTAGTGAAAGTTTCAACTAGCGGTACAGTTGAGAACTCAAACTCAGTATTCCCGAACGGAGTCCGAACGGCCACTTGATACATAGCAAGATACCCTGCGCACGAGTGCAATTACTCTTATGGATGATCAGTGTGACGACTCCATTGTGGAGTCTTTCCACTGTTGCGAGTTTTAGTTGAGCGCCTGGCCAAGGTTTGAGAGAATTCTCGGTCGATTGATCAGTATCGATTGCCGAACAAAGCTACTGCACCCTGTCCGTTAGGCATCGCAGCAGCTGCACTATTTAAGATTACAGCCCCACGACGTACAAAAACTCGCAGGCTGTACGGAATGTGCCCCGTCGTAGGTACTGGGAAGAAACAGTTGCCAAGATCCTCCCAACCCAGACTCCGATATATGCACTCATGCTCGAGCTTTGAGTAAACGAAGATATCACGGCTAGCATCAAAGTCCTCTAAGTAAGCCATCATGTCACTAGCGGCGAAAAAGCCTCTCGGCGTAGAGGGCACGTCCAGGGTCTTGATATCTGTGAACATTGTTAGTAACCCGAAACCCTTGGCGAAGCTTTTGCTTGCAGTAATGCCCTTTGCCACGCATTTTCATCTTACGATTGCTTTGACCGACATTCTCAATCTCTTGGTAAGAGACTGGGTTTACACAATCGGGAAGCGCCATCGCGGTGCCCGGTTGTAGACTCCAGGGAACATGCCAGTAAGGGTCGGGGGCAATCCACTCCATCAGCAGGCAGGCATCAATCTGCATGGTCGAAGCGTTTGATGGATGAACAGCTTTGAACACCCATGAAGTCTGTGGCAATGTGTCTTGGCCAATGATACCCTGCCCATAAACCCAGTTTCCCAGCGCTGTGAGCAGTTGTTCTTGATCGGTAACGGCGCCGTCTTGAAATCTTAGGAGGTATGTTGTCAGGGCATCTTGCTCACATTGTGCGTACAAGGTCTGCATTTGGAAGAGGTCTTGCCAAAGGCCTGGCAGGATACAAAAGGCGACAGCAGGGTCCATGACGTGCAGTATCTCTGACCCACGTGTGCTTCATGGAAAATCCTAGGATGCTTCTGTAGGGGCATGCGAGAATTAAGACACGTGTTGTAGTGGCAAGTAAAGGTTAGAGGTTTTCTACCCTGAAGTGAAGGGTGTTGTGTTATTCATCTCCCACATGAAAAGGCGGGAAATCTCCAGTGTGAAGCCTCAGGTGCGATGAAAAAGTGGATTGCTATGGTTAACTTGTAAACAACTAAGTTCATGGTCAAAAGTTTCATAGCATCGTCATTTACTTCGGACATGGCAGCTCTTTTGTGGACAAGCTCACAGACGTCCAGCTTTAAGGCATATTGTACATGTGTACTGGTAGCTTCGAACTCAAAGCAGCATGACCAACTCACAACACTTCATTCGAGACTAGGTTGGAGAGCCTATAGAATCTTGAGCATAGAGTTCTGGGATGTGACGGAGTGAATGATTGATTGCTGGAATTCTAAGGCAGCGCCCCTATAGGTAGCCCAACGTACCCCTGTGCGTGGCCCTATCGTTCCCCTGTATATACCCCTATCTGTACCCCGTGATCCGGTGACTGGGTTAGATGGGAGCATCAAATCTTAATAAAAACCAGCAAGCAAAAGGCATAGTAGCATTTGGGAACATCAAGAGGCCAACCGAAGAGATGGCTGTTTCATCATAGCAATTTTTGTTTTCCGCCGCCTACAGCTGCCGTATGATTCCATCAACGAAAAGGTTCATTATGCCTAGATATATCCAGGACTTTCGCTCTGTTTGAATAGCTTTAAGGATCAGAGCAACGAAGTCCAGAAACAGCGCATATGCCCTTATGCAGCCTTCCCTTATTATTAACACATACGAACATGTATACAGACCAGTTAGAAAGCTACAGAAGCGTCCCAACTAGACTTCTTGCTTATATAGCTTTAGTTAGCAAGCCACAGCACTTTCGCCCTCAAGGGAATACCTCAATATTTTTTCGCCAACTCATCGTCAAACGTTGCTAGGTACTCACCGCGTAGGGCGTTGCTCTGATCGGTTGAACTAAAGTAGGACAACTTGACTCAACACATCTCGTAGATTCTGCAACGCAAAGTTGATCGGCTTCTAGACTCGGCATACTATCGCAATTCTTGCTAGGTAGGCGTCTAGTATAGGGCGTCGGGAATGATAACGGCGAGCATGTGTTTGCAGACGAGACGTATGTAGAGCGATTGGCGCCATTTGGCGGTGTAAAGCACGCTTGGCTTATCGTCATTACACAGGTCGGGCTGGGTGACGGAGCCCGTCAATTTAAGCAGGCTAAAGAGTCAAATGACTCAAGTTTAGAGGAAAAAGGCTTCTAGGAAAGGTTAAAAGATCAGAGAGAGAGCTGCAGACGGTCAGCATGATAAGAGCGTCAAACAAGGGAACCCGGTGGTATGAAGAGCAGAAGAGGCGTGAGAGACATACAATATAAATGTGTAACTTGCCAGCGCCGTCCAGCATACTATGTGCCTATCTCAAGCACTCTGTCGCTGCTCCTAAGCTCTCATCAAAAGAACCTCCACCATATAAGTACAATCATCACGAATCCCACCCCAGCGAATGGCCCATATTGCTTCAGTAGTAACTCCCAATTAATTCTCACAGCGGCCCTCTTATATTTTCTACTGTCCTCTTTCAGCCTTTGACTCATGTCGCCCATCCTTTCCAGACTGTCACCTCTGTAGAGCAGATCCTCGATATTCTTGGTCATAACCTTCGTCACATCCCTTAGCTCATCATTCAGCTTATCCAGATTTTGCGATGCCCGACTGTCTTGGTATGTCTTCTTTGTTCTTTGCATAAAGGTGTCGAATTCGACGAAAGCGTAGGGCCGGCAGCTAGGTGAGAGATATTGTTGGGAAGAGTAAGTGGTTGTGAACTCGGTGGCTAGATCGGAGAGGTAGGTGAAGGCTAGCTTTCGGGGGTAGGACTTGTCGCAGATGGTGAGGAAGCAGAGTTGGTCTTGGATAAGGTAGCTATACAGAGACGGAGACGGTCAGAATGATGTATCGGGCGTGAGTCACAAGAGTATATGTACTGTAGGGTGTATTTGCCGGCCTCGATGCTGGCTTGGGGTTCTGAGTTGCAATTGAGCCGCCGTATGATCATCTTGGCGTTTGATTTGGGCTCGGAGAGCTCTGCTTCTGCCTGCCGTGAAGCGGTGGTCAGGCTCTATCCGGGGACTTCGATTGGACTCGGGATTCGTACTTGCTCATCATCGACCGAGGCTGCCAGCATAAGGCCTGAAAAGCTGTCAGCAGCTGCTTCTCGGGAGAATGCTCTCTGGGTGCGTACCATCGATCCTCGCTATCTGCGTTGACTTCACCATCTTCAATGGGGACTCAACCTCGGGCTTTGGTAGCGTTGAAGTACGATCGGCAGGAGAGCGGCGTGTGTAGTGGATTCTTGATCTCCTAAGGCAGTCAATCCAGCTTTATATATTCAAGAGAACAATTGTAGAGGCTGGAGAGCAGCTGCTGAAAGCAGCTTCTTAGGGAGCTTCACGCGGTTGGCGCGTATACAATTAAATACGCGCGACATCACTTTAAAGTCCGGAGCTGTTTGTGTTATGTCCCAATCTCATTCCCACTTCCGGGCTCACTGCTTGTCCTGTTAGATATGTAAAGCACCTTATCCGGACCATACTCTTTCAGGGGCCCTTTTCATCATAAGGACATCATCATGACGCCAAGAAAGCGCAAGCCAACCTCCAAAGCCTTGGGTGAGAGCCCCGAGCCATGCCCGAAACGTCCCAAAGCTTCAACAGCGACGCCCAACAAGCGCCAGTCCGCGCCACGGGCAGCGAAGGTAAATCGACAGGATCCGTTCTGGTTAACCACCAATGAAAAGTCACCTCTAGCAAATGAAGACCTTCACACGGAATTGTCTGATCCCAAGACCTATGAAAACTTTACCAAGTCAGACTGGGATGATCTTCGCGAGTGTCTTCCAGCCAATGTCCCCCTCAGTTCAGACGGCTACTCTATACCCATCGACTTTTTCAAGTACGACCCCGAGTTCCGCCGTGGCATTCGCGAGTTCCAGGAAGATCTTTCAACAGGTCGCCTTGATCCAGCATGGCAGGCATCAGCAGCAGAAGCTATGGAGGAACGAGCGCGTGGAGAGTTCGATGCATACAAAGAGAATCAGTTCGAGGAGTTCTGGGGCCAGAAGCAGAAGTTGGATTGGAAGGCGGTTGCGGGCGAATCTGCGAAATTGAAATTGGATGTCATGGTACAGAATGGGGTGTTCCAAGTAGGAGACTTCCTCAGCTACTCAAGAGCTATGAGAACGGCCAACGGCAGACTTTTGGTTGAGAAAGATTGCCAAGTACGTTTCCCTTCCTACACTGTACTACTCGGCAAGAACAGCTCGACTGATGGGATATAGATCGTTGCTATTGGGGCTGATACGCTCACGGTTGCCATTCCACCACATCAATTGAAATATGCTCGCCTAAATGATTTCAAGCCTCAGACAGACGCAAAGCCTGATGGGGAAAGGCCTCTGCCAAGGGCAAATGGGATTGGGGAGGCAGCCCCAGACACTGTCAAGGGAGAGAACGTAGCCTTGGAAGAAAGTCTGGAGAACGAACCTGTAGCAGGTATGACGAATGGCAACCAAGGGCAACAGGCTGCCTCTGCTATTGAGCCGGTAGGACAGGAACCCACTGACAGAAACGTTGGAGGGCTGGAGCTCGCTACACTGCTTGCAAAGACTGACAAATCAGACGAGGGAGTAGCATCACTATCAATCGAAGCTGAACTTAATGTCGCCCAGCCAGTACAGAATACCGGAACCGGAGAATCTGGAGTAAACGACGAGAACATGTTGAGAAGGCAGCAGCGAGATGTGGTCAAACAAGATGCGGGTCAGGACGACGTAATCATGTTCGAAACAGGAATCCTTTCAAATCTAGAGATTAAGATTCTTGAAATCGATGCCCGTCCGAATCTGAAGGAAATTCGATCGTCCATCAACGCTTGGAAGGCATTCCGTGGAAAGCGGAGCAACCAGGACTTGGGGACTTTATTTGAGATGCGTGAAGAATTCTATGTTTGGAAGTACTCGAAGCTTCCAAAGGCGCCGCGGAGCGGTAGCAGTACTTACGGGTTACAATAGTAACGATGATTGGGTTGGATACATAGCGCGGCGTCACAGAGATACCCCATAGAGCGAAGCATGCAAGGACATCACCAAGGCAAGTGTAGGTAGGAACGAGATGACGCTTGCCATACACAATCCGGAGGTCAGTCTCCGACCCTGAATGGACAGTCCTTCGATATACAATCACATAAACCTCTCATGTTTCACATTTTGACTATCGCGTGTCGGTTGTTGCCCCTAGGAATGATAGATCTGTCGGAACAAAGGGCGTGTATCGCATCCAAAAGGAGCGTGAAGCCTTTTGCTGCGTCCTACACATGTCGCTGGCTGACCATCCTCTGCAAAAGGCAAGACATCCAAGATGCTACTAATTGTGTCCTTTCTACTTCTGCTTCGTCATGTTGTTTTGGTGCGAGCGGTGCCACCAGCGCCAGCTTCACCAACACTAGCCCTTATGAACGCGAGTTACCTGACTAAGGCCCTTTCAGCCACTTCACCCAGTGCAGCAAGGTACGCAAACTAGCAGACTGTTCCAGAAATTTTTCTCACAGGTTTCGCCTTGAATAGCCAACACGGCACCTCTCTTTCTACCAACACCACCCCAGAAAACCTAATAACAACCGATACCTACCGCGTCCCAGGCACACATACCTTCCTACGACTTGACATTTCCGACAAGCCCATTCGTAAAGCTAACATGGCCCGAACTATCCTGCAGACCCAAAAACAGCTGCGAGACTTCATAGAGATGTATCACGCCGCTGACAGGCTTCTGAACCCAACAGAAGACCCTTTCGAAAGTTCGGAGGAATGGACTGGTTGCTTCTTCGGTCTCATATCGTGTCCGTCTGATGACAATTTGCACCTCACCTACGGCATGATACAGGACTCGTTGCAGGGGATATGGGATTATATGTACCGCCAAGGGAGATTTCTTGCAGCCATCATTGAGGTTTATGATGATACTTGGGGATTGGTTGGAATTGGAAAACTCACTCCGCGTAGGCCACCGCCCCGGAGACCCCCAATTGTGAGTGGGTCGGAGAACGGGAGTGTAGAAGGGGCAATCCTTTCCCGTAGAGCAGAGTAAGTGCTTTTACAGCCTTGTCTATCTGAACGCTATTGACACTGCTTCTACTCAAGCGGCATACAACAGACATCACGCCCCAAGAACACCACCAAGCAAAATGAATCAATCTTCTACCGCGTCCGCGATACCTCAACCACAATCCTCATGATTCCTACCAACGAAGCCATTGCCAAAGAAGATCTTGGTCGTACAATTCTGCAACAACAGCTCGAGATCCGAAACTTCATAGAACGGCACGATGCTTTCAACATGTCCCTTCGTCGCTTTGACGACCCTTTCGAAAGCCCGGAAGATAGTTTCGGGTGTTTCTTTGGCGTCAAGGGGTGGCCAATAGATCATGATCATCTCACTTGTGGTATGGTGGCGAATCTGTTACAGGGCCTATGGGAGTATCTTTACAGGGAAGAAAGATTTCATGGCGTCATTTTTGAGGTCATTGATGATGTTTGGGGCGCTGTGGGAGTTGGGAAGATCAGTCTTACTAGGGTAACAGGGGTGGGGATGTCGGAGAGGCTGGGGGTCGGGAATGTTACGGATGCTTGATGAGATCCTAAGAAAAGGACACAATGGGATGAAGGCCGAACATGATACGAGGCCAAGGCATCGCAGAAGCGCGTAAACGGTGGTATTGGGATAGCATGCTGCTTGCTGAGTAATGCCTTATCAGAATAATCCTTGCCACGCCGTACCTTGGGTAACAGAGTCTGGAAATCATGATCAGACAGCAAAGAGGATCTGTTTAGGCTAGATAATACAAGAGCTACGCATTTGCTATGAGCTCCCAATTCCATCACAGCAGAGCTGGCCACTTGAGAGCTGCACCCACAGCCTTGGCCTAGTGATAGCCGGGTAGCAAAAGTGAAGATTTTCCCTCCTAGCTCGTCCTTAGATTCCTACACCACGAAGTCGCTTTGAAAATCACCTACTGGGCCCACCAAATTTACAGGGATTCTTGCTGTATTCGAAATGGCTAACGGGCAGCAGCCGCCTCTCGACGAGGTCCAATGGACCGCACCAGCCATCGCACAGGAAATGGGTGGCATCCAAACGAACACCGGTAACACTGCTTGTTCGCCCCAGTACAACTGTTCGCTAATCCCAACGACAGTACTCCCGTATTTCTCGCAATCTCCCTTCTTCGATGCCATATCCAACAACGCTACTCTGACCACGCAAGCCTTCAACAATCCCAACATGTTCCACTACATCCAGACAAGGGAAGCTTTCGAGGGCAGGCTAAGGACAATGCAGGGCCTGGAGTTCATGGTAACGCACGATCCGTCCGAGAATGGGAGTAAGGTTGAGAATAGTGGCGTCTGGGTAATCAGGAAGCAGAATAGGAGGAAGCGGCAGGGAATGCAGGATGAGATTACACCGATTAGTTGCTACTACGTTGTAAATGAGAATGTCTACATGGCGCCTTCTGTGGGGAGTATTATTGGGAGTAGGATGGTATGCGAATGAAACCCAGCGTCCGATGAGGTTGCTGACAGGGTGTCGCAGTTGTCCGCCGTCACCTCTCTCACGAAGCTATTATCGGCAGCATCTACACTACCAACATTTACACCAGCGACCGGCCACACCTACCTATCTCATCAAGCCAAGAATGCAACACCTAGCACAAGCATTCACGCCACGCAGGCGAGCAAGGAGAACACGCCCATGCCAGGAGGAACGCCAATGCCAGCTACACAAGATACCGCAAGCACAAAAGGCCATGCATCTCCAAAGGCCGCTTCGGATACAGACTACCAAGGCCTACAGCTGCAGAATGAGTCTTTTAGTCTCTTGATGCGCTACGGCAACGAGTACATGGACGAGAATCCCATCGTAGGCGAGCCTGGAAGCTTCAAGCTTGCGAAGTCTACGAATCCTGCATTGGCAGCATTCGCGGCTACGAACAGAACCATCTTTGACTCAGTGAAAGCGCCAATAGCAGTAAAGACAGTACCGACACCGCAGCTGAAGACTGATGACCTTCCTGCGCCAGCGAAGAGACCAAGTAAGGGCGGGGAGAAGAGTCCTACTACGCCTGGCGGCGTGAAAGAGAAGAAGGCGAGGCGGAAGAGTAAGGCTGCTGGTGTGGGGGACACTTTTACGTCGAAAGTCTCGACGCCAAAACCCACAACGCCAGGAGGATGATTCCAGCTGAGGATTTATTTCTGATACAAAGTATTTTCGAACGAATGATGGGTCATCCGGAAGCAAACACCGCGATACATCCCTGTTATCCAACCTCTACGGCGGAGAGACTGTCTTCAAGGTTCCATTCGTCTGGCTTCACTTTGTGTATATGTTCAGCATTCATGTGAGTAATCCTGGCAGCAGTAATTTGTTCCTCGGAGCTGACAAGCGAATAGCTTACACGGCGTGATCACGTAGAACAGCGACCTCGTCCGAATATTGCGGCAAGACCACCTTAATGACTCATCCTTTTAGCTTCCCACATATTACGATGAACTCATCCCATCCGCGCCAGCATTCGAGTCCTCAGTACCATCAGCCTCACCAATATCGACCGCACAGCTCACTTCCACGAAATCCTCTAATTCTTCACTGACGGTCTTCAATTTCTCCTTGACACTGGCCACGCCTTCGTGGCCAACGATATGTCTCGCCGGTGGATTCTCATGGCCGCCGATAGCAGTGATGGCGTTGATCGTTTCAGCAAGGAGTGCAGTCTTCATATCCTCTGGGAGGTTAGGGTACAGAGCCGAAATCTCATTAGGTGCGAGCGTTGAGCCTTCACGATTGCTGTTTGACTGGGCGTTTTGGATTTGGTCTAGGAGGCCTGCTATGATATTCCTGAACAAAGGCGCAGGATTGTTCTCTGGAGCATATTGGGGTAGCAATGGCGCGGATACAATTTTGTTGGTCAGGATACCAATTTCGATCGTAGGCTGTAGGATTGTCATCTTGATATTGAACGGGGCAATCTCATAGGCCAGACTGTCGCAGAAGCCTTCAAGTGCCCACCAAGACGCGCAGTGCATTCCCAGACCTGGGGTACCCAGATGGCCGGCTGCATTGTTACTTTAGCATGGACCCTCTTCGAGGAATTGGAGTACTGACTTATCCCTGTTACAATCATTATATGCCCCGTGCCCTGTCTCCTCATAGCCGGTATCGCAGCCTTAATAATATTGACTGGTCCAAAGAAATTCGTCTCAAACTGTTCCCGCACTAACGACTGGGTTCGCGGTGAGGCTGCCAATTCCTCAATTGTGCCGACAAGAGCTATCCCCAACTTATCAGTGAAATCCCATAGATTCTCCCACTTGAGCCAGCCATACCTTCGCTAGAGCAGCAAAGAAGTATATCCAACCCCCCAAAAGCCTCCACAGCCTCCGCAACAGCAGCCTGACACTGTCCCATATTCCTATCCCCCCACCCCGCATTAGCCTCCCATCCCCAACCACCACAACATCAAATAGGGGTCCCTCACACCTCCCATCCAATCCCACCCTCCTAACCCTCCCCCTCCACCTCTCGCTCAAACACTCCCCCGCATAAAATTCCCGAAACTCTTCTCCCCTCTCGCTCTCGCTCTCGCTCGCGGTGTCTATGTCTCCGGGTTTCACGCCTGCGATGATATTGTCGCCATGGGCGAGGGCGGCGCGGGCGATTGAGAGGCCGAGGGGGCAGGTGGCGGCTGTTATGAGCCAGGTGCGGGGGGCGGAGTGGATGGGGAAGTTGGATTTGGGAGTGGTCATTTTGGGGGAGTGGCGGTCATGGCTGGGGTTCTAGGAAGTGGTGTAGTGCCAGGGTGGTGAGGTATATGGCGGAAGATCCTGGTATCATGGTTGGGGGGTGATTGGCTGCATAGAGGGCATGAGTATGAGGTGGAGGACGAGGAAGTCGTGATCAATGCCAAGCCGCGGCGGGAGGTCCATCGTTTGATGGTGAGACCTGACGGTCGTTTTTTCTAGACCTCAGCATCACATGCAACCTCGTTGACGCTGGTTCTACGGATGTGAGTATTAGCTTGTGCCTCTGCTACTCTGCTTGTCCTCTTCTTCTTACGTTATGAGTCCGATCCGCCAGGCTTTCTGATTGAGATCAAGGGGGATCCTGTCAAAGACTTTAATGTTACCAATGCATTCAAAATTAAACAGATTGTATGACTTCGAGGAACATTTCATATCCCCGAACGTAAATGACTATGAGATCTGTTATTACATGAGCAGTCCAGACTGCTGGGAACGCTAATGGTGCCTTGGGGTGGGAGACCCACCCCATGGCGGATATGCAAGTGAAACACGGTATGCAAGGGCTGTAATGAAACACCCGGACTCAGACCCTCTGAAGATTGGAATCAAGGTTATTCGCTTTTCACTTTCCGTGTTTCTAGAGAGGCCGCTTCGCTAAGGCTTGTCTATGATACGTGGGGAAGAGAGTGGGAGGGGGGGGGGGAAAACATGGGGAAGAGGACAGTGTCTTGTGTTGATCTCATCCGGGGAAAGGCTGGACTTCTTCGGTTGACCAACCTAGATTGAGCGACTGACTTGACAGGAGGGGCGGTGCAAGGTCTCCATCTTGATCATGCCACGGACTATAGACACCTACCTCGCGTCACCCAATTTCACTACACTCCTTGATGGATGACTGGAGACTCCCAGTGGCTTGAACTTGGCCAGCCCGAACAATGACCTTTTTGGAGGAATGCGTTCCCTAAGCTGTGGCTCGGCGTAGGCCTGTCCGATTAGAGATCAACGCTCGCAACCATCGACCCCAAGTTGGAAGGTTCTGCCAATACGAACGCGTTTCATGTTTCTCGGACTGGAGACTTTGTGTTTGGCTGTGTGCTCCAATTCATCTTGCCGGCCCAAAATTCTTCAAGGAGCGCATGATATCAATATACCCCCTCCAATAGCCGACCCCCACGGCGTTCTGGATTTGGTACGAGGCTGTCGGTAATCGAGTCGTTCCCCACGGGACATTATGCGCCTTTACCACGAGGAAGAACTTACCCGCGCATGATTGCGCCAGTAATTTCTCAATGACCGGTCTCAGAGAGTACTAAACGCGTGGCCAAGCTGATCCAGGGTCCAAGATGTTTTGATCTAGGACATTGACGGCTTCAATGGCCACTCGGTAGCCTCATGAACTTAGTCAAAAACTCTTCATCCTGCCGTACTCCCGGAAATCCAAGAAACGGTGCAGTCTTATGGTGTGTCACGTTGAAACTGCGCGTCATATGACAGGAACCCAAAGCCATCGATGTTATCCGCGTACAGTTCTTGCTGTTCGGTGATGGACAATATAAAAATGAGGCAGGTTGTCCATTGAGTCCGCCACGGACATGACGTTGCTCCAGCATCCTTCATCTTTCAATCGTTAGCTCTTTAATCGAGACACAGAATTACACACAATATGAAACTTCTCTGCCTTTCCACAGCGACCCTATTTGCCTTCACCATTGCAACTTCATCTTCTTTTCCAGCATTTACAGCATCTATAAGTCCCTCATTGGCCGTAACGCCATCTGACGCAGCAACGCCGCCTCCACAACCAAATGACGGGGAGTCAGCTGGTCAATGGATAGATCAGCTCTTCGAAGACACAAACAGCACATCATATAATATATCCAGTTCTCCTGAACTGATTTCCTCAAATCCAAAAATCAGCCAATTTGTCAAGACAGCATCAGCGCCGGTAGGGAATAAGCGCAAAAGGAGCTATGAGGAAGGCAACGGGCTTCACGAGTCGACATGGACCAACGACACAGAAAACATTGCATATAACATCAGCGTCGATTTTTCCAAATGTAGCACAGGTCTCCATTTTTCAACCGACGTAGGCGTATACACATTCACCAACGGTACAACAACCAATTCGACTACCCTCAAGGACCTGGTAGCCGATGTATGGACGCTTCGGCACTCACAGAGCACGCCCAACACACGATACGCAAACCACACAGCCGTAGTCGCCCAACTAGCTTTGAACGAAGCGAACGCCCTCTTAGACAAAGGTCTCATTTGCAAAAACAAAACTCAAAATGCCGCCGCCGTGGCCCTCAGACCTCCCGAGGACGAGATCATCCACGAGGAGCTCCGCCACCTCCTCGCAAACACTTACAGCTACTGGACCTCCGTCGTCCTAAGCGCAGGCTCCGGCGCCGCAGCCGGAGCAGCCATAGCAGCCGGCCTAGACTACAAATTCAAGGGCAACGTGACAGCACAAAACACCATCCAAACCGGCGCCGTAGTCGCAGTGGCGATTCTCGCAGCCGGCATCCTGAACCGCATGCACGAAGTAGGACATCTGGATAACGCCCAGCCCCTGGCGCAAGGAGTCGCGCAAGGAGTGGCCGCAGGAGCGCGCCAAATGGTTCCGCCGAATATTCGACAATTAGTCCCTGCTGGCAGGGAGGCAGTGGTGCAGAATGTCTGGCTTGGATGGTGTCGGCGCGCGATGCAGAGGGTGGTGCGGAGACAGGAAGCGATGGAGCAGCAACTGGAAGCCATGGAGGAAGCCTTGAGCGAAGCGGGCGTTTCGATTCCTGCAAGTTCGGCGAGGAACAGCGTCGAGCATCCGGAGCCTGGGGTGGGGAGGGTTAGTGTTGGAGCTAGCAGTCAGGCGACGGAGCCGGGGACGGTGGCGGATTTGGAGGCGTGTTTGGATGAGGTGGGCGCCGCCGAGGCGGCTGCTGCTGTGGGGGATATGACGAGCGCGGAGCTGAATTTGGAGACTATCAACGAGGTGCAGGAACAGTTGGCGCAGAAGAAGGAGAGTGGGAGTTGTAACGTGTAGGTACGTAGGTGGACGTCGAGACATCTTTTCGCGAAGCATCCGTAGATTTGTGAATTCGTGTATATAGTGAAACAGCTCAATGCATACTCACCTCCTCACCCAAACGCCCTCCCAACTCCCCCCCCCAAACCGTACAGCAGCACAATTCTTTCCGAAGAGAAATCAAGCATACCCCAATCTTCCAACCACCTTCCCCTTCCCCTTCGTTCCCCCCCTCCCCCTCCCACACCCCCCACATGCACACCCCCCTTCCCCTTCCCCTAGTACTGTACAAATCTGACCCAGGTGAGCATGCAGCTACATCCGTCGCCCCGAGAACATGGTCTCAGCGGGTTTCAACGCTCGATAGGTTGGAAGGTATGTTGTTTGTTGTGAATGGAGAGCGTAAGGTATTTCTTTCGTATTTGGTATGGTGTTCAGGGTGAGGGTGAGGTGGGTTTTTCGTGTGGTTGGTTGGGTAGTTAGTGGTGTCTTGGGGTGTTTTGGCGGGGTGTATGGGGTGTGAGGTGTGGGGTGTGGGGTGTGAGGTTGTGGTTGTGGTGTGAAGGGTAAAGGGGTGCGGGGGTCGCTTGTGTATGAGGGTAGGTTGGGAGGAGTGGAGGTTGTGGGTAGTGCAGGTTGGGAATTGGCAAGGAGGTTGATGAATATGATGGAGGGAGATCCTGTGTATAGCGTCATTTGGATACTTGGAGTAATTCTAGTCTACCTCCGCTTCTTAGCTGACCCCTTTTCAGCTCCAGTGACCTTGCTGGCTACTGGCCTATCTGCATCTGTTCCTGCAGGAGGTGCCGCCAACGGCTTGCTAGCAATTTTCTCCTCCACAGGCTCGTCATCGCCGCCTTGACCGAATTCGTTGACACGTGAGTAGTCAACCTTGTATGCATAGCTTTGATACAGGTAGATGAAGAAGATGACGTCGTCACGAAGGGTGGCTAGCCGATGAAGCATTGGCATCTTGATGGTAAATGCGAAGAGATCGTCGATAAATGTGTTGAGGGTCTTGTACATCATGGTTTTGCCGGGCATATGGGCAACGCTCTGTGTTCATATTAGTATTGTAAGGCAGAAAGGAAAGAGTCCTTTGGATAGACTGCATACCTTCAGGCGGTAGTTGATGTATAAGCTCGGTACCATCATCAAGAAGCCATAAGCGTAGACGCTTCCTACTAGTGTCGTAATAACAAAGCTGTACCAACTCTTGTGGGTATCATAGACCAAGCTATAGATGGCGTACGCGCCCAGTAGTGGTATCGCAACGAGGTACAGATATCGAAACGCGATCTCATCGTATTCCTTGGTCTTCTCCTCGGTCTCAGACAGCTTGTGTTTGTCCTCGAACATGATCTTATAGGGTATGAAAGATCCTGGCTCAGCCTCACGTATTCGCACGTCGACGGTCTTAGTGATCTTCCATGCCTCGAGCAGAATCCCCATACCTTGACCCAGAAGGATCATCCAGGACGTACCGTCGCTGTTATCCATAAGGTACAAGAAGATGATAGTCTGCATAAAGACATTAGCAAGGATAGTCCGGACAGAAATGCCAACGTTGTCTTTCTTGTTGCGCCAGTGAGAGATGTCGCTCTTGAAGGCGAGCATCTCGAATATCATATGGAGAACGCTGACGATGGCCGTGGTAGAGAGCAGATAGATGTTCGTATCAACGAGCACCCGCTTGAACTCCTCAAATTCGCTGCCATCCCCTCCAGCAGGCATCGGACCACCGCTTGCAGCCTGTCTCTGGTTCTGCTTCATACCCTCGTCAATGCTAGCATAGATGGCCATCTTCCAATTGTTCATGTTTGTCAGACTAATATGCAGAGGTAGGTCTTTGACAGTGGAGTTCAGCTCTGTCATGTGGTCTCGAAGTTGCCAGAAAGTGTTCACGAACAAAATCGGGTAGTACCAGGCATTCTGTCCAGAGACGTCTCTAGCACTTGTAGATTCAAGCTGTACATGCTGCCGGATGGCGGGGTGCATGGTGGTATAGGATTGAGTTCCAGAGTCCGGGATGAAAGCCATAGTGAAATTTGGATGGTAATAGGAGCCAAACTTTGGTGTTTTGTCCTCTTCCACCACTTCCGTTTCATTAGAACCAGCCAAGAGGTTCTTCGTCTTCTTAACCTTCTTCTTCGGCATGACTTGATTCAAAGGACGAACAAAGTGGTACGCCTTCGCTGGATCATAGCCACCAACAGTCGGATCTAGAGAAGACCCATGCAAGCTTATATAGAAGTGTGCCCACAGTGTGCCATTATTCTGTACCTCTTTTGGCACTTTGAACGTCGTGTCAATCTCTCGGGTGTCCTTCCAATTGCCGAGTCTAAAATCTCGTTCCTGCAATACCAAAGTTGACGGATCCACTTTGGTCAACGTAGGCATGACTATCGAAGTAGCAACATATATCGAGACATCCAGACTGCTGTTCATTGGCCATATTGGGGCAATGTTTTGAGGAATAGGATTGTAGTCACCAAGGATTGTGTCAGGTCTGTCGTTGAACGCTGGTATTGGACCTTGGGCAGACGGTACGCCGGGGGTACTAGTATTAGGAGGTGTCTTTTTGCCCATAAATTGTGACACGGCGAATTGCACAAATATGAAGATAGCTATGCTTTGGAGTATGTTTCGAGTCGTAGACTGTAATCTTGTCAGTCTTGACGCAGAACTTGGGTAAAGTCCAATTGGTGACCAGCTCTCACACTCATGCCACCCTGTTCTCCTCTATCGCCTGCAGGCTGTACTGCCTGAGGAGGCATCTTGGATGGTGTTGGTTGACTTGTGGCGGGAGTAAGAGCGGAGGCACGCTTTCGGAAGAGGCTGTAGTCGTGGAAAGAGTATCAGGCCCAGAGGATCGGCAGCTCGAAGAGCAAGTTCGCACTCTCTACACACTCTTGCAAAACATCATCAAGGTCATCACGTCCAGTAACAGCCCACTGTGTTAATTGTACGTGTGAATGGACTGCAGTGTTGAGGATCTTGACACTTGGAGAAGGTTCGCCAGCTTGGACCCTGATCGTCCGTCATCCTGATATGATACGCCGAGGACGCAGTATCGATGGTTAACATTAGCATTGTTTGGCCAAGTCTACAACACTTCAAATGTCCGTAGGATTTTTTTAGAACTGGTTACACTCTCTTTCACACATACAGACTCGGACTTTTCTTTTGGTGATGATGCGTTGACACACTCTTTGCCGACGTCACTTCTGCTTGCATTGGTGCGATTCCTAGGGCATCTACTCAGTCTTTAATCTACAAATAGGGGGGCCCATTCTCTCTCTTTCCATAAAAATCTTAAACACATATACAGTCCGCAATCATGGTTTCAGAAGCTACACATAATGCTGTACATACACCTGACATCTCGCGTCCTTCGAACTCTGCAAATACGTCCAAAGGCCCCGTCGTCTGCGTTTTGTACTACACTCTCTCCCTCGCTACTATGTAGATACTGACACTCCCAGCTGCGGCTCCTCTCCCGGCACTTCTCCAGTTCATATGGCCGCCGCCCACGCCCTCGGTGTCGCCTTCGCAGCCCACAACATACAACTTGTATACGGCGGCGGCACCGTAGGCCTCATGGGCGAAATAGCCCGCACGCTCGTTTCTCTTTCCGGTCCCGACTCAGTGCACGGTATAATACCCGAAGCACTTAAAGCGTTCGAACAAGAAGGTCGACCCGGCACAGCCAGCCCCTCTGATCCCCAGCCCGTCAAGATTAATGAGAAGATTTACGGGCGTACGACGACGGTGCCGGATATGCATACACGGAAACAATTGATGGCGAAGGAAGTCCTGGAAGGAGGGCCAGGGAGCGGATTCGTGGCGCTGAGTGGAGGGTATGGGACGATAGAGGAATTGTTTGAGATGACAACGTGGAACCAGTTGGGGATACATGGAAAGGGGGTTATTGTATTCAATGTTGAGGGTTATTATGATGGTCTGATACAATGGGTGCAGACAGCTGTAAGTGCGGGGTTCATATCGCCCGGGAATGGAGGAATACTGGTTGAGGCGTTGGATGCGGAGGAGGTTGTACAGCAGCTGAAGGAGTATCAGGTGTCAGAGGGGAGGTTTAAGCTGGATTGGACTCAGAAGTAGTAAGGAACCGGCCATGACGACGTCACGAATGGCATTGCATAGCGTGGCGTAGGGCATATACTCACGGATTGACCATACAGACATAGAAGCATAGAGCTTGGTTACTGCGGCAGTATTTAGGGTTGTACCCAGGGTAATTGACCATGGAGTGACAATTTCGAAGGCTTCATGATCTATCAGCTAGAATTACATAACAGCTTTGAACCTTTGCATCATGGATCAACATCCATACTCTCCCCCTCAGCTGTGGCCGCCGGCTCCGCACTCTCCAGCGCAGCCTCCAGTAACGGCCCGACCTCGCTACCATCATACAGCTTAAAGCTCTCGATCTTTCTCTTGCCATCTTTCGCCATCCCCGTCACACCCACACTTGCATTATCAACTGTGAGCTCTTTATCCTGTGACAAGCTCTCCTTCAATGCTAACAACCCATGCTTGATCAATTCATCCCGGCTAGCATTCGCAAATTCATCCAAATGCCTCTCCAAATACGTCCTCGCCATTTGACTCCTCGCCCCGATAGCACAAGCGATCATCTCCTGCGTCATCCCGCTCGGCTGGAACTCGAACAGATGTGGTCCCGTCTCATCGACGCCGGCAATCAACAAGCCAACGCCATAAGGTCTCTTGCCGTACACTTGAGTAGAGGTTTGGGCGCGGTCACCGATTTGCGTGACGATTCGTTCGAGGGGAATGGGACGGCCGTAGGTCATCTTTGAGGCGAGGGCTTGTTGTTTCATGAAGTTTGAGAGGACACGGGCATCGGAGGCGAGGCCGGCGAGAGCAATGCCGAAGTGTTCGTCTATACCTATTACTTTCTTCTGGTAGGAGGAAAGTTCTTCTGCATTTCGCTAGTAAGGAGGTGGTAAGCATGTTGAACAGGACGTGGGAGAGTGAATGCCCTGAGTGTACCTTTAATGCTACCAGCACGGTATGTGTTCTGCTTGCTATGCCAACAACTACTGAGCCTTGCTTGACTGCTTCTGATGCGTATTCGACTTGGAAGATGCGGCCTTGTGGAGAGCTGTAGACATCGTTAGCCGTTGGTCGAGCGTGGGACGAGGGCGGAGATTCGTACAAGGTCACCGAGTCGTTGTCATAGTTATTTCGAAACATGTTGAGGACTTACTGCATCAGCAGCAATGGTATAACTCTAAGACCCGGCGGAGTGATTGTTGTGGACAGCGAATGCGTCTCGTGTAGCTTGACGACTCAGGCAGTCGAAGGCGACGTGAAGCTCCAAGATAGGGCTGAAGACCCCTGCTTAGCGCGATCTCAGGAGGGTTATCTTGGCGCGCAGCTTGTTCCTGCGTACCTTACCTTCTGCCAACATGCATTCTTATGCATATGTGCCATTTGAGTTGTATCGGGCTGGTGGTTGTGAAGATAACACTCTGGACTTTCAACATGCTTCCTCTAAAGGTCTCATTCCAGCAACAAGATATTTTCAGGGACTTCCTTTCCACGAATGTGTACTTGGTCAATCTGAAGCATGTTTCGTGCCTTACAGTTCGGTGGCTCGGACAGCTCGCGTACAGCGATTGTATCGCCTGCTTGTATTGAGAGCTGGCTTCGGCCAAGGAATGATAGCTTTGAGGGAAAGTCAATTTGAAAGCTACACTTCTAGCCCATTTCCGCATCGTCCATGGGGCTTACGGCTGAGCCGCCACTATGCTTCTGTCGACTGATTGTATGCCGCGGTCTATCATTATGAACGGCAGAAGAGATCCTACAGTCCCCAGGGTGTGGCCCAACGCGCACGGTGGGCTTCACTGACATGCATTAGCTGTCCATTAAACTTCATACTTCTATCATCTTGCCCTCAGGCTAGATTAATATCAATTGATATTGATTCTCCAAGCAAAGACTTGTTCTTGCACACCAATGAAGAACAACATTGTTGATGATCTACACCTTGAACATTAGCATCATTGGCTTAGTCATGGCCAAGTTGTACGACTGATTATTCATGTTGCACAGGAAGGCCATGTCACTTCCCCTCACCAAGAGCTGCTCAGGATTTCCTTAGATTTCTGCGCTGAATATCTACAGGAGCAGGATCCTGGAAACATATGTACTATAACCGTATCGTCCAAAGTGTGACACCATACAGCTAATACCGAAGTTTCATATTAGACGCGGCTGATTAACACAAACAGGAAGAGTGCATGCATTTTGATATGGCTCATTGAAAGTTACTAGTATGAAGTGAATAGAATGTCAGCTTTGATTCGTATGTTATGATACGCCTCATATGTTGACGCGTTCTAAAGCTATGCTAAGGATTCGACTTCCTTAGCATCGTAAGCATTGTCAGTGTGCCTTCGCCAACACATCAACACCACAGGCAGTACACCTTACACATTCGCCACTCAACGGCTAGCCCTGTGATAAGGAAGCGCGCCACACCAACCACCTTGTCGTAAAAGCTCGACCTACTACATCTACGCCCTGTCAGAGGTCGTCGTTGTTCATCTCTAAGGCCATCTTGGTAATGATTCTCCTGCACTTTCTACTGGAACAAGGGATTCGACGCTCGCACAATGGCCCCTCCCACTGCCTTAGGCACGCTTAACACATTCCCTCGCGAGATCCGAGATACGATCTACGGCCATTTACTAGGCACAACATACGTCTTCGCTTCCCTTAGCCGTGAAGAGAGAGCCGCCACGAGACTGGCGATACTCTACACCTCGAAAGCTGTCAGCGAAGAAGCGGTCGAAGCTTTATACAGCCAGGGCATTTTCCGATTCATTCCTGACTTTTGCAATGACCATTGCACACCCACTATCGACCAAAAGATGGCGAACAAGATGAAGAACATCGAAATAGTCATCACCATGTCGAAGTGGGTATGGTACTTGCATTGCTCCGGCATGGGCACGCCTCGAGATTCGGCTAGGAAGACACAATTCAGTACACTTGTCGCCCAATTTGGAGGCAACGATTTCCTCCGAAATAGCTGTCGCATCAAATTTCACAACACCCTGCTTGCTGGACAAGGCAACCTGCTCAGCTGTCAACCACTTCTCTTTACAACGTCGCTCTTTCAGAGGTTCAAAGGTTTGAGGGGTTTTAAGTCTGTGGTCATTGAGTTTCACTCACCCTACATGAATCAGCAATCGTGGATCAAAGAGTATGCGCTATACAATCCGAGGGCAGTAAAGCAGGCTGGGCTGGAAGCATTGCCGCCAATATCCTGCAAACATATGCCAGATCACATGGAAAGCTACTTTCTCCGCAATCACGGAGGACCCGCTGCAGATATTCACCAACAGATCACGACAGCTCTAGAGCCAGCCCTGGGCGTCAGCACGGAAGGTGCCGTTCCAGATGCTTGCAATGTTATCTACGCCAGGTGCTCTGAATTCCGCCCACTGGCACGAGAAGCGAATACCGCATATGGGGTGCACAGACTGGAGGAGAAGCGGCCAAATCGAAGAAGAAGACGGGAGCACAGGACGTGAGGGTAGTTTGGTGGAAGGCGTTGTTGTGAAGGAAACTTGAAATTGATCGGCTGCTGCTGTGGCGAGGGCAGTACCTGCGTGTGGTTAAAGATGGAAGGACACTGGCTGGGGAAGTTGACTAAGTTGAACACTGTGCGAAAAGGTCTTCTTAGCTAGAAATCGAAGGGTTACCCTTGCGCTTGTACCTAATGTTACATACACCACTTTGTGCACAAGTATCGCCAAGCCCCACATCCCCACATCTCTCCCTAGCGTACCTAGCGCATCTGCCAAACCCCCAACCTAATCTTCAACCTTATCTGCGCCAAGCCACACTGACCACACTAAAAGCCTATACCAAGCCATCGTCCGTGTATTTGACATCATCACTCCGAAAACAGCCACTCAGGCGAGCGCATTCCAAGATGGCAAAGCGCATTTCCTCATATCTACACGTCGTCCATTCTCAATCACGCGTCAGGCTCCACTATAAGATTTACTCGCCACCCCTGAAAACGCGCAGTCACATTCTTTGTCCTTAACGTGCGCATATTGGGAGCTATAGCAGAGCAGAGCAAAGCAAAGCAATGTCTTCAGAGGGACTACTCAAAGATGGGAGGAAGAAGGTTGTCATTGTGGGAGGAGGAGCTGCTGGCATGGTTCGCACTCCATTTTCTCTACTGAAATATCAATCGCTGATGACAATCCACAGTCGTGCGCAGCAACCCTAGCCCAACACCCCCAGAGATACCACATCACAATCCTCGAACGCATGTCCGTTGTAGGCGGCCAAGCAACATCTATCCCCCTCGATGCCGACCGCTACGGCACATCGTGGATGAACGACGGCGTGCAAGGCGGATCCCCAGCCTTCAAGCACACATTCAATTTCTTCAAGCGCTACGGACACGAGGCGCAGGGCGTGAAGCTGCAAGTGGCATTTGGACAGGGCAAGGATTCGTTTTGGACGAATTGTTTTCCAAGTCCGCTGGTGGATCAGTTCAGTGGGGATATTCGGAAGTTTGGACGGGTGTTGAAGATTATTAAGTGGACGATGCCGGTGCTGGGGATTGTGCCGATTAGGATTATGTTGAGGATGTTCTTTTTCAGTAAGGATTTTGGGGATAAGATGGTATTTCCTCTTATTGCGCTGTTCCTTGGCACAGGTATGCTATTCGGCTCCTCACTGCAAGCGCTGCAGCTAACGATTGAGCAGGCAATCAAACAGCAAATGTCTCCTGCGCGATTCTCGAGCGCCTCTTCGACGACCCAAACATGAAGCTCTGGGACTACGACTCAGAAACCCTGCTCCCCAACCTCCCCCAAATGGTCACCTTCCCCCATCTCGAAAAGTTCTACGGCGAATGGGCAAACGACCTCAAGTCCAAAGGCGTCAACATCCGCACAAACACAGATGTCACAGCGATCAAGAGCCGGTCAAAGAAAGGCGTCGTGCTAACCACAGCACCATTCGATCCAGAAAAAGGCAAACCAACAACAGCCGAACACGCAGGAGGAGAGCACACGGGTCCACAAAGTACAGAAACATTCGATAACCTAGTAATGTGTGTCCTCGCCGACGACGCCCTCAAGCTCCTCGGCAAAACAGCCACCTGGCGCGAAAGATTCGTACTGGGCGGCGCCAAATTCTTCGACGACATAACAATCACGCACTCCGACTCCAAGTACTTCCAACAGAATTACGAAACGCACTTCAACCCCGAACTATGCGCCAAGCCCAAGAGCAAACAACAAGAAGATCAAATCGCCTTCGCCAAGAATGAAAAAGAGGGCCAAGATGGTGAACCGTCAGGCTACAGACCAATGTACTACACGCACTCCTACCCCGAAGACATGCAGAAGATAGAAATGGCCTTTGACTGCACAAACTACCAGCATCAATTCCGCATGGACCACGACGCAGATAAACCCCCCATCCCCTACGACAACCACGTCTTCCAATCCATCTTCCTCGACAAAACGCACTCGGATCTATGGACCATAGACAACATTGACAAATCCAAAATCATCGAGTCGAAATGGTGGCATCAGCTAGGCCACAGATGGCAGCACTACGTGCGCGTCGTACCCGGCATGATGTTCCTGAATGGCAAGAACAGCACCTTCTTCGCTGGATCCTGGACGCTGGTGAATATGCATGAGATGGCGTGTGTGAGCGGCATAGCTGCTGCGTATCGGTTGGGAGCCGAGTATGAGAAATTTGACGATTTTGCGGAGGATTTGTTTAAGAAGTATCTGTGGATCAGTCATGGGGTGAGGTATAAGCCGGGGAAGAAACAGCAGTGAGGAGCGTGGACATTTTTCAAACGCTAGGCTAGCATCGCACAGGGCTTTCGGGTGTTGATTCACTGTAGTATTATAGCAATCCATCAAAGCGTGTACTTAACGTTGTGATCTCATAGCTCCAGCATACTCCAATCGAGTCGGTTGTGATTGAAAAACAATCTCGATGTGCCAATCCGAAGAGTTGAGATCCGGACCTGGTCGTCATCCTGTCTTTCTTGATGAAAGGGTTGTTGCATTCTTAAGCTCTTCGCCACCCACTTATACTCCCCCGCCATTTTCCCAAACCCATAGCCACGATCATTGAACGAGTAAAAGTCTATACTTCTTGTAGTCCTGCGAAGCCATTACCCCTCAACTTGAGCCATGGCGAGCTTCATTCGAGGGCACTCGACCATCTCTAGAGCTACTCCCCTCGAAGTTCGGCACGAGTCTTAGCTCCCAGCTCCCGTAGAACAGCCTCTGCATCTTTCTGCTTCTGTTGTATCGCGTAATCTAGCGGCGTCCTCCCATCATGAAGAGTGGTATTAGGGTAGGCTCCCCATTTGACAACCTCGCGGATCACGGCAACGTTCCCACACCATGCTGCAAGATGCAAGGGCGTCTCGTGAAGTCCCCGTGATCTTGCCTCAATCTTCGCTCCCCTTTGACAAAGCATTCGTACGGTATCAACTTGTCCGTTTAAAGTCGCCAGATGAAGCGCCGTCCATTGCATAGTGGAGCGTGCTTCGATGTTGGCCTTATGATCCAGCAATACTTCAATAACGTTGCTATGCCCTGACCTTGCCCCTTCATGTAAGGCAGTGTCGTCAAAGGGTCCATAGCAGGTGTCAACCGACTCCCCCGCCTGCAAGAGAGCTTGCACGGTTGAGCTGTTGCCCTTGCGGGCCGCAAGATGCAGTGGACTGTCGTCATCTGTTACTAGATCATGCCCAGATAGAAGTCCTTTATCTATGAGCATAGCTATGACAGCATCATGGTTTTCGTCGAGTGCTACGTCAATTGAGAATTTGTCCTCCCGATTTCGCACATCGAAAGGAATACCCCCATCTAGCAATGATTCTAGGATGGCAGGACGCTCGCTTTCAATGGCAGAGCGCAACGCAGAGCGTCCGTCCCAAAGCTCAAGTATCTCGGGATATTCTCTCAAGAATATACGCACAAGTGCTTCATGTCCGCGAATGATAGCCGTTTCAATGGCACCAACAGGAGAATAGTAAGCAGGGAAGCGGTCGAAAAGGTACCTAACACAGTCCCCCCGTCCATTGCCGCATGCCGACCTGATGAATTCGTAAGGGTCCTCGTGTGCAAGATACGCTGGCAGGCTTGCAATGCCGTCTCGTTCACCTTCAAAGAGCCTCAATATGGGCACATGTCCAATAGACGCAGCATAGTTTATCGGTGACATGAAAGGAAGACGTTCGAAATGGCTCTTTGAGGCTTCTGCGTTACAAACGATACATCCGTAGCGCCCGCCATAATGTTCATTAACGCCCCACTTTCGAAAGTCGAATGCAAGCTCTTTATGCATAGCGAGGCGACGAAACGAGTTCCAGATCACGCTACTGGATTCCTCGAGCGATTTCGTGTGCCAATCCCAGTTAGCTACCACATATTCCAGCAATAGATACTTCTTCGCAAGTGCAGGGACAACAGGCTCCATAGGCTTCTGTGACAACCCCATGTATCGCTCGTAGTCGATATCGACACGGTCCATTTGACTATCTGATTTTCCAGCGTGAAAAAAGCGAACAACATTGGACAATAACTTGCCGATGCCCAACGAGCTCGGGATACCCGCCACCCCTCCCGGTTGGAATACGGGTGCGTCTCCAATAGATTGGTTCGGCAGTCTGCGGGTAACAGCAGTCTCGAAGTCCGAAAAGGAGAGATAGATAACACACATCTCACCAACGTGGCGATTCGCTTCCGCAAGACTGAAGTGATATGATGGTATTTTTCCCGGCGAAAGTAGGAATTGTAGAACAGTATGGTGTGCAAATCGCACAGTTTGATCGTCCTCATCTATACAAACTAGAGCTCCACAAGATCGAATGAGTCGGTCCCCGTCAATGTCTGCGGCATCATGCCAAGATTCGTCGGTGACTTCATGGCTAACAGCCTCTTGCAGCTCGCCTAGATGAAGTGGCCGCTGGGCACATGCGATCCATCTAAACACCTTAGGCGGGAATCTGTTGTTTGAGTTGCCCAGCTTTTCCAATATCCGACCATAGGTCTCTCCCAGACCTTTGGGTAAGTCCCGAAGTATCTCACGAATATGCGTATCTGAGGTAGCGTCGCAGAGATCTTCTAGCTGGAAGTGGACCCACAAAAACCTGCCAAATGTTAGCAGGCAGTTCCGAGAAATAGACACAGTGCAAGTTGCAAGGTCCCAAACTTAAAGTCAAGGATCGGCTACAAGAGCCGCATATGATAAGATTCTGGAGTACTGACATCCCTTGTGCCTTTGAGATCAGCTCTGAAACAATGTTGTGCTCGAGCGTGGGGTCCTTGAGCTTCAATCTACGACTGCGGATCCTCGACTTGACGCTTCCTGTAATGAACGCTTCAATATCTGCAGCAAGCATCGACTCGGACACCTGAATACGCGGAAACGCGTCAAAACAAGTCAAGATCTGGTCATCCTCTCTGCAAGAGACGAGAACCTTGACAATAGGTTGACCAAGATGAATTAGGCTTTCTAGTAGGGCCATAACATCGTGTCTTGCTCCTGTCTCGCATTCATCAAGGCCATCGACAATGATGCAGATCCCGGAAGAATCTGCAATGGCCGAGCATATATACTCCCGTAGGTGCCTAGCCCCTGCACTGCGCATTTCGTCGAGGTACGTCTTTTTCAGCTGACACTCAACGTTCGCCGGAATAACGGATTTGAGAAGAAGCTGTTTCAGGATAGCTTCAAGAACGTGTTGAGCTTGGACAGTCTTTACGTCGGCGTAATCGCAATAGTAATAAATGGTGTGTGAATCTGTATGGCTGGACGCCCCAAGAAAATCGTCGATAACACGTGATCTGCACCTCATGTGAGATACAGGCGAAAACGAGAGTGACAGAAACATTCTTACGCTAGAAAGGTTTTTCCGGAGCCGGCTGCTCAGGCAACGTTTGATGTTAATGTAGTGATCTCTTGCAGCATAAGTGAGACCGATCACGTACGTATTCCAGTACAGCACAAACAAGCGGAAGCGTCAGCTTCCTTCCACACCCGGAACGTTTCGTTGTTCAGAAACCAATCGCCTGTGCCTTCATAACGAGCGTCTCGAATCTTTTGGTGTTTGGCTACGTAGTCAACTGTGGACAACATCTTCAGTAATTGCCGACGCTCGTCCACTGAGAACATTAGCCGCTTGCTTCGCCATATTGGTAGGACGACTACGAACGTTGCCGATCTTTCTCCACTTGCATCTGATTAGCGAGCGTGAGAGCCCTCGAGTCAGCAGCCTCTATCATGTGCGCTAGTCCAGCTTCCTTCTCGACATTCTTTCGATGCTGACGGAAATGTTCTAATTGGTTGCCGAACTGTTGTTCGAAAGGTTTCCACGTCAACTTCAAAGCAGCCCTTAGGCCTACACAGATTAGCGTATTATCATAACACATCCTTTCGTGCTAGAACAATCTCTATACGTCGGCTATGCAGACTAGACTCCCTGTTCCCACTACAGATGCCAAGAGTACTTAGATCACTAAATACTGAACAAGCCCTGGATTATCGGGTACTGTGGAGGTGACCCAGGCCCAGATGTGGTAAAGGGCTAAAAGGTGGTCGAGACGTGGTGACGGTAAGGGATTGTCTTACTGACCAGTAGCTCTCTTTCCGTCTCGAAATATCTTCTTGGCATCCATGCAGAATTCAATGATGTCGACATAGACTTTCGAAAGCGATTGAATAAGGACTTCATGGTTCGAGAAAAGCTTCTCGTATATCTTGAATCTTGGAAGCACGTCCCCAATGTTTGCAAACATATCCACTAGCTTGTTGAAGTACTTCTGAAATTCGCTGGCAAGCTGTTGAAAGAATCTATCAGTCTCAAGAGGGTTTTCGTTGGTAAATTGATAACTTTACATGGAGGACAACTCGAATACTGCCCCAAAGTGGACTCAATGCAAGTGGATATGCATTGACGTAGACATCCATTGCCTCGCCATACTGGTCGATAGCGGAGACGAGCGGCTCGAGCTTCTTTGATAACGCGCGACTTTTTGAAGAAGCACCATACTTTTTCTCTGCTGCGCTAGCATCGTACAGAATCTCTTCGATCGAGGCTTTGTTGAACATTGCTCTCTCCGTATCCGTAAGGTCTTCCAGATAGCGGTCCCTGGCTCGCGTCCATGCATCCTCGTTGGGTAGAGTGGCAGTCATCTCTATCGACTATAGCGCCTCCCATTCACAGATGATGAACCAAGAGTACAAAGGTGGAAGGGGCGATACTGCTGTCTCCATCAGCATATATCTGTCGGAGAACGCAAGTAAACGGCCTCTGCACACGGTCGTGATAAGGCTGTGCTTACCAGCATGCTAAGTACTACGAACAACACTTTCATTATCGACCCTACTTAGAACAATAACGTAAAGAAAGACCATCTCCAACTAGCAAGCAACCAAGGGCTAGTTCTTTGATGGTGGTGATGAGGTTGTGCTAGAAAAAGAAGGACATTGCGATGTGGAAGGGCGAGGGTTACCCGAACTTAAAGCAGGCGCCGCTACCCTTGTCACTAGCCAAGCCACATTTTGCTGTTCAGCGGGCTAGAACTGCCTTATCGCATCACACGATACTACTCAGCCCCCACCCGAGAGCAACCTGTTTCTCTAGGGTTCCTCATTTCAGTGACTCTGCAGCTCGGTGACTTACACCAATACCCAGGATATAATTCATACTGGTAAGGCTCGATGGGTGAGTATGTTACAGAACAGACTTTTCACTCTAATCAGTGCATCAAACGTAGTCGTGAGTATTTGGAGAAACTACTCAATCCGGAAACTACGATGGCTGACGCGATTGCAGTAGAACTACCACCAAATCTAGGACCGGTCTGAAAAGCTGCCGGTAAGGCGCAGGCGCCAATAGGGCGCAGCGCACTGCGTAAGTCGTTCGGTTGCTTCAGTGCGTAGGACGTGTATGTATCATGGCTGTAAATCGAGATCCCGCCGCAGGTCGGACATAGCCCGAGCCTTCCCGTCTGTTGAATCAGCCTACCGATTTCTTACCAATACGGCACTTGGCTGATACGCTTTAATGGTGCAGATTCCTGTTTATCTGTGTTAGCTTCAGGTATCACGCTTCTACACCGTACTGTAAAGCTGTATCCTTGTTATAGTAATATCATTGGGTTGTCAGCTTGGACAAAGATGGCGCTTTCCTCGGGTTCCAGGTGCCTCGGGCCGGCCGGGTACAGGGGCTCGAGGGGTTAGCATCTCTGGAGCTGCTAGCGGCTTGGCGCAAAAGGTATCTCTAAAGGTGCAACTACTGTACCTCTTGATCGATAATCGTAGCACACAATGTTCTTGATCTTATGCTGCATGCTCTACAGATCTACAGATCAATCATGAATTCACATTTGATACCTGCTATAGGTCCCTACGGTGTTTCAGATCTGTGAGTGGATAGACGATCTGACGGAGGAAAGTGCGATAGCCTTTGGTACACCTTGTCAATGGTCATAACCAGTCCAGTCGCTTAATAAAGATGACACGTGCCCACCAAGAAAGTGTCGTCCCGGTGTCATAGAAATCTGACTTGAGAGCTACCTACGTCAACACTCATCACTCAGTACGGGGTCAAAGGTCTCGAAGAAGCCGTTCGGAATTTTGGTCATCTAGCAATTGATATAGATCTACTTGGTACGTCGGAGACACGGGAGCTGAAGCGCTTTATGTGTCGACGTCCTTACTTTGTCACATTTGGAGGAGGAGTGCGCAGTTGGAGAGCGCATCGAACTGGGCATCTGTAACAGTTTGGAGAAACACTTTAAGAGTAATGTGATCAGGGCCCCTCCTTACTCCGAGTATCGAACGTCAGGCCTCGAGTTCTAGATCTCAATACCACTTTCATATAGGCTTACCTCATCCCCGCCGTCCAATTCTATATTCCTTTCCTTCCATCGCTGCACTGCTGACGGCAATACTACCTCCTGACTAGGCAAAAACGTCCAAAGCAAGCTTCAATGCCTCCCTAATTCCTGCCCAAGGATCTCTAAACCTACGTAATCCTGAATAGCCACTTCCATTGATGGAAGCATCTATAAAGAACAGAATGACCCCGACACTCAACTCTCACCATGAGGTTGTCACACCCGCTCAGCATATCTAATGACTTGTACCACAGTATAAGATAACCCTCGCCGTATTGGCAACTCAATCGATTCCACGATTTGGTATAACAAGTCCAGTGCGTGACGTGTCCACCCCTGGTCAATCCATTGATGATCGGACATTCTTTATTGAGCACTACGTATCCTTCTTCCGTACGTGAATCACATCTGCATGTCTCAACTTTTATAAAGGATTTTACATTCTTAGTATTGTTGATTATCAATTGATTGGAATTACTAATGCTCTTGTGATCATGAAGACGAAAATACCTTTCAAAAAGACTCAATTATGATCTTGTGAAGAATGATAGGGGGTATGCAAGTCTAGGAGAAGAGTAGCCTCACATACTTGCAAGTCTAATTCACTAGCTACGTACAAAGGGTTGCGCCGAAAGCGTTGCTGGGCTACTTCATATGTGTTACGAACTGGCTACCAGCAAGGTTTCTCCTGCAGATGGAATACCAGGGACTGAAGATTCGTTTGCTTGTAAACGGTAGCATCGTTTGAATTGGAGCTCCGACTTGAAAGAGGTCAATGGAGCAATGACAACATGATTCATGAGAAGGGAACTGAATTCAACAATGGTGTCGGTACTTCCTCTTCACAAAAGTTCAGCAGTAACGTTGAGATTGAGAATAATGGTATCGGATTTCGAGGCAAAAGGATACCCACGTTTGAATTCGCGTCTATCCCATCGGAAGTACATGATAGGATGTCAAATCTATGATGCCTCATCAGAGTAATATGCTGTGGTGGTATGCAAATGATGAGCCTGAAAGTGCACGCGGAGTGAGGAACTGTTCAATGCTGACAGCTGTTGACTATTAAAGTACGAAGGCAGAAGATAGAGTACGAAGCAGAAGACGCGTTTTTCTGTAACAAGTGTTGTAGATATGGGAGCCGAGTACTACACAAGGTGATGCCTTGAGCCTAGAAGTGGGTCTTGATTACTTAATCGAGCTCAGTGATAACATCTCGGCCTGGAGTATCGCGCAATGTTCACTTCGCCGGTTCTTCTACCTGTAAGAGAGACGGTTCCTTTTTCGAGCAAGAAAGGTCCTCCTGTTGTTTTCGTGGATGGTATCGGAGAGAGATGCTGAGTCCATCCTGCCAAATAGTAGGGAGTCCCAATGAAGTGGCCAGGTCAGTTGCCACTTCTTCGAACACGGATCCTCTTAACATCTCGAAAAGTAGTGCATCTAGCTTTTGCTGGATAGTCCGATCTGATCTCGAAATGTACCTGTGAATCTCGGAAGTGCCATCAAACTTGAATTCTAATACCAAAGTCTTGAGTGTCACTAACTTCTTCAATGATTCGTAGTAAGGAGCTCTAAGGAGTGTATGTTCAACATATTGACATGCTTGAAGATTCTCGCAAATGATATGGCAGGTTGCTCGTGTAAGATCGGTAGTCTCGAGGATCTTGAAGACAGATCTATTGAAGATTTCCACAGGCTGAGGCTCTCGATCAACACGAGGACATGTCAGATAGTCCCCAAAGTCCATTTGAATCTCAATATTGTTCATCCGTTCTAACCCCCATTCATTGGCACGGAATTTGACTTCTGGTGCATCGTACAGTATCAATGGTGGAAAGTAAGAAATCATACTCTCGCATAGAAGTTTCAATGCCTTCGGACAATGTCTATTTCGTAGATTGAAGACGTCCCATAGCAGTTCTGTATCTTCTAAGACATGGCGAGCAGCGAATACGAAGACACTCTCCGCGTAGAAAACGTCTTCTGCCTCTGATCGGAGTGCCTTGGAAGTCTCCAGTAGGCCAATATTGGTGCATGGAAATTGACCATAGTAAACAGAGCCTTTCATTTCGAAGCCAGGATATCCTCTATTGAGGTAGAACATCGCGCCCGGACACGGAACAAGGTACCGATCGTGAAAGACATGGCGATAGATGTGGTCCCGGATCTCCATGGGAAGAACACGAAGGCTCCCAAGACCTTCCAAAGATTCCATCATTCTGATAGTCCCGATCTTATATTTGGGACCAGAGTGTTCTAGCAACGATGATGAGTATTGCAACTTTGCAAGGTGGTGACGGATGCGAAGATTGGGCGGTAGCAAAGGCTAAAAGCGGAAATCTGCCAAAGGCACTCATTCAACCTCAAATAGAGTATGACTTGTCTCCTTCTAGTGCCGCCACTAAGACCTCTAATCTGCTTCATTTCTGAACGCTAATTGGCTTAGATCAATCTAATTTTGGTCCCAAAGGCAATGGATAGCGTACAGAGAGGGATCACATGATCCGATCGCAATACTCCCCTAGAATCTATATACCAAATATCTTCAAAGTTAATACACTCCCACCATCTCGAACCTTGATACGGTAGCTATCAAAGAGATTCGGAAAGTAGGAATTGTGGGAATCTGTACAGCAACTGTGAAAGAACGACTATGGTTCGGCTAGTCTTTTGTCGCAGACTATCAGTTTCGATTCCTACATAGAGCACTGTGTCGAAGATCGGAGTACGGCGTTGGGGGGCCTAATTTGGATGCTTCGCACCCTAGCAAGCAAATGTTCCCTGATGACGATAGTCGTATAAACCCCACCTTCCTTGCAACGTTTTCAATGAAAGCACAACTAGCACAGACCAGAGAATAATGCGCTTCCAGTGAAGTCACATGGCTGGAAAGCAAAAAGTGACGGCCCATTCCGGGAACACATGGGATATCTCCCTAGCTTCTTCAAAATTGGATGTGCATTGTTGGATCATCGATGCCTGCAATAAGGAAAGGATATTTTGGGCTTTTCGTTGCGAATAGCGATCGAGTTGGACTATTCCTACCTACTCAGGACTTGGTAGAAAATTCATGTCTTTGGGATCGCCCTCGAAAAGGCAAGCCACAAGCAAGAACGGCGCACAAAAGGACATGCAGAGAATGCAGCGACATTTGGAGAACACCCTCCAAGTCTCGACCTGTCCGACGACCATGTTGACTTCATTCTGTCGAAATGCAGTCGGGTAAGATTGTATCTTACCCAGTCGCTTTAGGGCTTCCTTGCGGGGCCTAGTTCTAGCGCCTAGAAACCACCGCTAAATTACCTTAGAGGCATTCGCTACAGGGCCGATTCCATTTGTAGTTAGGGGTGACCAAATTGATAAATCTTCATCGCCTAGAACCGTGCATCAACACAACCCTAGTGAGTCTTAGTATAGCACACTTACTGTACCGTCATAAATCTGCCCCGGATGATCCATGAGGGTCGTCCCATGGGAGGCCTCCTTGGGAGGTCGCTGTTCCGGCTTGGAAGCTAGCCTAGGGTATGTTGCGGCTAGCCATCTCCCAAGCCAACATTCTTTGCTCTTTAATTTTGCAGGAATTTCAACAATGCTGCGAAATGGGCGGATAATGGTCGTAGCAGTCCATCGCTGAAACTATGGGCTACTTTTAAATCAATGTTCTAGCCTTGGACCCATGGTGGAGGAATCATTGGCGAAGAGTATTCTCGATATTTCACATGCTATCCACCACAATCACATGCACTCCCAACAATGCCCCTTCTCGCAATTCTGGAGCATCATTTCTTATGTACGTTCTCTATAAGAACCTTTACTGCATTCCGAACTTCATTCACATCCGTCCAAACGACCAATCAAAGAAACTAAATTACCACACCGCACCGGGTATTGAGTTCACTTTATTCCTCCAAAATGGAATCAAACGTCCCATACCCAGCCAGCAATTCTACCATGATCGACCATGACAACGAAGGATGGCGGGTCGTAACATACACCAAAAGTCGGAGAGCCAGGAATCCTCGCCCAACACCACACCTCGGCCTAACTCAATCGCAAATCAATCAAGAACTCTCACTGATCGATGAACTATTGAGCAGTGGTCAGGTTCACGAGCCTCCAGCACAAAATAATCGGCGAGGCCAACATTGTCTCGCAACTACGACATTCTCGCGTTCACGACGGACTTGGGCTGAAGTAGCAGCTGGGAAGCCACAACCCTCGCATCCTGCGTTTATCCTTCTAAGGAAAATCTTGAAACAAGTCTCGCCTACGTTCATCCGGATAGGCAGTGTGTTGGCATGTCTTATTGTCGTTCGTTTCTGTCTGTTGGTATTTGGTCTATGGATGACCGGCGAGTTGAGAGATGTCTGGGTAGGCATTGGCTCTGAGAATCCCACGAGATAAAGGAATTGGTGGAGCATAAGATAATGTACATAAAATCTATGAATGCCTTCTTGCATGCCTCTGTCCCACGATGAATGGTTCTTTTGCGCACAGGGCTGTCGTAGGCATCGTAGGGCAGCGCAGGTCAACCTTTCCATCGAAACTCGGTACACGGAAGACCCCTTTCACCTACCTACCGAGGTTTAATAAACAACATCTATGATACAAGGGCGTTAACATCCTATGATGTATGTACAGAACTTGTCAAGCGTTGTCTGACGCCGTTAAATCAAGATAATGTGATAGAGTACCGCTGGCGAAAGTCTCCAATATTTCAAGTTCAGGTGTGGAACTATTTAGAAGGCACGTCAAGACCAAGACATGTTCACACTAGATGGGTTTACTGTTCAGTTGGCCATTTCCCTCCACCGTCCCTATCGTAGGGCTGGAGCCCGGGAGCGGCTAGAGAGTGCCCTGAGGGCTCGCCTTCCGAGGGCGAAGATGCCGGACCCCATTGATTGCCTTAGTAAGTATCTTCAGGGGTCTCTCCACCTATGGGGTTACGGGCTTCGGCCCTATGAGTGGCTAGCAGGGAAGGTTGGCCAGCAGGGCGGTGAACTCTCATAGTGCCCGCCCTGATCGTATCGTCATTTCCCACAATTGACGCTCTTCGTATGTTTCCTTAATTCTTGTATACTCGGGAATAGTAATGTCTGGAGGGAAGTGGCTCGAAGATATGGGTCATTCATCTCATCAGAACATACAAGAAATCATCACCTCAATCGGCTGAGGTTATCACCACCGTTAGGTCGACAAATTTGACCAGAAACCTGCAAGCAGTCCTTGCCATTGATCTCTCGCTGTTCCTTGACTCCCGCATGGTATCCCTGAGGCTACCCTCCCTAGCCTTTGCCTCTTGTAGAGGAGCCTGCCGTTCCCAGGACATGGCCCTTACGATTGGCCTTCCGTCGGCGCCTTGGTAACCTGCTCTTTCAGGGCGTACTTGTCGATGAGGAAGAGCATTTCTTCCAGAGCTCTGTCTCCGGTTAGCAGATAGCCTTGAACTTGAGTGAGACATACTTCTCTCTAAAGTACGAGCCCTTGTTGTCGACGGAATGATTGATGATATGCTTGATGGAGTACAACCGAATCCTATCATCGAACTCGTCCGCTGGCTCGCTAATACCAACATTCCGAAGGTACTGTCGTGTGTACGTCTTCGATCGGAATCTGACCTTCTCGACACGCCACATTGCGACGTCCATCTCCGAATGGGCATAATAGGAACATGCGTCGTATATTTTAATATCTCCGGTCTCAAGACTGGTCCCACAGTGTTCGTCTTTCAAATTGCCATGGATAAGCTTGGGTATCAGCGTGCGCCCGTCTGACTCCAAAGCTCCAAGCAACCGTGGTATAACATGTTCCTGCATCTTTGTGAAGGCATCTTCATACTCTTTCCATGGCCCATTAGCTTCGACATCGTGGTGTACGGACCCTGCGATCAACTTTGAGAAGAACGAAGCCCAGCTGCTATCCCACCCAAGTCTCTGCTCCACAGAGCCTTGCAATGTCGGTACATGGAAACCGAATTTGCCTGTCGGCGATCGACTGATCTCATGTAATCTTGCGATCTTTTCACAGAATTGGATTGGCTCCGGAAGATGAAAGCTCATGTCGCAGAAGTCCTTCAGTATGAAGAAAACTGGTGGTGACTGTTCTTTACACTGGCCCCAACAATAAGGCTCGGGAACAAGCCTTGGCATTGCTCTGAATATTGCAAGTTCGGCCTCGTATTCGCCCAACACCATGACTCTGCCTCGCTCGCCTTCATGCAGCTAGAAGAACCGTAAGGTCAATATCTTACAGCGACTAAAGCTTTTTGGGGGTGATGAATTACCTTTACAAAGAAGCTTCTTCCGCTTCCATCTGCGAGCTCTGTTTTTATGCGTGCGGTCTTATTCCAGGCTGAGGTTCCATGACTGTCCACTCTGACAATTTTGGACACCTCTTTCGGTAATGCTGGAAATAATGTCAACGCAATTCTGCTAACGGGCCGAGCTGCTAACGAAGGCATGGGTCGCTCACCTTCTATGATGCGTTCATCTAGCACAAAGTTGCCACCAATGCCAGATGGTGTCCTATCCGGCATTGTCGCGATCGGAAGTGTTGACGGTGGCCTCCCCAACTGCTTGAATCTGGCAAGATGAGTGAACGAGGTGTTTATGGCACTGGAGTGCTTCCTTATCTTGGTTCACAAGGCTGAACGAATACGGCGCAGGCCCGATGCAGGGATTAATCTCACCTGCGTTGGTAGTGGCACAGCGAAGCAAAACCCCCACGTTTCCAGTGGCCGGAGAAACTTGGTGAAATTCCCGATCTGCAGCGGTCCTGTGCTTTGCGTCCAGGAGACTTTGGCTGTGTCAGCATTGCCAAGCTCTTTCCAGCTCAATAGCGCTGGCTTGCAACTCCAGCTTGGGGCTCTACTCCAAGCCCCGCATAAGCTAGCAACCTTCAACCACTCAGTTTTCCACCACGCGACCATTGAAGTATGACAGAGGTTGATCTCGACAGGCGGTTTATGTGTCTGTAGCTAGACGCTGCAAGCAACAAAGCCACTGGCACCTCTCCACAGCAAGCTCCAGGCCTGGCCTGGCCTAGCCTGGCATGGAGACCGTGAGATTACCATCTTCAAGTTGATGATAGACCATCCTAACGTCAATACACAGCTGCGCAAAATCCGCCATCCGACCTGGGCATCCAGGCACCGCAACCGAGGCATCTCACCAGGCTCTCTAAATCAGAGCTCGCTCAATCCTCCTTATCAGCCGGGAAATCAAGAGGTGCAGAATGCTAGCGCGCGAGTCTACATCGAACGCAGTAGCGATGATGTCCCACGATCTGGTTGTTCTTCTCCAGGCGCAAGTACCTTTTCTGAGGAGACTCTAGCCCCACGGAAGACACAGTCGAAGTACGAGAATCCTCTAGGCTTGAATGTTATCTACGGGCCCGATATAGAACCCACAGTTGATATCATCTTCGTCCACGGGCTCAATGGGACTAGTCGGAGCACATGGTCGAAGGACAAGAACACGGACTACTGTTGGCCAGAAAAATGGCTTCCCCAGGAGCCCGAAATCTGCACAGCTCGCGTACTCTCGTTTGGATACAATGCTGCAGCCAGCCCAACCAGATCAGCCACCATGCTCAACATCACCGATTTCGGTAAGAATCTACTGTTCTGCATGAAGTATGGGAAAGATGAGCGTAAGGATGAACTTGATGTTGGCAAGGTACGGCATAACTTCTGCAATCGGGCGGTATTCTGAGATTTTGCTGAATTCTGTCATGCTCAGGTGCCCATCATTTTCGTTGTTCACTCTATGGGGGGCCTGGTAGCTAAGAAGGTAGGTCGGCTTCCAGCCTGTTCAGGGTAGCTAATGATACCTTGCAGGCGTACCTTCTCGGCCAAAGTGACGCCGAATATCAACATATTGCCAAGGCTGTATCATCCATCATCTTCCTCGCCACTCCTCACAGGGGCTCTAACCTGGCCGAATTATTAGACAGCATACTACAAGTAACATTCCACCCGAAGCAGTATGTTACAGACCTCAAGAGCCACTCTCCTATGTTGGAGAGTCTGAATGAGGAATTTCGACACGTTGCTCCAGAACTACAGATCTTCTCCTTCTATGAGACAATCGAGACACAGGTCAATGGTTTGCCTCTCAAGAAGGTCAGTACTGCTGGGATAATTGTATACCTGGGCTGAAATCCTTATGGCTGACACTTTCCTTGATAGATGGTGCTCAACAAGGACTCATCAATTCTCGGCTATAAGGGAGAAGTGTCAACTCCCATGCACGCAGACCATCACGATGTCTGCAAATTCTATGATCAAGAAGATCCCAACTACGTCAACATCCGGAATGTGTTAAAGACTCTAGTCGGGCGCTTTCGGCATGCTAGTAAGTCTCTGCAAATTGCTTCTCCAAGTCGGCTATTGATCCCCCAATAGAGTCCAATATCACAAATGATCATCTTCCCGAAGATCTTAAGAAGGTCCAAAATCTTCTTGCGGTCACAGAAACACCGGAGGACGACCTGAAATTCTTTCATGACAGATGGATGACTGGGACCTGCGATTGGATCAAGTACGAGGACTCGTTCAAGAATTGGGTGAAACACGGGTCAACTTCCAAAATCCTATGGCTCCATGGTCCTCCCGCAAGTGGAAAGTCTGTCCTGTCTTCATTCATCATTGAATATCTAAATTCTTTGGATATCTCTTGCAGCTTTTTTTTCTTTCGCTTTGGTGACCAGACCAAACGCTCTCCCAACGCGTTATTACGATCCCTTGCATATCAGATGGCGTCCCAGTTGCCTACCTTTAGGCGAAAGCTCCGAGACTTGCACGATGACGGCCTGCGATTTGAAAAGACTGACGCTCGGACCATATGGAAGAAGGTTTTTGTGGGTGCGTTGTTCAAGACAGAGCTTCAAGATCCGCTTTACTGGGTTGTTGATGCACTTGATGAATGCGACTCTTCTCACACCGCGTTGGATATCTTATCTGGCATTCCGAGGGCCGGAGCCTCAATCCACCTTCTTCTAATAGGTCGATTCACCGAGCCTCTCTCCTCATCCTTTGAACGCCTAGACAATGTGGAAGATTTCCAGTCCCAGGCAATAGGGGCTCACGAGAGCGACATCTACACTTTTGTTCGTAAAGAGTTACACTATCTCAAAGTTAAAGAGGCTTTCAAGCGGAAAATTCTTAAAGGAATCCAGCAACGAGCTTCGGGCAATTTTCTCTGGGTGACTCTAGCCATGAAGGAAATCAGCAAATGCTATACAGAAGATGCTATTGAGCAGGCCCTGAACGAAATCCCGACAGGAATGGGACCCCTGTACGAACGCATGGAGACGAACATAGCCAGAGATTTGAGGGATGGCGACAAAGATTTAGCGAAACATATTCTGACTTGGGCGGCCTGCTCCCGGCGTGCTATGAGCTTGGCCGAACTCTCTCAAGCACTAGAGTCTGACTTCCCCAATGTGTTGGACCTTGGTCGAACCATTGGCGAAGTGTGTGGCCAATTCGTCGTGGTCGATAGCACATCACAGGTGGCTATGATTCACCAGACTGCCCGCAAATACCTTCTCAAAACCTCCAAGTTAGAATTTTCGATCAACGCTCATACGGCCCATAGACGGTTGCTTACTAGGTCACTTTCATTCCTTCTCGATCCAGCTCTGAGGGCAAAACTAGAACGGATAGCTGCTCTCCCCGCCTCGCCGTTCTTGCAATACGCGGCAACTTGCTGGCCCTATCATCTTCGTCACGTTCCCACGTCCAAAGAAGCTACATCGTCACTGTTGCCGCTGCTTGTTAAGTTCTTCAATGGGCCTTATGTACTCACCTGGATCCATGCTCTCGGCTATTATGACCAGCTCAGCGTCCTTGTTCAAGCAGCGCGCGATTTGACTACGTTCGTCTCACACAAACGTAGATTGTATGCGGACGACGTACCATCTCAACAGCCAATTGAAGACTTTGAAGTACTCGAGCTATGGGCTGCCGATCTTTTGAAGTTATTTGCTAAGTTTGGCCCGAATTTGAGGCAGAAGCCGGGTGCAATCCATAAGCTCATACCACCTTTCTGCCCTAAAAGCTCTGCCCTATATCTGCAATTCGGAAGAAAGGAAAAGACGGGTTTCTCTGTGAAAGGCTTGACCAATCCCTCATGGGATGATTGCTTGGCGAAGATATCCCTTGGTACTGGGCTACAGGCACTTCAGATGGAATGTATTGGACATCACTTTTGGGTACTGATGACCTCAGGCGTCATAATTCTCTACGATGCTATTAGTCTGAGGGAAATCCGAAGGGTTAGGCATGGTGAGTACGTTTTTTCAATCGGCTGCAAAGGCGACACAATGGTCTCCTATGGCTACTACACCACGAAATTGTGGTCCACACCGGAAGGACAACAGAAGCACATGATCGACAACCCAAAAGACTGCAAAGCTTTGAATGCGTTCGCATTCATAGACAATGACATGACTATTCTTCTTGGATGTGACGACAAGACGATTAGAAAACTTGACCTCACGAGACCCAAGCAAGGGTGGCAAATTCTTGACGAGAAGTTACTGAAGGCAGAAAGCCCTATCAAAGGAACGAATACTAATACCCCAAGATATATTGACTTTAGCCCGGATGCGTCCCAGGTCGCAGTCGCTTATCGAGGGTATCCATTGTCGATATGGAGTCTTCCAGATCGACGATCGATTGCAACGCTCAGACGCGAACACGGAAGTCGAAAGCACATCAGCAACACTTGGACTGGGGTGGACCGAGTGCGATGGCATCCTAATGGTGGCGAAATTCTCGGTCTTTACAATGACGGCTGCGTCTTCAAATGGAACGTGTACGAGGAGGATACGCAGGAAGTTCGAGCACGTGCATCGGAGATTGACATTAGCAACGATGGAGTTCTCTTCGCAACGAGCGACATTGGCGGCGTCATCAAGATTTGGAATTATCATCACTTTGCTATGGTGTATCAACTATCTTGCGACAATGGTACCACCGACATTTGTTTCAGCCCGGACTGCCGCCGTATATATGATCTGAACGGATCTCAATGCAACGTCTGGGAGCCGAATGTTCTCATAAGGCTCACTGAGACAGAAGAGCGCGCAAGCGAAAGAGAAAGTGAGGCTGGCAGTGCTTCGCAAGCTGCTTCAGGCTCTGAAGCCTCCGCCGAAACCGCCGATCCGGTCACTGCCCTAGACGCTTCAACTAATGCAAACCTTTTCTGTGCTGGAAACGACGCTGGAGTCATACAACTATGTGACCTGAAAGGCAACAGAACAGAAATCTACAGATCACCGCGTTTTTTGACAATTGACCTGGTCCATTTCAGTCAGGATGGCCATCTAGTCGCTTATTCTGAGCTTGGCGGCCAGGTGGGTATCTTCCAAATTCACCGGACTGGCTCGGCTCCTCTGGAAGTAACGGCTAAGCCGATACGTGAGATCAAAACAATGGACGGCGTGCACCAGTTGCTTTTTAGCCCCGACTCGAAGTGTCTACTTATAGATGGTGCTTCGACATGTAGACTTTGGGATTTAGCGTCAGGCTCATCTGTTCGAGAATTGGGAGGGTCCAAGCACAGGGCAGGGAGGATGCTCATCAATAACCCAAAAGACGAAAATCAATTCTTCGACTTCTGTGTGAACAGTGCCACTGTCCACGCCTGGGATGGTCACGAAATTCTTAGGACACTCCAATTCTCGAATGCATTGCCCATGCTGAGTGTATCGGACAGTCTTGATAGAGCCCAGCTTCTGCGGAGAAGATCTTCGCCTGTGGGCATCGGCCGTATGGAGATCACGTCGTCTGTGGAATCGATCTTCCATAATGATCCGGAGCACATAGTTTTGCACACGACTCAGACGTCTGCAGGAGCTCTTACCGACTCGAAGGTTTCGATCATTGAGACCTCGTCGATTTCTCCCGAAGGACTCGCCACCCCCGACTCGGCTCTTACAATACCACTACCTGCCAGCATTCAATCGAAAATTCGCAAACCTGTAGGGCTATTGGAGCGAAGATTGATATACCTCGACCACGATTCCTGGGTATGCACATGGTCTATCGACTCTCGCAACGACTCCGCAGGCCTGCAACGACACTTCTTCATCCCGAGGGACTGGCTCAATGCTGAGACCTTGGAACGTTGCCAGCTTATGTCTAATGGTGCATTTTTGTTCCCTCACTATGGGGAGGTTGCTGTGATTGAGAGCGCGCTTTCGCTGGAGTGACAATGGGCGTTGTTTGCAATTCTCGCGAGCCGCCCAAGGGTAGTCTGATAAGCGTTCGTTCCCAGATATTTGGTTGTTGCAGAGAGGAGCCACGCGAATATGTTCAGGTGTTAGACATGTTCGCTATTTAATAGGCAAGTTTTCGGACTCGCCCAGGGGTACAGAATGACACAGATTGGCTTGATCACTCACGGAGTTCTATGAAGCTAGGGAACCACGCTTTAGTAGGGGGTGGTGGATTTCGCGCTAATTTTTATTTCTTTGCCACCGACATTAATAGGACAAAGTAGTCATTACAATTGCGATTATATACCGTTGAAGGCACGCTTTGATGAAATATAGGTGATTGTACATGATAAACAGCACGATGTGATTACCGTATGATAAGGGTATATGAAATATTAACCTTATATCCCCCAGCACTCGTATAAACAAGCTTTTTCCTTCTGGCCCCCAACCGAGCCTTGATGTATTCCAACTTCCTCATCCTGCATCACAGAGTCTTTTCGTTGAGGACTGATATTCAAGAGCTGCAATACATGTAACAACTACCACTCTTTTACCACTAGAACTGACACCTATGGCCACAACGGCGAATGACAACGATGCCGTAAGAGATGCTGGCTTGCCGGTTTTCCAGGAGAGCCTCGTAACCAGTTCTACGGGTGCCTCATCTTATCACCCGAATTTGCGATGACAGGACGAATTCCGGAACGGCTAGCCTTTGTCGACGAGACGATAGTAGATTGGATATCCGGAAAAGATTCAAGAAATCGCAATACCAATTAGGTGTAGCGGCCTGAACAGCGCAGAGCGAATTCAAGATGTGGACATCGTTCGTAGTCTTCCAGACTAATCCAACAACCGATCAGTCGACGTGCAGAGGCTCAAGAGCTAGATCCCATGCACGACTTTAAGGAAGGTGTGGATGGGGGTGATTTTCCAAGCTTTGGTCCGGTCAGCAATTCGGCTGCTCGATTGGATACATGTTCGCAAAGTTCTGGAAACCACTTCTGGCGTTTCGCAGGTTGGCTTGAATGGTCGGGTTGAGTTCGAGGTTTGTGGTTGCAAAGATCCGCCTCGTAATATGGTGGGTGCGCTGTGGAGACACGACGTTTCTGTGATCTAGCTTAAGCTAAGTGGGAACACCAGAAAAAGTAACCCCGATGTGTGTGACGTGGATCCATACTTGCTCTCGGCTTTGGTATCACGGCGTGCTGGAATTCCTAACGTACTTTCTGATTGCTCATCAAACCCATCAACTAACTCAGCCTGTGCAAACAGCCTTCAGGAAATTACAGTGGAAGCCTGAACAGGCTTCAGCATTGAGGCCTGAAAGTTCCATTGTCTCCAGGGTCTCTTCATTGTGCGATTCACGGGTTAGTAAACCTCAAGCGCGATCTTCATTGTCTGTTCGAATTACATATAGCCTTCATCGGACTGATCATATATAGCAGCTTAATCTTTGTGAAGTTAAGTTAAGAAGGACTACTTATATCTATAGATATCCAACTACAATAGTCCTGAGTGTTTATAACAACACAAGTGCCCAACGCAGCTCTTGAAGCCTTGAGGACATGCGCGACACGCTTTGTGTTGTCCGTACGTGTTCGGTTTCGCTTCTGCAAGGCTAATGGTAGATGCTCAACACTGATGCCTTCGACACTTTTGCTAGAGTGGGTACAACTGGAGTGTGCTTTATATTCTGCCATAGCTTTCCCAACTTCCCGTCCTTCTTCATCCTTCTTCACCACTATTCGAATACCCACAACACCACCAACTCAAAAGCTACGCCTAAATCGACAATCAAATTCACACAGTATCACCACACTTCCCTGATCCGCTAAGCCTTCACAGCTTGACTTCTCTGATCATGAACCCATCTAAGGGCAAATGGTGTAACTCAAGTCACTTTCGAGAAGACATGCAACAAATTCTAAATGCAATTCTCGATAACGTCAATTCATCCACGACCACGTCACCATTGCCGGTTGCGATCAACGGGTCTTGGATAGCTGAACAATTCGCGCAAGCTGTCTCCCCACAGAGCTACCTCGTCTGCTCGAGCGACACCACTCACAGCAATGAGCAAGTCGCAAATTGGCAGAAGAAGCATGATGGAGGACTTGGGTCCCTCCTACGTTTGCCACGAGAGATCCGCGACATTGCATATCATCACATGGTCGTGGACGGCAGTGTCAGCATCATGCAATGCTCTTCAGCAATGCAGAAAGAGATGTCAGAGCTATTGTTCGATCACGGTACCTGTCGACTAAGGCTTAATTTCGCAGAGAACATGACCCTCGTCCCAGCCATCGAGCCAAACCAACCAACAGCGGACAGAATCCAAAACCTCAGTATCCGGGTAAACACCCGCTGCAACGGACCATTGGGCCGCCCAACCCCACAAATAGACATCCTCAGCAAATTCAGCGGCTCAACAATCCAGCGCAAACGCTGCACCGTTTCCTTCGAATGCTGGCCTACCACCACCACCATGATCGCTTCCGACATCCTCAGGAAGTTGAAGACACTCACTGGTTTCGAGGAACTCAGAATCACAATCGATCTGGAATGGATGGGAGAAGCTTGGCCTAGAGACCTTTTGCCCTTTCAAGTCTATCAGATCTGCGGGAGCATACGTGGCGGGTTCAAGGAAGCGAAGGATGAGCTGGAAGGGACTTTGGGGGAGGGGGATTTGGGATGGGATGAGGAGGATAAGCGACTTGTGTTTTTTCCTAGAATGGCGCGGGGTGAGGCTGTGATGGAAGCGCGGAGGGCTTTGGGCTTGTAGATTGAATCTGGTATATCTATGCTGAGTTAGCTGTTCTGGCCTTATCCTGACAAGTCATGCTACTTGGTAGCGTTGAGCGACCGAGATATTGGGCCTCGACACGCTAGCAGACGTTTCGATACAGTCTCGTGCTTCTGCTCGTTCGCATCGGCGAACTTTATATAGGAGAACTAATTGCCAAAAGTGTGTTTTAATCGGTTTCTGGCCCTTTGGTTACTTGTATGTTATGTGCGCATAGTAGGTAACAGCAGCCAGTTCACAGCAAACGCCATGAAGAAATCCACTCGTCAATATTCTGCATAGTCCCTCACTGTGTTGCGTCCTCCATTCATCCGTCTCATCGGTAGATTCTCAGCAGTCCCCATATGCTGAAACCCAGGACTAGGCTCTATACCAGTGCGACCGAACCAATCCAACCCTTGTCTTCCCTCCCTTCTTGACCCGAAAATCGAAAGAAACCTCCTCGAAACTCATCTGGAGTCATGAGATCCAAAACCCTCGTCTTCATCTGCACTCCCCGCTTCACATCCGTCATCTCCCCACGCTCAAAACCTGCTATGAACGCGTCGGTGATAAGATGTCGACTAAAATCGCCAAGGCTTCCACATGCTGTGGCGTAAGATCACGTACTACGAGTATCCTACCTACCACATCCTGCCACACAGGGGACACGAGTCCGAAAGAGAGTATCTTGGGACTTAGACGACGCATCAGGGAGGTTGCTTCTTGATCAATATAAGTCCCAATTTCGTTGTTGTACGCCCCAGCACAATCCCGAGGGAGCTGGTAGACCCGGACTGGCATCCCCAATGTGCGTAGAGATAGCTGAGATGGGCGCTGAGCTGTTTGCGCTGAAGTTTAGATAGCGGTTAGGGACGTCGATCGAGACGAAGGGCTGGAGACTCTGGCTTCGCCGTTAGTGCAGAGACGGAAGAGATGCATGTTGCGGAGAACTTGATATGCCCTTGTGTAGACTCTGTGTGAAGTTGTAAGGACTTTGAGATAGCCGGAGAAAGTTCATTGTAGGCTAGGCTGGCCATGTCGCACCACTGCACAAGTATATATACCCAGCATAATCCGCATCAGAATCATACGCGCAAACCCTGTCTCGGAGCTCGGTAGGAATAGAGACAATGAAACGAACAATCGCTTGCTCGTCTCTCTCAACGAATTGTGAAATCGCGTTGCAAAATTTGCCGGGCAAATCCCCGTCGTCAGCTCGAGTGGCGGAAAGTGATCCGTTGTTATTGGGTATAACTAAAGTTCGGAGCCTGCCCGCCGTCACATCTTTAGGGCTTTGATCTTGATATCAAGCGACTTAGTCGTGCCAAGTCTGCTAGATGAGTAAAGATGCCAAGAAAGGGAGAGATTGAAGGTCCAAAGTTTGGGAAGGGTATCGTTGATGGGTGGCTCATAGCGCCTATCACACCTTTTCCATCTCAAAGGATCCTGACACACATGGGATGACTTGTAGGTAGACTAGGAGCTGATTATGATGTCATGGAGTTGTATTTTAGCCAGAATAGGATTAAAATTAGAGGTATAGGAACATATAGAACAGTGCCCCCGTCTAATGCTTGCATTTTCATCACGTCAAAAAAGGTGTCTTCAAACCCGTGTGAACAATGGTTGGCATTAGAGCTGTACAATTTCCAAACACGTTACGATTCCTTTCCCAGCCTCGCGAGCTTGGGCGGGCCATAGGCCCTCCGCTTCTTGGATGTTGACGAACCGGCGCCTATAGCTGGTGGGAATATAGCCCTAGATGAACGCAGTCAGCGACTATGATGCATGTAGAAGTTTAGAGGGTCGAAGCTTACCCATTATTGTTGATGAATGCGCTAGCATTGTTCGCCAGTACCTGCCCATTCAAATCAAGCGGGTTTCTCGTGTTACCGGCCGCATTGCCTCGGTATTCCATGCCATAATGCTTGCAAGCCTCAATATGATCTTTCGGTATTCTGAGATGTCCAAGGTGATCTGGAGCTTCGACTATCGTTGCCATGAGTCCGGACGTGATATGATACTCGATGTGACAATGAAAGAGCCAGACGCCTGGGTTGTCGGCCTTGAAGCGCCATACAGACCAGCCATTCTTGTTGAGCATGACAGTGTCTCTGCGAATTGGGGTCGCTGAGACATTGGCCATGTATGTTCCAGGGAAGGAGCCTGTATCAGGCCAGGAACGTTCGAGAACTTGAAATTGATGGCCGTGCAAATGCATAGGGTGCAAATTTTCATGCCGGTTGTTGATCACCAATTCAATAATCTCACCATATTTGAGCACGAATGGATTTGTGTTCACGCCATAGACGACTGGATCGGTGCTGTAATTACCTACGGTAAGAGCGGTATAGAGGGAAGGTACTTTCTGCGGTAGGTAGGTTACGTCGTTGATGGTGAAGCGGGTGATGCCGTCGATGCTGGCGTTCTGCAAGTCCATCGTGATGCGTCGGTCTACCGGCTCGAGAAGTGGGGCGCGGTCGTAAGGCACCAGGGCAACATCGTCAAAGAAATCGAAGGAGTAAAAGGTTTTCTGCGGTGGGAGAGGCTTCGCATCATCGTAGACGAGCCACGCGGTTGTGTTGCCGTTCCAACCCTTTATTGATGGAATGCCAAGGGGTGGAAACAACATGTTGACATCTAGGGTCGCAAAGATGGCGAAGTTCTTACTTGTGTCATTCTTCGTGGTAATGAGGACGCTCCATCGTTGCGCTGGGGCTATGCGAAGATTTTGATCGCCTAAGAAATGCTGCTCGGTGTATGTGCCGTCAACCTCGACAGCTGTGAACGGATGCCCATCAAAATAGACAGCTACACCTGGGAAGTTGGCCATATCAATCATATGGATCAGATACGTCTTGCCGGGCTTGACATGTATAGTATTGTTTTGGCTGTCGTTGATCAGTCCTGACTCTGGGATGGGAGGCTGGCCCGCTTGGATGCTGTTATTCGTAACATCTGCTGTAGACTGGTAGTAATTGAGAAGAGTCGGCATCTGATCGTGGTACCAATCGGAGAAAGTCATGGTAATTTCTTCATCGAAGTGGTAGGGGAAGTTCGGGTCGTGGACGATCAGGGGCCCCCGAAGGCCATCTGGGTATTGGCCTTGAGTGTGTGAATGATACCAGTATGTCCCTACTTGGTTGACCTAATGTTGTTAGTAGGGGTACACCATCGGATGCCACACAACGTACCGGGAAGTCATAGGTGAAGCTGCTGTTCGGTGGGACTGGACACTGTGCTACCCCTGCGGAACCATCCATGTCCGCATGCCCATACTGGTTGATGCCATGCCAGTGAAGCCCAGTCGACTCATTGCCAAGGTTGTTATGTATGGTGACGACAAGACGATCGTTCAGGTCGACGTCTATCTGTGGGCATGGCCATTGGCCATTGATGCCAATCACTGGCCGAGAAAATCCATCAGGACTAGCAGTGACCCAGTCTATGCTCCAATCATAGTGGACGGTCTTTGCTAATGCGATCTGGCTGCAAGCAAACAGGAAAAGAGCTGAGAGAAGCATTGCGTCCGAAGAAGTCGGGATGCAGATTGTAAAACAGACATCTTACTGAACGTAGGCGCGGCAGATATATAGACAAGGTACCATAAGATCAACGAATCATTGACAGTACTGCACGGTCGGGATGACTGAGATCGAGATGCTTGGTTATCTAATTCCAAGGCCGACAGAAACATGTGTGTTTACGGATTAGGCGAGAGGGTGGGAATAATGGGCCGATAGGTGACCGAAGTGCGCATAGATCAATCTCTGGGCTACTTAGCCCCTGAAAAAACTTCCTCGGCATTGACTTAGCAGCGGCGAAGACAGCTTGATTTCTATTCACTAACGAGTCAGCAGAGGCAAGATGTAGTCGCGACCTTTGAGTGTTGAAGTTGAAGAGGTAACATTGCTCCGATTTGGTCTAGACATTCACCGACGCTCAACACGGGTGATGACCGAGCAGGGAACATGACCAGCAGAGTCTGATTTGTCCATATAACAAGCCTTCCATCAATGCTCTCATTTATAGGAACCGCACAAGCATTCAGTCAACACCTTACAGCGAGCAAGCTGGCAGGATTCTCGACAGGCGGGAACATGCAGTATGACGTCTGGTAATGCAAGGTCTGGAAATAATTAGCGCGAGAGGAGAGATGTTACTCCTATATGCTCGGAAAAGCTAGATCGCATCACTTGCGCTCAGTTCTTTGGATAGATGCGACAATCAGGCTAACAGTCTGTCAGCAAATCTGTTGCTGTCTGATGGTGAAGAGAGTTGTAGAGACGCTTGTTGGTGGTCCAGATTGGGGATGACCTCACGGGTACCTGAGGCGGCAAATTTTAGCGCGCCGAGTTAGGTACCTCGCGTGCCTTTTGGATTCACACAACATGTTGCCATCGATCGCTTCCATCTGGTCCAATGCACCATTTGTTTGTTTGTTGATATCTCTTAGCTGTGTCGAGCACTTCTCCGTACCTTGCTATACAGCCCCACTTTCTTTTCCCTGATGCCTCATGCATGACTGACAGAGCAATGGCTCGTTGACTTGCGATGGACCGAACAGTTCCGACCCCATACCTTCATTTCGACCATCAACCAGCACTTTCACCAATCTCCCCTGGGCTGTCGCGCTCACGCTCACGCCGAGAAGTCTTTACCGATAACGAGATCACTCCGCTCCTTTCCAACCTGTCACCCTCAGCCACCTTAGAAGCTCTTACGACTACGAATGCTATTTCACTAGGGGCGAGCAACAAGCAAACCTTTATACAGAATAGCGTTGCTTCTACATCGACATCAGAAAGGGTCTGGGGTATCAAAGCAGCTTTAGCTGGGAAGAAGCTGCGAGAATGGCACCAGGAGCTCTCAGGCTGGCCCTGGCCTACAACAGCAACGCGGAATGGCTTTCAGGTCCCTTCGACTTGGGATAACCCAAAAACTAATGTAGAGGAGGCGTATTGGGGCTCACTTTCCCCAGGGATAGTTGAGGAATACGAAGAACGTATAGAGGCAATCAAGGATGACATGGAGACCTTAGAGGTGGAGGACCTGAAGAACTACGTACGCACCACGCATCTCAGGCCAGGCGCAAGGCGATCATCACACGCAATATCAACATTCGCGGGTGGAATGGACTATGAGCATCTCGACGACTTCACGGCCGTTATCACTGCTATAATAGTACAGGCACTGCCAACCCTCTCTCGGCTAAACTCACTAATCAGCGCGTGGTCGATACGATTGTCGATCCTGCGCCAAGTCCCCTTCTACCTACGAGATTACGACGCCTGTGAAGAATCTATGCTTTCTGCGTGGATGGCAGTCGGCAGGTCCGACAATCCAACAGCAATTAGGACGTCCAACTTCTCCCGACGAGCTTTCTTGGACATAAAAGCCGTTCTTCAGGATCAGATAACCCAGCTCGGGCGAAAACTGGATGCTATGCTTGACCTCCTTGCAGGTAGCGAAGATACGTTACCAGACCAGTGGTGTGATGAGATGGACAATCTGGAGAATGAGTATAGCGCTTGGGTCGTTGAAGCTGGAGAGCTAGTAGTCAACAGTGAGATAGACGCCGAGAGGAACGAGGATCACATCATGCAAGTTCGAAACCATGCCGGTCGTGACACAGGACATTCATCGAATACGGGACGCTCTTCCCATGCCCTGGACGTTGATGCACAGTCTGAAATAGTACCGCAGAGGACAGACACAGGTCCCGTTGATGATAGCAGATACCTGAACAAAGACGGACTTCCTCACAGCCATGACTACAAGCCTTCTCTTGATGAATCAGTGAGGAATGCTGTTGATACCAATGGCCTGTCGTTGCAAGCGAGCGACGGTCCATCTCAGCAACATCATGCAGCGGAGCCTCTTACAGGCGGCTTTTTACGTGATAATGGCAGTGCCGGAGTCTTTTCTTCTGGTTCAAGTCCAAGCAGTCGCGGCCCGAATCTCGTAACAACAGATCTGCCGCTCCGCTCCATGTTGGACAGTCCCACACAGAGCCAGCATACTGGTCCTAATGTTACGACGCAGACTGAAGATATAGACGGCGAGCCAACAACGTCCTCCAAATTACCACAAAGACTAGCCAATAGGCCCAGCCCATTAGTGCTTAATAGAACATCCATGGTTGAAAGTACAACTTCCTCCGAGCTTGGTTCAGAGATCTCATTCCCTGGATCTGCAACTTCAGACTATTTCTCGAACAAATCGAGCCCTGAAATACGCGATGCTTCTGTCGTGGAGTATCTCGGCTCGCCTGTCTTGAAGAGTTCGATTTGGCCAAATAAAGACCCTGTCACTCCTTTAGAGATCGTTTCTCGGCATTCGAGTCAGCGGACCGAGCGTGGCGACTCTAGGTTCCCTCAAACAGGCAGCTGGTCGGGTTTTGGTACGCCGGTAAACCAACGCAGTCGTGCTTCAACATACGTTCCGGAAACTTCGTTTAGAGAAGTCCAGGATGATGCGGATGGTGAGCATTTCGACCTTCCCAAAAAACAATGCCATGTGAGGACGAGGAGTGCTTCAATGCAGTCCTTTGAGGTTGTTCCCAAGACCGAAATCCGCAGAATCATGGTGCGGCGAAGTGAAAGCTACTCATCACCGCCAGACACTTCTCGCTTAGTGCCTGGCCTAAACAGTAATCAACCGCAAGACACGGCGTTTCAAGTATCAGGAAAGGAGTTGGACGAGTCTGAAGATCACGATACGGACTCATCAGTGCCAATTAGTCTACCTAAGCCCCGTCATAGATTTAGGCAGGTCTCAGACCTGGGTCCAGGATCTACGTCCGTGAAGATCAATGAGAAGAAACCAGTTGACACATCCAACGTCGACCGTCTCGGGTCTTCAACCGTCGTATCAGGACACAAAACTTCTAAGAATGTAGACGATCAACTTGAAGCTCGGATAAGCTCGATCCTGACAAGCATCCCTGCACACATTCGGCTGACCAGTGGCCCTGAGCCCGATGCACCAGAGGTCACCCGCTTCAGTCCCTTCTCAGGCCTCAAGACATTAGCTTCGCGCACACCAGCCTCACGATCAAATCGAGCTCAGACTTCTTCGCCCACCATGACTTTAGCACCTGCTCAGCCCAAGACTTCGAAATCCAGATCGCAGAGTGGCGAGCCCGAGGTCAAGTTATACCACCTGCATCAGGCTGGCAAAGATGTTCCGATAAAGCTGTTCGTACGTCTTGTGGGCGAGGCTGGTGAACGCGTCATGGTTCGCATTGGAGGTGGGTGGGCGGATCTTGCAGAGTATCTCAAAGAGTACGCGACCCATCACGGCAGAAGAGCAGTCTCAGATAGCCGTTTCGACATTCAAGGGCTACCTTCATCTCCACTTGCATCTCAAGTGTCACCCACGAGTAGACCTGTAACCCCTTCATCAACAGGCCCACCCACAATGAGAAGGCAGCAGACTACGCCAGGGCAATTTGAGACACCACATACACCAGCGTCAGATCCGCCTCTGCGCCCTGCTTCTCAGACGTCATGGACGGAGGAAGATTCCCCATCCCTCGGTCCGGCTGGACCTAAGACTAAGAGAGTGGACATCTCGCCTCGGAAACAGGCCTGGGTGGACGAAATGTTGGACCAAGCTCGACAGAGCGGTAGTGAAGCATTCGGAGATATGGGCAAGATTGGAGCAACGAAGAGGGTGTTCTTAAAATCCAAGACAGAAGGATAATTAGGAATCATAGGTAAATTGAAGGCAGTATGGGGATAACGGTCTCGGTATTGTAAGGCGTTCTAGATTGTTACATCGTTGCTGGCGTTTCATGGAGGCTTGAAGCGTTGATACCCATATTTGGAAAGGAAGGTTGTAGGTTTTGGAAGAGAATGGCTTGATGCCTCTCGGCCACATCAATACATAATAGGCACAAGACAGGAAAGCTAGCTCTATATGACCACAGTGTGGTCAGTCTATATAGATACTCTTGAATAATAAATACGCTTACAGCTCAGTCCGACTGTTATGCGCGACGTGGTTTCTGGCAACGGATATCTCGATCTGAAACCAACACCGACCAAGCGATGAGCGCGCACCCGCACAAGCGTGCATGATATACGAAACTTGGCTTAACTCATAGCACATAAACAAAGCAGGATGCAGGAACACGTCAGTCGCAAAGCCCAACGCCCACAATGCTACCCCCCACCCTTTCCATCTTGCTACAAGCATGCATCCTCCAACGAACATATTCCCTACTCATCCCCCCCCAAATTCCCAACCCCAACAGCAAGCCATACCTCCTTCCTCCCCCCCCTCCCAGCGCCGAAAGCACCACCCACAACCTAACCCGACCCCGAAACCCCTTCATCTACAGAGGCGGCGGCTACGAGATCAAATACACCATAAGCACAAACACGCACCGCACATTCCCCATCCCCCCCGCCCACGAATTCATAACATACATCCACAACACCATCGACCAGACCCTGCGCGAAAAAAGCTGGCCCATAACGCACCACACAGTCGGGGAGGATCGCTATGTCAAGGCGATTCATGGCACTACTTTCGTGTTTGACCTCATGCCAACGACGCCGGTGGAGCTGAATTATCTGATGATTGATGTGGTGGCGTTTGCGATGGGGGGTTTGTTGGAGTTGTATGGGAGTGGCGGGGTGTGTCCGGCGTATGGTTTTGAGATTTGGGAAGTTGGGGAGCCGCTTAGGTTGGGTACGGAGATTTTTGGGTCCTTGGTCCATTGACTGCATCGGCGCAAGGGATACTGTCAGCTGCGCGGCGCGGACTTCTCTGCTGTTCCTTGGGTGATGTAGGTGTGTGGATGTGGAGGAGAGGCGTCGCGTTGCTGCTGCTTATGTCGCTGTTGATGTCGTTGTTGCTGTCGCTAGGGAGAGGTTGCTTGCGCTTGGGATCTCTAACACTGGGTTATTAAATGGCTGCGGAAATAGTAGTATATAGAGTACTATTCTAGTAATATACTGTGGTTGGTGGGTTTCTTTGCGCGGGGTGGTGTGCGGATTGTTTTGTTGGGATCATTGTGTGGTCTCGTTATCAAGGGTAGAATATTTCGTTGAAAGCTTGGGATGCGGCGCGTTCTTTCAGCGCGTGCTGTCGCTGTCTTTGTTGTGGCTGATTGCGTTGCCCATGTGGGCTGCGTAAGCGTTTATTTCTTGTCAGCCTGATCTTTGGATTGGGTTAGGTAGTCTTGTCTTGCCTTTTAGGAAATAGAAGCCCACACTTGGATATGCCTTGTCCGTTCCTGTCACCACCCCTTCCGAAACTCCGCTGATTCAGGAGACTTCCGCGTACTCTTGTGGGATATCAAGAGTACATAGGGAACTCTGCCACCTTGTCGGCTCTTACAGCAAACCCAATGTACCGAGTCTGAATCTTGCTGACAGCAACCCGTACTTTCCAACCACAAGGACCCGTCTGCCAAATGTGGCTGGCCGAGGACTTACGTCACTTCGGCTATGATTCTCAACAACCTCGCATAATATGCTTGTCGCCTTCAGAACATCCGATGTAAGCTTTTGGATTGTTACGACAACCGCTTAACGTCATGACGAAATGGCTGTAAGAGAGAACTCCGGACGTTTTGATTGAATTTTTGAGCGCGGTGTTTCTGGCCAGGCGATGAGTACATGGATTTTTAAAGCTTGGCACGTGCTCAAGAACGACGTTCCTCCTGGTTAATATCATTTCCATGCAGGTGTCATATGAACGCTGGTGTTCCATGGGCCTCGTGCGGCTCTAAAGCTAGCTCCAAGTCGTACATATATTGAAGACCTGTTTTGGAATAGTGGAAGGTGGGCCTACCTTCGCAATGGCTCTTTGGGTAATGTTCGTACAACGTTTGTTGAAATCGCTAGCAGTACCAGATATGTTGTACCTTCGCAAGATCACTCGTCTAGACAAGTATTTTGGTCGATCTCGAAAACGAACATGAGTTTGTCCTTGCCTACGAGAACTTTGGCCATATGCAAGCGACGATATATGTAGTCCTTTCTTAAGGCCACTCACGCCAAGCCTGATTTGTTCGCAGTCTTCGTGATGCGGGTTCTATGCGGAAGGCATAGTGCGCGATTGTACTTTCAATCTGTATGGTTCTCCCCATGAAGCTCCACCGAATGCAAGACCTTACCAACCCTTGTTTTAACGATCCTCAAACCCATAACATAAACATCGCATCATGATTCTCTATACGTAACAAGAACACTAATGCACACTCACAAAGCTTTTCACCTCTTTCTAGCTCTGCCGCCATATTAGCTTGCGGGGCCCAAATCTTATAGCCTAAAAGACTCAAGTCGTTTTGGTCGCTCACTTTGTGTAGATGTTCTACTTATTGAAATCAGTCCAAACCCCCAAGTGTTTCGGTAGAGCAGATTCGCACCATAAAGCATCGGCCAAAAACAATACCTTCATCACCAGCGACTAGACAAAGTCACTCATCGATGTCTCGGAAATGATAGAGGTGTAGGTAACGGCCACATAACCATTTGAACAGACCAGCCCGGTTCAACTAAGGTCTCCCATATTGACTTGTCTACTATCTCGCCGTGCGGGCCTATGAGATCATACATGCCCTTGTCAACGTACGGTCCGTATCTTTCGACATGTTCAAATGCTTGTTGAATAAGATACTCCATACCCTGAGGCTTTGTTAGAGTATGATTCATGGATTGTCATGACTAGGATGACTCACACTCCATGTATTGCACAAGTGGAATGGAAAGCTGAATTTTCTGCCGATGGGGTCAGACAACTTAAGTGGCCTCTGCCCCTTGTTCGGTGGAGACGATGCCGCTGCCGCTTCTGCTGCCGCCTGATCTGCTGGAGCTTTCTCAGCAGCTGCTTCATGTTCCGTCTTGACCTCCTCTTTCACTGCTCTCGCCTGATTTGCTGCAGTCTTTTCGACAAGAGCGTTATGTGTTTTCTCGAGTTCTGCTTTCAATGCTACGGCAGCTGCGTATCGAAGAGCTGGTTGCGGTGCAACTTCCCAGGCTTTCCGCTTTTCTCTCGCAGCTATGTACCTCTTCGATAGGGCAGCATTCTCGTCTTCATCGCGTGGAGTGGCTGGTGGAAGCAGGGAAGGGATGGCTTCGAGAGAATTACTGACGTGCTCAAGAAATGCTTCGTCACCATTCCTCCACGCGATCTCCACAGGCATCTCATATTCGCCGATCTGGACAAAAGGATCAGCTCCCATATCCACAAGCAAGCGTGCACTGTCCATATCTCTCCTTGCTAGCGAAACATGCAACGCGGTTCCATGATTCGATCCCCGAGCATTTACGTCCGAACCTTGCGATAGCAACTCGCGGATGACTGCTGATGTTGATTCGTAATCTGGAGTTCCTGGAAGTGGCTCTGTAGCTGCTGCTGCTATAAGCGCGTGACCAAACTTCCCACCGGATGCATTTACATCGGCACCATGGGCGATGAGCAGCCGTAGCGCATCAAGCCGTAGGCCACTTTGTGCTGCTATGGCTTGAAGGGCACTGCCATACTCGCCACCCTGGACGTTCGGGTCAGCGCCATGTTCCAGTAGTAGCGGTAAAGCCTCGAATGATCCGCAGGCCGCTGCTACTTGCAAGATGTCTCCAAATTGAGGGTATTGCGCGAGAACGTCAGCGCCAGTACTCAGTAGCTGCTCGAGTCGCTCCATGTCTCCCTTTGCTATCGACAGAAAGACTTCCCGAATTTTGTCTCCGTAGAATAAGTCGGAGGCCAAGGATGAAGCTTGTGATCTAGTCTCATGGGTAAGATGGCTCGCTATTGCGCGATTTGAAGAGGTGTGAGAAGCTTCTTTCATTTGAGGTGGTAGGGCGAATAAAGCGAGCTGTTCCAGGTGGTGGCCTACGTGTTTGTAGAAGTCTTCGCTAGGGACCTCTGGAATATGCATGTCCGGCAACAACGCACCAGGCTCTGGATGGATGGGCTGGCTCTGCTCCCTTGTTTTGGGTTGCCATTGGCAGAACAAGCAGCATGACATTGGTATGAAATCCCAAGGCTTTCCTGAAAGGCTGAGTAGCGAGGACACCTGTTGCCCTGTATATTCTGGATGTTGTTTTCGCAAATGATCATGTAGTATCGTTTCGGAGGTCGACGATTCACTTGGGCAAAATTTGCACCTCCACTCCTTGCGATGCATGCCGTTCTCGTGCTGTGCCCATTCCTGCCGACTATGAAATAGCTGAGCAGTACAATCTTTGAAAGTGCATATGTAAGGTCCGAGATCGCTCATGACGTGTTTCCTGTTCTTTTCAACATTCCATACTTAAGACGAAAAAGAAAGTAGCGAGTTTGCAAGAATCGCGCTTGTGGATATAAGGGAGTTTCATAGTCAAGTATTGTAATTGCTTGCATATGGAGTGAATATGGATAGTAGAAGACTTACTTCCAATGCTTTGAGCTTTTGACGACCTGAATAGTGTAACAGTAGGGACATTCAAACGGTTTGCCGCCCACAGATGCCTTCGGCGGATCGGGCACTTGGCGACATTCCTCGCCTAGATCATCAGCAATGGACGTAACATAGGATATCTCTGATCCTGCAGTACTGAGTTCTAATCCAAGGCTGTCTTGAAAGCTTGCTACGAACGTGGTAGCCCTGGTTGAAGCAAGACGACTGGGGGTCACAGAGCTGGCCGCTTCTTGTGTAAGCCGGAATTCATTGTAGAATCTTCCAGTGTCCAAATCAGGATTGGCTGATCTCGGGTTACGCTGCGCTTCCTGGTCATCAAATTCAATCGTCGTGAGACCGTCGGCAAGTTTCTCATGATGTCTAGCCCGATACCGGAGGAAGTCTCGGCGCCTGGTGATGGCCCTCCCTACCTTCTCCATGAGCCATGGCGTGGATCGAATGCGAGGGTACTTTTCGGAGACATGATTGATATCATAGACAGGATCAAGAGGGATCGATGAAGCAGTTCGCGCATATCGATCACGGGTTGATGGCTTCCTGATTGAAATCGATAGCTTCAACAAGCTTGTGATGGTCTCGACGATTGCCAAATACAACTGCTCGAGTTCAGAGGTAGGGTTGCCTTCGCCGAGCCGAGAGCTCTCAGATCCTGTCGAGTCTGATATGTCGCTAAATTCTTCATCGAACCTATCTTCAGCCGAGGAGCTCTGTAGCTGCGGCCGATCTCCAGAGGTGATTGCTATACCTATAGTACAACGGTAAGTCTCTCCATCTTCTAACATAGAAGATCCCGAACTTACATTCATTGAGTGTGGAGTCGAGGTCACGCAAAAGCATAATGATATGATCTCTGACGTTAGATGCATCTCGAAGTCGGTGTTCTAGCGAGCTAGACCTAATTGCTGGTTGTAATGCCCCAATATTGCCGGCCCAAATCTTGAATCGTCCTAGCTCATCTTGGACCGCTACCACTGACAATCGGAACTCTGTACCTCGTGATATGGCTGAGGTTTGTAATACATTCAGCAGCCTGTCGAATGACCTTAGGCACAACAGCCCCATGGAAGCTGTGCTTGTAGACCGCATTGAATCGACGGCGGGGCCATTTCCCTGACCAGCATTAGCTGGCTCCATTGTATCCAATATCGGTGAGCTCGATAAGCTTTGAACCTCAGACAGGTTCATCGTCTGTCACAAAGGGTTGATAAGTCAGTCTTTCCTGTTAGTCAAAAGAATAGCGGGGTTTTCAGCCGCAAACGCGGGTAGTCGGAGATCATGGAGCTTCTGGGAACGTTGTGGGTGCATAGAACACTCACATTCAACAACAGATTAGACACTAGCTAAGGGAGATCCTATGACTGTGTAATTCTAGCATTACTCGCAGATAAGCATTATCTCAGTCGCTATGATCACCGGCGTCGAGACTGCTGGCCTAGTTCTGGCGTCCTTTCCTCTCATCATCTCCGCACTTGAGCACTATCGTGAAGGATTTGAGCCGATAAAGGACTGGTGGAGATTCCGTACGGATTTCATAAGCTTCATTTATGTCATCTCCGGGCAGTCTCTGCTCTTCGATGAGAATCTAGAGGAACTTCTGTCACCAATAATCAGGTCAGACGCCGAGATGAATGTCCTGTTACAAGATCCCATGGGTCAGGCATGGCAAGATAGTCATTTAGAGGAGGACCTTAGAGCCCGACTCCCAAAGTCCTTTGAGCTATATAAGCATATAATCATGGATATCAAAGCTTGCATGGACAAGTTGCAGAGAAAGCTGGATATGCAAAACGGCAAGGTATGAGCGTATCGATCGACCTAAGAAGAACCCCTGGGATTGATGGCTGTATAGATCGCATGGGTTGACAACTATAACGGCGGCCCTATAAGTCGCCTCCGATGGGAGTATGAGTTTAGAAGGATCAAACACGTTCTCTCCAAGAAATCTCGCGATCGACTGGTCAAAAACCTGACGACTAAGAACGAAGAATTGCAGAAGCTCTTCACCTCCAGCGAAAGGCTTGCAACAAACAGAAGCCAAAGGAAAGCACCGAATGCATTCAAACGAATCAGAGACCAAGCATGTGGGTTATACAGCGCCCTTGAATGGGCGTGGAAGTGCCAATGCTCGGACTCAACACCGCCGCATCAGGCCAACCTCCTCCTAGAAAGAAGACACGATAGCCAGGGCCGCAAAGCTAAGCGAAAGCTCAAAGGCTCTTCCGAAGAACAATTAACTGTGCTTTTCCTTCTGAAAACGGAGGCACGCGGTTCCTCATTGGCTTGGCATGAGACGGAGATTAGGTTGCTTGAGGCTGATGGCCATATGACGATCGCGAATGTGCCGAAACCGAAGATTGCATCCAGATATGCGCCTACGGACTCAGCTGATGGTTCAGTGGCTAATGTTCTGGAGCATCCGACCTTGTTGATCAGGTCGAAGAGGGTTGCGTTCCCGGCTGTCACAGTCCCACCTCCCCCAAAGTCAATGGATTCATCCCCTTCAGCATTGATAGAAATAGCAGACCTTTGTTCAGCAGTACAGCGTGCGCACCACGAGCAGACAACAGACCGTGCACCTCTGGGGTATCTCTTGGACACCCAACATCGACAACACGCATTGTACCCGTCAAATCGTCCCACAATCTTTGCTCAGGACGGTGAGAAAGTGACACTTGGATATCTTCTTTCACAAAACAACAAACCAAGAGCACCGAACGCTTCAAGGGCTAGGCTATCGAGATTGGAACGATATTCGATTGCAGCCACACTCGCGTCGTCACTTTTGCAGTTGTACGGCTCACCATGGATCGAAGAAACATGGAGCAAGAACGAGATATACTTCATTAAAGCCTCCGAAGGCTCAGAGAGCCCGGTGATAGTCGACAAGCCTTACATATCTCGTGACTTCCAATCCTCCTTGGATCCCACTTCAATCACGTCAGCGAGGAACACAACACGACTTGACAATAGTACCAAGAGTATCGAGGCACTAGGCATCATGCTTCTGGAGCTCTGCTTTGGAGAGGCCATCGAAGACCAGCCTTTTCGTGCCAAGTACCTAGGAAATGACGGTCAGCCCAACGACATGACAAACTTCTGTACCGCCAAGCAATGGTGGCAAGACTACTCTCTTGGCGAAGGTGGGGAAGAGTTCCACGTAGCAATACGGAGATGCCTCTTCTGTGCTTTTGCGCCCAAAAGTACGAGCCTCAGGGACGACGACTTGTGTGCTGCCCTTTACAGCGAGGTCGTTGAGCCCCTTGAGTCTGCTGCACAGCACTTCGTTCTGAAGACTTGGGAGTAAGTCGAAAAGGCCATCGTTATGTTTGCAAGAGGTCATGAATTGTAGCACTTTCGAAGCTCAGCGTGCTCGCGTTCACACGTGTACAGATTTCAAAAGGTCGAGTCTTTCCAAGTGAAAGCCAATCGTACTCCCAAACCATCAAGCTTTACGCAATGGTGCAAGTCTTCAAAGCAGCAGCGCCGATATACCCGTTTCTGACGGTCTTTTCCAAGGATACGAGTAGATGCAAGAAGGGAAGGATATGCAATAATGAACAGGTAGGCGCAGGAGGTAGAGCGTCCCTGCGCAGCTGTGGAGGCGTTTGTTGCTTGTTTCGTTCATGTTGTGAGCTGATGGAGTGGGGAAGTGAGGTAGGGTTTGGGAGTTTGGGTGGATGCTGTGATAAGGGCTAGGTGGGCGAGATTTCGTTGGCAAGGGCGAAGTGGAAGGGCGTTAATCAAGGTTGAGAAGAGGGAGGGGGAAGGGGGGCGGGTGTGAGAACGGGAGAGGTGGTTAGGGTACTAGGGCTTGGGGGGTTGGTGGGATGTGGGAGAGGTGGGGGAAGAGGTGGGTTTAGGGATATTGGTTTGGAGTAGAGGACTTGGAGGTCGGGTTTGGGGTAGGTGGGTTGTTGAGAGTTTGGCTAGGGAGGTGGTGATTTCGTGAGACGGGTTGGCTGGTGGTGTGAGAGGAATATGTGGTCGATGTAGCGTGCCATTGTATATATTTTGTGACAGCGACAAGAGTGCTGCTCATGTGATGGATAAGGGCCCATAGGCATGCTTTGTCAGTATGATATCATTGGCAGCCTGTCCATCAATGGGGGCTTTGAAGAAAGATTGTCCGCTGCGGAATGAGTCTAGGCTTTGTGAAGGGAAGCCAATTGCGTCTGGATCATTATCATCAATTCTGATAGACTTGACAGTCCAGATTAGACAACAGATAAGCTAAGATGCGCAGAGTGGGGTATCAAGCGCTGTAAGATGCAATATAGTACTGGTGGATGGGTTAAAGTTAGCGCAGCTTGGTGGTAAAGGATTGGTGCTCTAAATGAGGCTGGAAGTCACGTACTGTAAGCACAGATTCCATATCATCATTGGACAGGTATACATAGAGTATCAGAGCGTGCTCATGGCAAAAGCCTATGCGGTAAAGGTCAGCTTCGATAGAATGGTAGGTCTAAGATTGATCTTCTGCAAGGAACGTCCCAAGCTTACAGGCAATAACCCGGCCTCCTAATCTTCCCACGCCAAGGACCCTGCCCCAATCCCTCCCTTCGACCCTCACTACACTCCACGCCTCATCGCCTTCCCGCTCCTTCATGATCGTACTGGCATGTCCTCTCACACCTTCTTCTCCACCCTCTACCTGCTGAGGATCCAACTCCGGATTCGTCAACCCTTCCCACTTACTCTCGATCTTCAGTGCCGATGTCTCTACACCAATTCTTAGGACACCATGCGCATTCGCTGATAGTATCAACCGCGATGAGGAGGCAGGCGCATCAGCTGCACGCCGATCACGTGCGCCAGAAGAGGATGTTGTGAGCGCTAGTTTCGTAAAGCGCTCAGAGATGGCTTTAAGTTGAAGGAGGGGTGGGAGCATGATGTGCACATCCGGCTGGGGGCATTGAGGTTCATGTATTGATGCTACAGTCGTGGCGGCCAGCACCATAACCGGTATATCTTGCGTGATGGTCGTTTCACGGTCGTGAGGGATGAAGCCTGCTGCATTGGGCTCGCCAAAGGAATCGTTCGCGCTGAAATCCTCTGGGAATGGGGCATTGTCTGGATTGAGTGTTGTAGTTGTTATTGAGGTCGTAGAGCGCGAGGCTGTGATGTTGTTTGTTATGATTGTGAGCGAGAGCAGAGGCACATTGTCCTTCTTGGTCAGGCGGATCGAGGCCGAGGACGCATTGACGGCGGAGCGCAGAGCGCGGAGGAGGGGGGCCAGTGGGATGCGGAGGTTGATTGTGTTGTTTTCAACGGCTGATTGGATGGTGTATGTCTCGAAGATCGTGTCCTGTAGGAATTGTCAACAAAGACTTTGTCTTAGAAGCCATGGTTGCAAGCTCACTATGGCAAGGACCCTATCAAATGATCAGGCACAGGCGTGTCAGCCAAGTCGAAGGACATAGGACGTACGCCCACACTTGACTGCCCTGCTCTGGCACTACGGTGAAGCGTAGCTGCTCGTTATTGAGTTGCAGCCAGACGTCTTTGCCGAGAGACGACAGCGATGCCGTCAATCCTGGCATGAACGTTAGCAGGGCTCATAACGTCTGGGAGTCTGACAACCTACTTGTGAAAGTATTGATATTTCTGATTGAGGCCTTGAACCTCATATTGGTCGCATGCGGCCGCAATATCGGTTATTGTCGAGTTCGCGATCAGTGTGTCGGAGCGGACTGGGCTCGCGCTTTAGATGTTCGATCTAGAAACCCTAAGCCTTTCCCTAAAATGGACGCAATGTCAACAAGTCAACAAGTCGACAATATCGAGTGGGTAGACATTGTTCTTGAACAGTTGAGTCTATCAGTGGCTACCAACACCAGCCTTCAAAAGGCGAGGCCTATTCTTTCGCTGGGCACGGTATTGGAAGTCAGGAGACGTAGGGTAAACCTAAAGACCTACCGAGCAGGCCCTGTTTGTGGCCGCGTAAAGGGTACTTCACAACACGGAGTCTTTGAGCAGTGTGAATAAGATGTCCAACATGCTCTTTAGCACTAACTTTGATTATGTAAATACATTAAGAGCATGCTGTGAAGCCAGATTTACATCTTGACGACGAGGCTGGCTCAATCAAATATGCTCACCTAGTGAACCAGCCCCGAACTTCTGATACGAATATTCTCGGGTGCCTGGATACCGGGAGTAAGGATTGGGTATGGAAAATTATGTCGCTGTGGTCGCCCCGGATTAAGGTCAGACGAAAGATTATAGGTTGGCTTTGGAGTCGCAGCGAGAAGTCGTAGTCGTTACGTAGAAAGAGGTGTACTTGTAGAGGGCAGGTGGGATTGGAGCATTGAGGCTCTTGGAGAACAGTCCTCTCAGATTTCTGTGGGTCTCTATGGCAGCCTGGGGCCCATGTTCTTCTCTTTCAATCCTCCTATCCTGTCCAAGTCAAGTGACTGGAAGCGCTCCGCATCCGACTTCTGGTATGGCGGCAAGTGGTCGTCAGTGTAGGGTTCCAATCCAACACCCCCGGTTTCGCTGATTCGAACGACCACCACACGTCCAGACTTGCGTCTTCCACCCTCCTCTTCCTCTTCAGGGAACGTTATCCGAATTTCGGGCACAGGGCTTTTGGGCGAGCTTGGTGGGGAGGCATCGTGCACCATGACCTCCTTCTCATTGTAGACGCTAATAGCCTGAGAATGGCGACCATATGGCGAAGCAGTGACGGTAAGGCGGCGGTGGTTCGAAATGTTTGAGGAGGGGCGGTTGGCTTGGAATGACAGGTCCGCAAGTTTCCGCATCTGCCTTGCCTTTCGGCGAGAGCGGAGGAAGATAAGGGCACCTATGAGGAAGAGGCCGAAGCACAGGAGGACGACAAGTGCGATAAGGAGGTTCATCATTGCTGGTGTAATGGGTACGTTGCCGTTGGACATGACGGCGCTCGAGTCGTCTCGGACGACGAGTCTGGGAAGTACAGCCATTGTGTTGAATAAGTGCGATTGTTGCGTTGTTATCTAATGAGTGTGGTTTCGAAGTATCGCAGTCAATGTGATTGGCCGTTCTGGAATGGAAATGTCAATTCAGTCACCGGCTAAACCTCCCCTTTTCACGGATTCACATACCATATAGTCGCGCTGTGCAGAAAGAGCGACCACTGCGATATCTAAGACGTGAGAAAGGAGCGGATCACAGAGTAGGCAGCTGAAGGAATGAAGCTGCTACTTGCGCAAAATTGACGACTTGCTGGCGGTGAAAGGGTTGAAAGAGCGAGGAGGTGGGTGGAAGATTAGCAGCGGATTGCGATTGTTGATGTGCCAAGCTTTCAATTTCCCGACATTTCGGCGCTTATGAAGCAAAAGGAGGTCAGCAAATCATCGCTCGATCGCAAATCACCAATTCAATCCATTCACCATACAACAACACGCCGTTCACTACAATAGGTACTTGACAGTTAGCTCGATTCGCATCAGAGGTACGACTCTTTGAGGTGACAGACATCACTGCGACGCTTGCTACCCACCTATGGCCAATGCATACTCGCAATGCGCGAGCAATCATTAGCGCTTACTCTGGGACTCACGGAGGGTTTGGAGTGACATTTGCCGGCAGTGATGGCCGCTGAGTCCGTAAACTTGGTGGGAGGCCTCAGACTCTGGCATAGTCACCACCAGGAGCGGGACTGTTAGATATATAAAGCGGAGGCTCCCACTGTTGAATGATCGAGCTGAGTGAAGGGTGCCAATTGCCACATGACGGGAACAAAGCCACGAGCCCAGTATTCAGACAAAGTCGACTGAGCCAAAGTCTTGCGGTTTCGCACCCGTGGACTGGCGCACCATAACTTATGGCTTGAATTGTACAGTGCTTAAAAGTGGTCGACTTCTGCATCCAGCCAGATGCATGACAGAGACTTTCTGATCGAGGCTCAGAAGCATAGATGAATCATTGGTGCAGCCCACTCATCGATATTGGGAATGAGCTGAAGGTATGATTAGACGGTGGGTTATCGCTTTCGCTCGCCCGAGGAGCGAAAGAAAGTGATGCGTCATATCCTGGGGTATCCCGGGAACAGCACAACGAGCTTTCTGACGCCTGATCTGCTCCACTCGCGGTAGGAGGCTGAAGTCTAGATAATAGTTAACAAAGGTGTTCGAGCAGCTTTTTACCTTACATGGTAGCTTGGTTCTAAAGGAAGAGCCGCAGACTCATGGTTATCTGGCAAGAAGGCTAATGTATGGTGGCTTGGTGGCAGTTTACGATCTGTCCTCTACGAAAGGCACAGGCTCGACAAGTCAACAGGGACCATGGGACCATGAGTCCCTCTTTGCTTGGCACTCAGCCTTAATTCAAGGGCCAGCCAACGGTTTGGGAGGAGCGTTTCTTTGATGCATGTACTCATCCAATATCCACACTTCCCAAGGTGGGTCACTATTTGTAAAGTGTTCGAAACCATCCATGCCAATTATAAGCCAGAGATGTTGCAGAGAACAGAACTAAGGTAGGTACTGTATACAAATGTACAGTAACTTAGATGGAGGATCTCAAATCAGTGCTGTAAATCGATGGTCCCGCAGCTACCCTACCTCCCTACCTATTTTAAGGACAGTTTCCGCTGGTGGACAGGCTTAGCGGCCGTCCCTGAGAGGTGATCCCCGGGGCTTGTTCACCTTAGGCTCAGACTTTAAACCCGCATAACTCAACTTACTTCTACTTCCATCAAGCGACCAAGACTGTCATATTCCTTTGTTCCCTCTCAGGCAATGTGACGCATGCCTGGTGCGACTCAATGCTGCCCTTTGAACAATAGTCGCCCGTCGGCCCTCCACCATCGTCCAATACCTCAAAGTCAAACCCGATCCTTGTCCCGATACGACGCCCCCAAATCTCCTAAACATTCCTCACGCGCACAGCCGTGCAGACCCCTTGCCTGTCTCTTCCTTCTCCACCTTCCCAGCGCTCGACCTCTACAACCCATCTGCCCATTCCAGACTCCATATGTGGGCAACTGGCGGTGTAACTCTTAGGACGCCCTGTGCGGGGACACTCCAGCTGGCGACCAATTACTGCACGGCTGCCTGCTGATTCAAAGACACCCTATTGTACGGCCGAAGGGGTTGAGGCTCGATACCTTGCATCCGCCTCTCTTTATATTAATACTTCCCCTCCATTCCAATTTCCCCTTCCTTATCGTCCCCTTGTACATGGAATCGCCGTCAACATCTTTAGACCGAGGATCTCCTGTGTACGTTCTTTGTCCCCCACGGCATGGTAACAACTCTCCTTGAAAGACATCAGGCTGACATTCTCACATCGCTGCAGCAATACTCCTCCGTTATACATAGTAGAGAGCCCTGTACAAAGCTGTTGTCGATACGAATGCTTGAATGCTGCCAGCACAAATACCTCCACTGAATACTGTTCATCACGAGACCTTCGACGTAGCACAAACCATCACATAGTGCGCAGCAACAATGACTTCGACAGTAAGCATTTACACATACGGAAGTATTGTTTGCGATAAGGGGATTCGGCTAATGCCTTTGGTAGCAGGCTAGAAATCGCCCCGGGCCATTTGGGTTAGGTACAGGCTCATCCAGTAACGAGCAGTCAAGATCGTCAAATAAGGGATTTGGATCGGGTTTCGGCACTGGGAGTGGCGCTTGGAACGGCGGCATCTGGTCAGGCACAGCTATTGGAAGTGGTTTGAAGAGCAGCGTGCAGGAGAACAATCGGGCACAAAGTAAGTTGGATTTCCACTTGGAATCCCGGTCGGTACTGATACAATGATACTTGAAGACGATATTCACAATCTATCGAATGAATCCGAGGCTATCACTGGGTCGAAGTCACTTCTCTCCTCCTCGGAGTCCGACGGCTATAACCTTCGACGACATGGATCCTGGGCTTCGGTCGAAGAAACGTCCCCTCATCTTTCGCGTGTGCACACCAATCACTCAGGTACATCGCCCGTTCGCCGTCAGCATAGCAATCAATTGGTCCCCCAGGCTTTGGTCGACTCAAATTCCGCCAGCTCCACTTACTTCTCAACAACCCCAGCTGCTACAACAATCTCGAGTCGGTCTTCGCAGAAGAACTTTCTCGATCCAACTTCAGGCGATTTCGTGGCTTCCGGTCCATTCGAGCCCAACAACATAGCTCGTTCTTCTCGGCACAATAGTGATGAGGAGAACCGATATAATGCAAGGAGACTGGCTTTCGAGGGAAATGACGCTGGACTTACAATGCAGGTTGGACGTCCGCCGTTGAACAACAATGTCTCGGGGTACAACAGTAGTGCGGCTTCGCGCAGCGGGAGCTTACCACCGTCACGCAGCGATGGCGGCCATGGTTCGCGTCACCCTGGTGACACAACAAGTATGCAACATTCACGATTCCCCACTTCTACGAATTCAAGCTATCGGCCGAACCTCTCCGCGCACGCTCAACCGTACATAATGCCTTCTACGGGATCACAAGGACAAACTTTCGCCGAGCAGCTGACTCCCATGCAAATGAATAAACTGCTTGGCGACGTAGGCAACCTAAACATTGGGAAGGATACTTCAATTCCTACCTATGCAGGAAGCAGAGATCAGTCCTACGGGAGCTCGCCCCACTTCATCAACGGATACCCCCAGGAGAATTTGGGTAATACCAACGAAGTCTGGAATAGGGAGGACAACACAACTCAGGCTCAGCAGCCGTCTTTCTCTCCAACCGACAGTGGAACATGGTCTCTGATTTCCAATCCCAATAATCTCCGCGGTGTACCTTACGGTGGACATTATTCACACTCTCCGAGCAACAGCGATGCACGGCTCAGTCACCCAAGTCCCTACTACTCTACAGCTGGAACTCCACCCACATACCAACGTGCACCTTCGCGTACCGGCTACAATGGTGGAGTTTCGACTGGACAAGCAGCCCTTTTAGAACGTAGACTGCGAGGTCTTCAGCAGGAACAACAAGGTTATTTAATACCCGCTCAAAATCAGATGCCATTTAGAAACCAATTCCCGCAGTCAAACACCTACGATTTTCACCCTCAACATACTCTCCGACCAAATACACTCAATTCTTACTACCCAATACCTCCTGCACCAAATGTTCTCCCTCCAACACAAATTCCCAGAGGACCCGCCAGAGATCACGACCTTGCACAGCCTGTGAGGAGTCCTCTGTTGGAAGAGTTCAGAAACAACAGCAAAACCAACAAGCGATATGAGCTCAAAGTTAGTCCCACGCTGAAATACAGAATGTGCATCATACTGACTTTCTCAAGGACATCTACAATTACATTGTCGAGTTCAGCGGCGATCAACATGGTTCTCGATTCATTCAACAGAAGCTTGAGACGGCAAACAGCGACGAAAAGGATCAAGTCTTTCGAGAGCTATATCCAAACGCAATTCAACTGATGACAGATGTGTTTGGGAATTACGTGATTCAGAAATTCTTTGAGCATGGCAATCAGTCCCAGAAGAAGGTCTTGGCCAACCAGATGAGAACTCACATCTTGACTTTGTCGACTCAGATGTACGGTTGTCGAGTTGTGCAAAAGGTGGGTTGTGTCCCAATTGTTGTGCTGGGCTTTAGCTGACATGTCCAGGCTCTTGAACACATCCTTACAGACCAGCAAGCGCAGCTGATCAAAGAGCTTGAGAATAACGTGTTGAAATGCGTCAAGGATCAGAATGGCAATCACGTGGTCCAGAAAGCCATCGAAAGGGTACCGGCCGAGCACATACAATTCATCATCAACTCCTTTACGGGCCAGGTCCAGAGTTTAGCCACTCATCCTTACGGCTGCCGAGTCATACAACGGATGCTGGAACACTGCGAGGAGCCAACTCGATCAGCAGTCCTCCAGGAATTACATGCCTGTGCCCCAGCTCTCATCGTGGATCAGTACGGGAACTATGTCACCCAGCACGTCATTGAGCATGGCAGAGATGAGGATCGCAGCAGGATCATCGCTCTAGTTACCAACCAGCTTTCGAATTTCTCGAAGCACAAGTTTGCCAGCAATGTCGTCGAGAAGAGCATTCAATTCGGCTCTAAGCAGGAGAGACACAAGATCGTGGCCACCTTGACCGCCGTCAATGACAAAGGAGAAAGCCCTTCGCAGTCGCTGATTCGCGATCAGTACGGCAACTATGTGATCCGTAAGTATTCACACTGGCCACTTCGCATGTTAGACTAACAATTCTGTAGAAAAGTTACTCAACGAGCTTAAAGGATCCGAGCGTGACGAATTTGTGGAACTCATCAAAGCCCAACTTGCTCTCCTGAAGCGCTTCTCATATGGTAAACAAATCGCCGCTATCGAAAAACTTATCTACACCACACCGTTCCTCCCTCCACAGTTGCAAAATGGCCCTCTCCTCCCGATAGCCATTGATACCTCTGCCGCTCCCACTCCACCTCTGTCGACTGGCGCCGCTCAGTCTCCTCAAAGCAGCTCGTTGCCGAGCCCCCACCGCAGCTCTGTCGATGATCCCGACGGCTCTCGTAAATCGAGTGGCAGCAATGCTGTCAGTGTCATGACACCAACCTCAACATAATCCTCCAAGTTTGATGACAATTCTCGGATGACGAAATGCCCATTCTGTCCGCGCAACTTTACATATAGGGATTTTAATCTACCGGTCAAAAAAAAAAGTTCAGCTCCTGTTTCGGTATGAAATTGGGGGAAGATGAGTAAGAAGCATTGCTGCAAGTGCTTATTCCGCTCCTTTACTGTATTGATCGATGTTGGTTTCATTGTTCATGAGCACGGTGCTAGGGACGCAAAGGAATTTCTAAGATACCATGATACATCAATTAGGGGGAAATGTTTTCCAATCCAGCTAGGGACGGGACTGTTGGCTTTCTGTGCCTAATGTCGATTTCGGTTCTTTATACATAATACGTTCGGACATCTTGCGGGTGAGCGTGCAACTGAGCGAGCGAGCGAGCGAGTCGATCATGGATGCCTGGGTAGCTATAGACGATAGATAGCTTTGTACATATACGCAATCACAATCAAGCTTTTTGCTTGTATGTACCACGATGGATCGCTCTTTGCGGTGTGTTCGCAGTTGGGCAGAAATCTGTACATTGATCTATCCGAGGCTAGCCGTTCGAGCTTCCTTGGCAGCCACCAATTTCAACCCTCCATACTCCCCAGTAACCATGGATTGAAAGCTAAGCCATTGCCTTCGGGCAGGGCGAACATAATATCACCATATGGACAATGAAGGCAACACGCCCGCTGGCTCCCCGTCATCGACCTCCTGGAATTCCAAACTTCAATTGCCCTTGAGCTGCGATCCACCAGGTCCTCAAAACCCGCCCAAGCAGCGAGTATGGGTCGTACGTGCCTCGTAACCTTGATTTCCTAATTCATAATCGTCCCTCTGATGTGAGATCAACAGGTGTTCGGCGCCACAGGCCACATTGGCCGTAGCATAGTCAAATCGGCCCTTTCACACAATGACCTGGTAACAGCAGTCGGCCGCACCTTCGAAGACACTCTCATAAACATGTCATCGCTCTACCCCTATCCCTCCTCATCCTCTCCTTCCCACTCGCCAGACCAGTCGCCCTACCTTCCCCTCCTCTGTGATGTGCGCGTCCGCGAAACTGTCGACGCTGTCTTCAAGAAGTCACTCCAGCACTGGGGAAGGACAGACATCATAGCAAACTGCAGCGGCTATGGCGTCATGGGGGCATGCGAAGACCAGGATGAGTTCGAGATACGCAATCAGTTCGAGACGAATTTTTGGGGGACGTTGAACATCATCCAGTTGTCTCTGGGCTACTTCCGGGAACGGAGAGATGAGAATGGTGAACGGGAAGGTGGACGCTACTTGATCTTTAGCAGCACGAGCGGTGCGCTGGGGGTGCCGGGGCTAGGACCCTTTTGCGCCACGAAATACGCCGTCGAGGGTCTGATAGAGAGCATGCTCTACGAGACCGACGCCTTCAACATCCGCGCCACGCTCGTTGAACCTGGCCATGTGCGGAGAGATGATCCGCCCTCCCCCACATCCCGAGCAACGCCACTACCGACGTTCGGCCATTTCAGTATCAAACCCGCCTCAGCGCCGTACTCCTCTCCCACAGCGCCGGCGGGGCACGCGAAGCGAATGGTGCAGTGGTTAGGGGACAAGCAGCCTACAAGTGCGGTTAAGGCGGCGGAATTGGTGTGGCAGTTGGGGCATTGTAATTATCCGCCGTTGAGGCTATTGCTGGGGAGTTTTGCTGTTGAGAGTGTAAGGGATCGGCTGAGGTGTGTTACGGAGGAGATAGAGGATTGGAAGTGGCTTTCTTTCAGGGGGGATGGGGAGGGGCCTGGGGGTGGAGATAGTGGTGGGGGCGGGGGCGGGGGCGATGGTAGTAGGATGGGGAGTGGGAGGGCAGAAGAGGGCAGTGATCAGGATGGGGAAGGAGAAGAAGACGGAGACGTCAAGATGGAGGACGATGATAAGGATGAAGGGGCGGACGATGGGTGAGAGAGTCAAGGACTGATTCGCGTGACTAGGAAGAGCGGACAGGTCGACGATCAAGCGGTAGGAGGCGCGAGATGACTCTGCGATTTATTAATTGCAACATAAAGACATCGGAAACTGAGTGGGTGCGATAGAGGCAGAGAGAACGGCCATTGCCTCAATCATGAATTGAGTGAACAGGACTTGTGGAAGTATCGCAGGAGCAGAATGAACTGGAAAATTGCCGGATGGAGGACGGAATTGGTAGTTCTTCTTCGCACACGTGGCATTCTGGACGTTTCCACAGCAACATCTTGATTGTGTGAATTGACCTTCATGTGGTCCCTTGGCCACATGGATTCACTTGTCAATCATTTGCCATCAAACCCCTGAACACTTCAAATACTTCAGACGCCAGCTTCAGAATTGAACACTTCTTCATTGCTTCTTGCACCAAAGATGGTCCTCTTCAACGTTCAGTTCCATTGACACGAGATCCACAAGGCTTGCGCCACTATCTCCCAGCGGAAAATTTCGGGGCTTGACACCCGAATCTGCCCACATAGTTGTGAAGTCATCTGTTTCAGAATACAGCTTTCTCATCTACTGAACCATCCCTTCGTCATGAGCTTTTCCGAGTACGAGTTGTCGCTCGGAGTCGGCGCGGGACTTGCACAACCCATCGCAGAATCCCTAATCTCTTGGGCCAAATGTACGCAGAAAACCCCCTCTCAACTCCATGGCGTGACCAGCTCCCTCGATGTGAAGCATTCAGCTACATTGAGTGCCAATATCATGTCGCTGCCTCGAGAGCTACGCGACCAGATATACAGAGACCTACTCGCCATAGTTTATCAGGCTGATCTCTATGGTCCGATCAAGAAGGCACTACAGAAGATCAACGTTCCTCGCGTGGAACGACTTCCCGACTCCGAAATGTGGTTGGACCACGTTCAACTTCCGCCCAATTATCCGCCTGCTCATACAGATATTGTAAGCCTTTATACTGTTGGGAAAATCAGAACAGAGTGCTACGCACGAGAGAAGTTTTCTTACCAGCTCGCAACTACAGCTCTTGAGATCCTAGAAGCTTCACACGTTATCAGAGACGAAGCAAGAACGGTCCCTCAGATGGGAACTCTGCTTTTTTTACTCGATGTTCCAGAGAGAGTCTCACAGTACGAGCTTCTGGATCTCGACGTCATACCGCCATTCCGCAACTTCGAAATCCTGCTAGATCTTATTTCAACGTTCGCTATACGACTCAATTTTTCCGATAAAGAAGCGGCCATTAGAGCAACCACAAGAATAGTCTCGCATCTAGCCGCTATGAGCCATAAGACCGATTTATGCACTATTAGAATCACGCACCTTATGTACCTCCCCTTCTCATTGATGGCACCCTTGTGCGACGCCATTGCGAGGATGACGAGTTTCAAAACGGTAGATCTGAAGTTGGCAAACCTTTTTCTACGCTGGAAAATGACACTCGAGGGTTCGACTAACCCATTGAAAACCTATCACCGAGAATGCCGTGACAAAACAGCGCTTGCTAACCGGGACCTGGCAATGTCGTTGAATGCGACGTTGGGGCCAAGTGAGCGGACAATAGACAGTGATAGGTATGAGTGCTGGAGATACTATCCTCGAGCTCATATGAGCAAACGCGGTTCGCCTATTGTGGAAGATGGGTGAAAGATTCAGTGGTGGCTAGGAATCGGACAAGTGGTTGTATCAATACGGTCAGGCAGTTGGGGATGACTCTAAGCCTACAATTTGCTAAGCAGTATCCATAGGGTAGTAGCAAGCGCGCTGATGAGGCTTCGCTGAATCTGGTAGACTTGATCATCCAGACACTCTAGTCTCATTGTCATTCAATTTCGAACACCGAGCATCAGCATATTTAGAGCTCATACACATCTCCTTCAAGACCCAAGCGCACTCCACCTTGTTCATACCTGGGTCCTCCTTGATGCGTTTCGACTCGGACCAATACTCAACGGGCTCGGGTGTCGCTCACCTTTGTCTACTACTCAGAATCTCTCCACCTCAGTCTCGCCTTGACCGCACGTTCCGATACAATGCCATCATGGAGGAAGACGTCTATTACAAAAGCAGACTCTCGTCGCTGCCTCGCAAGCTACGTGACCACATTTACGAATACCTGCTCGTCATAGTGATTGGACTTGAAAGATACGGGAAGATCTAAGGTCAACTGCTTGCGATCAGTAGTCGGTACCGTATTGCACGTCTCGCTCGCTCTGTAGCTTTGACCACGTACGCCATTTCACCCCCCGACGGTAACATTCAATGCATCGAAACACGATATACACTTAGCGACATGAATAGTAACCGTGCATCGAACATTCCCATCTACAATTAAGAAACAAGACTCGTAGCCCATCCGATTCAAGGCCTCAATGACTTGTTCCAAACGTTGGACACGTAGGATCAAAAGTCTAATCTGTTCAAATCGCCAAGCATGAAATTCAGGCTGTATCAGGCTAGCGTATAACTCAAGATTGCCAACAGCCTTCACCCTTTCTCCGTTCCATTCTCGTGGCTCATGAAGATATAAGCGAGATTGTGCGTAAGTATTCTCCACACCCAAATCGTTTGAAGGTAGTAGTCATGTCCAGTCTCGATACTCCGTCAGTCTGTTTCTCATCATAGACTACTAGATTTAGATGCACAATCTGTTTCAGTCGCCCTTTCAGATTAACCATTGATCTCGTTAGATGCCTCGATTTGAGATTCGGCACGTATTGTAACGAGCTGTTGATCGAGTACAGACTGATTGATTGGAAATCCATAAAGTATCGAGCGGGTTTGAGCCTATAAGGGTCCACGGTATACAAGGCTTCGATAAGCTATGAGTGGATGACACTTCAGAATCCAATTCCCCAGTTCTCGCAATACTCCGTTCCGTCCATATCTTTTCCAGCCTAACGTAATCTCACCGCTCTACAACTGGCTTTGCAAAAACTTGATTCAGTCAGGTTGGATACAAGTCGACATCCAGTGAGGAATACTCCTCATTTCTCAATCTTGTAAGATTATCTACGCGGCCTTATTGGAGCAAAGATATACGGCCAATTTAAAAGTTACTACGGAGAATCAAACACTAGTCTCACCCAACAAACTATCATCATAACCACCACTTCCGAAGGCGGTTCGAGTGCCAATTCTCCACATATTTCCTACCCATGCGCCACTGCCTCGAGAACCACGAGATAAAATCCACGAAGAACACTCCACCTCTCCATTTCGAGTGGACTATTCCGCATTCCCAAGACCTCTGATCCCGCAATGGGGCTGTCTACCAAGATCACTCCGCGAAAGCGGTTAGACGGGAATGCATGGTCGTCATGGTGCATATCTAAACGCAGGCACCTTGGTCATTACCGTCGATGACATGCGAAGGACATCATAGCGAACGAGGCGCAGAAAGTTCTAGTGAAGAAAGGGATATTACTTTTCATACTCGATTCCCCAATTAATCTCTATAAACACCACACTCTCGACCTCTTCGCGACCCCGCCAATACAAAAAAAACGAGGTGTACCTAGACCACGTCGCAGTTTCCTGCTACAGACTTTCCAGTCTAGAAGATAGCGAAGCGGCGACAAATTCTTCCCTAGAGTTGCATTGCTATCGAAGCTCGTGAATCCACATCCGGCAAAAGAAACTTACGTCATAAGAGTCTACAGTCTTCTGTGCAAAGTAGATAGCCTAGCGGAGACTATGTCTAGAACAAGGACATTCAAGACGGTAGTGCATGAGATGTGTGTCTAGGACAGGTTACCCGAGACCGTCAATGCGTCAACGCCTCCAGGGATGAAAGCGTATTCGGAAATGGTGTTGGCTGCTGAGCTTGCGGGTTTGGATACGCTGGTGGCTGGAGCTTTGGGACCGAGTGGGAGAGTGGAGGATGTAGATGGGTTTTATTGTCTCACATACCAGCCTGAGAAGGCATACCAAAGATGAGGTGGTCTTCTGTCTCACATTACAAATTATCGGCTTTGTAGCTCTATGAGATTGAGTCGCGGCTTTGCATCATTCCAGTCTCGGCTCATTTCCATACATTACATGGTCTTTGGCATATTGTATGAACACTGTCAAGAGAAATCAACGCTCTCCCCAGTCCACGCCGCAGACTTACCAATCCACCCACCAAAAGCCTGACCTACCCCCCAATCTAAACACTCCCCACAACAACCCAACTCCACGAATCGCTAAACTTAGCCATATCCATAACATTCCCATACAACCTCATCCCCAAAACACCACCTCTTAAACCTAAATCCAAGTCAACAAGTCAACAATCAACTCCAATCCCCCATCCACATGACCTTCTACCCCGTTCAAACATACAAACCCCTCAGGACGAAACCGCAATGTAGAAACATATCACGAGAACCCACCTCTACCTCATGGGACAACTAGTGTCGTGTTGCGTCGACCAGCTGACCCAATTCAGGAGCCCTTGATGCTTTAGAGTTCCGTTGCGAAGGACGTGAGATCTTGCGGTATAGTGTCGCCTGAGATAGGTATACTAATATTCTTTCTGATGGACGTGGATGTCACTGATGGAATCGATGAAACGCTTAGAGCGAAATCATAATACCAACCTAGTCCAGCCTTGCTATTTCGGTGACTATGCAGCAGTGCCGTAGAGGCGTATTCGTATTCCTTGCTCTTATAAGCAAAGCGTATGGGAAGGCAGGGGAGATTTGCTGGGGATGGTTTGGAGGGATGGGGGATGGTGGGAGGGGGTGAGGTTTGGTGAGAGTGGGGGTTGGAGGATGGTTAGCGCTGCGTTTGAGCTTTGTATGTAATTCTTGAGGAGATCGTAATAGTATAATAGGAGCTATACATACACCTCTGTCTCTATGATTTTTATTACTCGTATAGATGGTGGCTGGGCCGGGAGAGGCTATAGCTCCTCGGTTTGTGATGGGTTCATCACCTTGCGCGTCTAGATCTAAGATAGAGGGGTCCCTGCAGATTCTGAGTTCTGCGATTGGAGTGAACGGGGCTAGCGTGGGGTGTTTGGAGGGGCGGCTGCTGGCTGGATTGGTGGAATGGCAAGGGGGAAAAGGGATGCTTGTGTCACCTCTTCGCCAGGCTGGTGAAGCCATGTCGATCGTAGGATGGAAGGGAAAGCGGGGTAGTAGGTTGAGTGTATGTGAGTGAAGTGACCTTCTAAATTACGAAAGGGGGGAAGAGAGATGATTTGGTGCGCGGGACTTGAAGAGATCTGATAAGAGGAGCGTTGGTCGATGGTGATACTATCTGGTGTACGATGCTGCCACAACATCATGTTCTGGTGCAACGGCTTTCTCTTGTCACCCTTCAAGTGGTCCTGAGCGCTTGAACACGCTGTTCCATGTCGAGTCATGGTGTCGCGTGATAGGTTGTCGGAGACCGAATTTGGCGATCGATGTTGTTGAGTGTCGTAGCCTTTGACCTAGTACTGGTCCCCATATCCGTAAGCTCCATGGTATGAACAGCGTTGCGAATGATCGTTAAAATATATGTACTTCTTGATCAGGATTTCTAATGCTCCACTCAGACTTACGTAGCCATTTGTATCCTGGTGCAAAGGTATGCCGGACCTTGTTCAACGTGAGCACATTTGCGAAAATTTACACAGAAGAGCTCTTCCCCGCCCCTAGATCTAAGTTTTGACGAGCTTCGAGTGTCATACGACCGCGCTCTGTTGCAGAGTATGCAGTTATAATTCACATGAGAGGTTGTGAAGAGTCAGAAAGCCCTTAGTGTCTCCGAGCTTGTGATTGCGTTACCATGTGATTACCTTATCGATTTTCGAGATATTGTGGCGTAGTTACACTCAGACGCTAGTGCATATATGGAGACCGTACCTTTTTTCCTCTCCCTTTCCATCTACTATCACAAATTGCCTTCCTCGTCATTCATACTTGACATACCTCAACAGCTACAACAGCACAAGCACCACTTACTCATTTCCAACCCTACCATTTCACCATTCGCTCTGCCGAAGTCTTCTATCAAGCTGCCATGGCCGGACTCCCATCAAAGGTTCTGGTCCCTGTCGAGGTTGGAGAAACCCACTACATCTCTATCGACCTCACCGATCGTAAACGCAACCGTCATGCTCGAATCCCCAAAAGCGCCAAGAATGTTGATGTGCAGATACATCTCGGCGGACGATCATTCTATTTCGACGAACATCTTGCTGAGGAGCTCGCCTCGGAGCTCAAAAGCTCCAGTGGAACAAATTGTTGGGTTCGCCTCAAGTATACCCAGTTGGACCTTGAGGCATGGAAGTGGCGCCCAGAACGACTCCCTAGGTTCTTCGAGACTCTCAAAGGGTTTGAGAACGTATATTTGTATCTGTATCTCGACGTCGGAAACACATATCATCCTCGGGACCGACGTCTTGTCAGCAACGGTGATATTCTTACTCAAATCCTTCGTGACGAGGGATCCGATGTGCAGAAGACTTTGGGTCCGATGACTTTCCATGACAGCAATGATCCGAAGGCTCGTTACATTGAATTCCACCCACGCCAATTCGATGAGGTCAGAAGAATGCGCGAGCTTGACTTGGTTGATCTTAATATGTTTTGTGAAGCGGCCGACTGCTGAAAGTGATGACGAAGATACTGACCCAGTGTCGTGGGGAAGGGGTCAAACTGGTAACGGGATGACTAGGCATAAATGATAGACTTTATATTCCGGTGGCTCCAGATTGCATGCACTTTGGAATCACCTTGGCGTATACTCCGGTTCTCACTTTTCACTATTTGTTGATGGCGTTGAGATTTTCTCACGGTCTCATGCCTAAATCCGCGATAGGTCGCTGTTTCTCCTCAATAATGTATCATAGTGATTTAACCTTTGTTTCTATACATTTCACTCTGTCAGTCGTTAACATCACGATGCTTCCATCATCCAGCTGAGAGAGTTCTTGCACCATTTGGCTGTCCCAAAGCGAGTCGAAGGGTATTCAGTTATAGTGACTGACGACATGCTTTGGAACGGTCGCAATGAGAATTGAGATCATGTTGTGAGCTGCGTTATGTTTGGATAATCAGTGTGGACCCGTCCCTCATTTCGCACTTAGGATTCTCTTCTTCCCCCTCTTCAGCTAGCGCTTCTTCTGCTCCTTCTGCTCCTTGTCCCATAACATCTTCATGTGCGAAGAAACTACGCCGGCAAAGACGCTCGCAGGCAAAATCTCCATTACGAACTTCTGCATTGCGTGTCCGATATAACCCACAACAACAGACCTCCCACACCCAACTCGCTGCAAAGCAGCTCTAGCCATTGTCCTTCCATCGGGCGTCCAGAACGTAACGGGTTCCTTGTACGAGGCCGTCTCCGTCACCTTTCCTACTAAAACTGCCAAGACCTCGACATTGTTGCCTTCAGCTTTCATCTCAAGCCTCAAGGAGCTGCTCCAAGCCATATTGAAGGCTTTAGAGCCCCCGTACGTAACTGCGTATGGTACGACGAAGTCGCCTGCGGATCCGATCGTCAAGATCAGACCTGGGCGAATTGATTTCGTGAGTTTGGGAAGGAGTGCCCTGGTTATGAGGGTTGGAAAGCGAGCGTTGAGATTGATCACTGAGTCAACCTCATCTGCTGTCAACAACTCGAATGGAGAGATCTTGGCTCCGCCGCCGACATTGTTGATCAAGACCGTGATATGCAGATCTTGGAGGCTTGCCACGAGCTTATCGATCTGTCTGTACGGTGTTGAGGATGCATCCAGTACAACGATCCGGAAGTTGACTTCTGGGTAATTCTGTTGCAATCGCGCTTTCACTCCCTCTAATTTCGTGGAATTTCGTCCGTGTAGTATGACATTGAAGCCGAGACGTGCAAGTTCATGAGCAAATCCAAGACCAATACCATCACTAGCACCAGTTACAAGGGCCCTGTGCATATTTTACACTTAGCCAGCCCTCGTCACAGGGAGAAAGAAGGAATATGAGGTTCGTCCGAATTTTATAGCAATAATTGCCTTGTAACAAAGTTGAGACTTTTAAAGATAGTGACAACCAAAGTGGAATTTCGAAAACTACGTACCATGCGTCTTTTCCCTTACAGTATCGGTTAATAGACGATGATCGTGTATAGAGACGGACAAAGCGAATAAACTTCCATATCATGAGTACTGTCGTAACAGCGCCGACTATGGAACAGACTACACAGATAAGGGAGTCAGTATGTCTCTGATAGAAAAGAAGATAGGATTCTGAGACGGCATTAGGGGAATGGCAGGCGTCGTGATGAATCCAGCAAGAATGGACGCAGACGATAATGCCGAATCAAGAGAGTGATAACGCTTTGGATAGCACGTACTGTCTTCTACCATGTTGCTCTTTGCTGATGGAGAGTGAGGCCCAGGCATAAATTAGAAGAGCGATCGGAGGACACAGCGGTCATGCACATTTATTTATTTACGGGTAAATAGTGGAGTGATGAAGTCACATTGAACAAAACCGGGGAATGTCACGAATACGACAGGGCTGATTTTCCTTGGCAATATCATTCCGTCCATTGGGCCGCCAGGGGTCGTCGGCAAGCCAGATCACAGGGACTGACCGACCGCACCATCTCATGTTTTGGGCTGCAAGACAAGATAGATGTGTCCATAGATCGTTATGAGCGCAGGTCTTAGGTACCGGACATGATCTTCCACCGCGAAGAAACGAATACGATGGCTCAAGACAGTCCCCCTGCTGTGGGTGAGAGCCCGCCATCTTTGAGGCAAGAAACCAATTCTCTACGTATCTTACTGCCTGAAAACCAGATCAGGACTGTAAATGAGTGTGTCTAGGACTCTTTGCATGCGCTGCTAGCTTGATATGTTTTACCCTGTTGATGACCGCTAGTGTCCCATTGCACGGTACTGATCGTTTTTCCAAACTTGGTATCCTAGTATCTCATCGTGCCCACGGATCCACCCGATGCCGTACTTCTCCAGGTAGGCTCCCTGGATCGGCTGCCCAAAATGCACGTGGATGGAAGTCGAGATATTGGTGGGCCGGCTCGGGAGCGTTATGAAAAACTGGATCTCCTAATGTACTCTTCAAGGAAACCTCAATCTTCCCGTAAGCAGTCTCGCAGGCTTTGCTCAAAAACTATGGGTCTTGCAAAGTGACCCTGAAGAGATTTCAATGGCTATTTAGCAGTCGGCGTCATAGTTCACCGTCAAGATTGTCATGGTTTTTAAAGGCCATGGGCACAATTGTTTACTCATAGGCAATGCCTGGAGACTCTACCAACGGGCTGAATGAGGAGAATGAGATCTCGAGCTGGATGTAATGAAGGTGCATATTCTCAATGTCCACGGTAAGATCTTTGGGATGGAAGCGGATCTTGAGTTAAAGAAATTATAGCCACAGCAGCCGCTCCCTGGGTTCTGTTGAGCACTAAGTAGTGCTCAATATGACAACGATATAGTCTCCGAAGGGACTTGAGATTATAGTGCCAATCGGAGACGTATTCTAGGCCCCAAATTGAATACTGATCTGAACATTCTGTATGATGGCAGCGACGGGCTTGTGCAAGTCGATCTCTGGGCAGTGGTGCACATTACCGACACCAAGATGACAGACAACAATTCTGTGAAGAACTCCACGTGCTTCTTGGTGCAGCCACTTGGAAGCTTAAAGAATAGTGACATGGCGTGACTTCACAAGGTTGACAAGGATTATGTCGCGAAGCTCTCGAGGCAAGGCGAGTAGATAGCTCTTCTTCGAGGGATGGTAGGTATCTATAGGCTTGGATTGAGGAGGCGGAATAGCATCATAGCAATCGTCAATTGCATCTGACATTCCGATGGATCCAGTAATGGACGATGTTGGATACACAGGGTAGGCGGCAGGTGGCGAATTGTTCATAAGCTATGTGCCTAGTTATATTCTGTCGACAATGGGTGGAACCTCTTGTATGAAAGACGGTTTCAGGACCGACAAAGTTGAGTGCAAGCCTAGACTGATGGTGGACAGGTTAGAGCCTTGGATCTTGGAACTTGCAGTGGAGCGCAGACGAAGTTGACACACGGGACAAATACCCTGCCGTTGTGGGGATTGGAGGCGTTTATGCTCGTAGCAGAAAGGGAATGAGAGCTCATGCAGACTAACATTCTAATCACAGCCACGCGGCAATCATAGCACATGAGCAACATCATGGCAATCTCATGAATGTTCTCCCAGCCACCTCCCTCGAGGTAAATATTGTCGGATATGATTCACACATCATCATCCATTTCACCACTCACAACATCAATGCTGACGCACAGACAGGGGCAAAACGCCACCAAGAGTTCACCGTGTCTAGCCTACTACCTCGTGAGGCATGTGATTGCCTCCATGAAGTCGAAGTCCTCGCTCGTCAATCGGGGATTCCCCGTGTTTACCGCCTCACGAACACGGAAGCCATGGGAAACCTTCCATAAGAAATGCACCTATCTAATCCTTGTAAAGTCAAGTTTCCCAGCAGAGGTAAACTCATACGGTCCCATCAACGCCGGCATGCAAGGAATAGGGATCCGCTTATCTCATTTCACCGATCTAGAAGCGGTCAGAGTCGCTAAGATCTGCGATCAGGTTTCTCGAGACATCAATGCGAGGTCCTGCGCGGGAAATGCTCCATCATGAACATTAATGAACATTCAATGACAGCCTAACGGCTACATAATTGCCTCATATCGGGTACTCACAGGTTTTGAGATGTAGGAATTTAAGGATTCGCAGCGCGCTACAATGTTGATCTTGCAGACATAGGACCCACCTTGCTGATAGATGTCATCGAGTGGTCTTTCTGGCTTATAAGGTCCCATTTGCACCAGCGTTGGGCGAGTCAGCCTCAACCGAAAGTCCGGTTTCGGGGAGAACGAGATCTACCTTACACCCTTAGAGCGGGGTGGAGTCTAGACGAATTTTAGACCTGTGGCATTTGAAGTCGACGTGATCATCTAGATTGGTCATAGCGGGCAATTTATGCGGAAGAAAGTAGTACAGAAAAGGGTGAATGGTCGTGGACCATAGGCTAGACCACAGCTGATAGATTAGCAATAATGACTGGCATCCCACACATTAACAGAATGCTACAGTTATTTTCCTCTGGGCCTGCGTAATGATCTGTGATGTGCTAGGATGTTTAGAATCACCCGCCACTCCAACCCTGTTCATTCGCCAGCTCTACTCCTGGCATATGCTATGCGTTCCCTCCCTTTGCGAATGTGTTGCCGTCCCCGCAGGCTCCTCAGTGACGATAGAAGACGCTGTGGTCGTAGCATAAAGGCAGTACAAACATGGAACTAAGCCAGATACCCCACAACTTATAGCTCAACTCATCGGCTACTGGGTTTCTCATCCACAAAACCCTGTAGCAGATAATTCCAGCGGAAAACAAGGGTAGAAAGTAATACCCTATTCTAAGACTCCAGTAGGCAGGACAAAGAATGGACCACCCGATAAGTGCCACAACGATCGACCATCTCGCGACTGTATCGCCCAGAACCAGTGGCGCGGTCTTTCGCCGGACAAGGCGATCGCCCTCTTGATCCCGCAGGTCTTGTATGTCCATCGTAGTAGCAATCAAGATGCACAGGATTCCGGACCATATGTAGCCCACATGACTTAGACCATGGCCATCGCTCACAACCTTGATGATACCGAAGCTGCACCACACATAGCCGATGGCAATGATGATATTGCGGATCAGAAAATGTTCGTAAAAGCCGCCAAGGTCATTGTACATCCAAAGCACGAGGTACATGATCGGTGTTTCCTGCGCAGCGCCAAGAAACGATGAGAAGCAAAATATGATGGGCACAGCGTACAACTCAAGTCGCCAGGCTTGCTATGGTGTAAGTCGGCCTACAGGTATAGGGCGCCATTTCTTGTTAATGGAGTCTTCTTTGACAGAATTTGATTGGCGCTGATTCGAGAGATCGTCAATGAGAGTGTTGGCCCATATCCACAGTAGTGCTTTCGGCCAGTGACGTAAGATGGCGAGGAGATGGGGCGTTTGGTTTGTTGTGATGGCTGATCCGCTCAAAGCGCCACAGATCCCGAAAATGGTCTCTGGTATAATGAATTGTGTTATGTCTGAATAGGTAAAAAGCCAGATGGTATAGGCGTGGTAGGCGCATAAGCGGATAAGGGATGTTTTCTCGACCTTTTTGAAGCTGTCAGCCGGCCTGCTAATTGGTGGCCATCGAACTTACTTGGTCCTCCTTCGAAGATCGTGTCATCTTTCGTTGCTGATATTCCATACCCTCTACTGGACTTGGCATCTCTTTTACTGCTCGCATGTTTGGTGGCCGTGAAAAATAAATAATCTTCTCAGGGATAATATGCCTGGCGTGGTAGTCTGTACTGTTGCGGGATCCGGGTGAAGCTTTTGATCCTGCGCTTTAAAAGAGGCCAAGATAGACGGTCGATGGCGTATTCGTGGTGGCTCGCGCTTCCCGCTTGACGAACTCTGGTTGAGCTCGAGGTCGACTAAGTTCTGCAAAGGTTCAATTCTGTAAGTAACATACAGTCAAGGCTTTTCAATTGTCTTTTCTTCTCAAGCGGTGCAATTTGTGTCTTACAGTGCAGAACTTGGTGAAAGTGATGAGGAATCATGACTCGTTATGAGAGCAGTCAGCATGTGCTAACATGACTAGGTCATTCTATAGATAGAAATCATATAGTAGTGTTAGGGAGAAGTGAAGGCATATCGTAAAGTTGCTTCGACATAGTGGAGCATTCACTAAGAAAGTGAGCATGCCAGCTCGCCCCCAAACTTTGTGATGCGGAAAGACCATCCATACTTCACACATTCTTGCATCGAATTATGTTTCCGCGGCACTCGTTCCTTGTGTGTCAAAACACGGTTGTAAAGACTTGTAGACAGCCATTCCAACACAGCATTCACCATGGCAGTTATGCGGCTGATAGAACACACATGAGGCGACAACATTTTACAGCTCGTTGCCACATTATAACACCAATACCTCTTAAAATTGCCGGAACGGTAGCATCCTCGAAACACAGGGTGGGGCCAAAGTGAAAGCCAGCGGCGGATTAGTCCATCCCGAACTGCGACTTGGGTTTTTGTTGTCTTTGAGTGTCAACCACACTTACCTCACCCGATTTTGTCAGACTGCACTGACAGACACCTTCCTGGACTTGGCATGCAGACACTGCACGTTTCTGGATGCTGTTGGGCTGATATTAATGCCTAGTATTCGTGTCCACTAATACCCTTGTCAGGTCGATACACATTTCTCTGGAGGTGCAAGAAGGACAATCAATCGAAGACGACGGTCGTAGGTGAGCCGAATGGCCATCTTCAGCAGCTCGTCGTCAGGAACATCTGGACAATCCTGGAAGCGGCTTAGGCTATGGTCAACCTTTTACCTTGACGCCTCGAAACCAATCTCAAGCTCTATGAGACTTTTTCCTCTCGTACAGCATAAGCGAGTCCAGGCGACGTGCCAATCAAGGTCCAGGTCCGTATTCATAGCCGGAGGCCATAGATCAATCACAACAGGGGACGCGTGTGTATCGTGGACAACGATTATGTTTCTCTAACAAGGCCGGTAGAATTGAACGTTTTGCGTTGTCCTCCAGCTTACAAGTAGCAGAGGAACCTATGGCGAGCCCCCACCAGAATTGCCCCTTGATCAACCCAGAGATAGAGACGAGATCCATGGCAGAAAAACGTGAAGTTGCAGACACTCTAAGTAATGAGCCTAGACTAGAGCGCAGCACCATCAGCTATATGCACAGTATCTTGCAAATAGAGCCTCAAAGCGCTGCTGCATAGGGTCATGGATGGAATACCGAGAAGGGACAGAAAGCAGTGCCAAGGCGGCCCCTATGATGACAAAGCAAGGCGACGCCTTGCGCATCCTTTGTCACGAACATTATAGACCTCGATGTCCATCACCTAAGCAGCAAGTCGCCAGCCTTTCCGAGCGTATATAAGCGTAGACTAGCAGATAACCGAACCAGCTCCAATGGCGCCATTACGAAAATTTCTACATGAAGGAGTCGAAAGCGGCTGGGAGAAGATCTGAGTCAGACATTAGGAAAGATATTGAAAGACAAAGGAGACTTTTCCAAATCTGCTGCAGGGCTCAGGCACTATTCGGACACAATCATCATTTCTGGTCCTCAAAATGAAGGTTGGCAACCGGTGACTGCGCTCAGGTTCTGATGGAAAAGGAACAGATCGACCACGTCGAAGAGATATTCTTGGCACTATTGAAAGAACGACCGACTTACTTCAGCCCCGATAAGAAGTACACAGACTGTAGGAATAATGTCATATTCATACGCATATGTCTAGTACGGCGAATGACTCTGTCTGCATCAGCCCCATTGAGAAGCTGAAACAATGCTATCAGAGCTCACTGTTAAGTTCCAGCGCTTCGGAGATCCATAGCCTTTCGAGAAAACTAGGGTCTTCTTCACCCTGAACGCACTTGCAAGGACTGCTCAAGGTACAATTGGTTCTTCAAAATCATCAGAATACTGGCAAGAGGCTTTGCACCATGCGATGACCTCTATGGACCAGGGCTACCAGAAAGTGAAGCGGCGCAAGATTTGTTCTTGGTCAAATTAGTCATCGATTCGATGGCAGACACTCATTATAGGCTCGGCGTTTTGGATCGAGCTAGAGCTCTCGGGAAGAAAACCGAAGCAACGCAGCGTCTGCATCAGGCAATCTTTTGAACAATGGCGCTCGGGACCTATGACTAAGCCAGTTGGAAAAGAGGATATTCGAGAGGAGCGATCCGCTCCACTGAATACGTCTCCTAGCAGTCCACGTGTTAGTCTACAGTATTCTCGGAAGTCTAACAACACTATCCATTAGCCAGCGATCAATGACGAAGTGACCCTTAGGCGAGCTGGACCCACCATGGGATTGTCTTTCACGTCAGGGATACGCCATGGGGAACCTGATCTTATCTTGGGTGACATTCCTGGGCTAGAGGCTTTTGTATATACAACATTTGAGTGTAATCAGTGTTTGAGCCCTTGACTACTGTATTCGGCACGAAGAGGGCGCCCTTGGCACTTCACTCCGGTGGAGGTCGATATCATTGATTCGCTAACGCTGAGCGCCCCACATCGTTGATGGTTACACAATCACATCTCGATCACCGATGAACTCCTCAAACTTCTGAAAACCTGCTTGCTCACCCATACTTCTCAGCAAAAATATCCTACCTAGCTCTGGAATTGCTTCCAAGATTGGAGATCTGTTACGCATCCCAGCACAAATCCAAATTTACACCTATATCGGGATTGAACAAGACTCAGGCCGCAATGCCCTACGTCGTCCTATTTTTCGTCACCCGCAAGGCCGGCATGTCTCCAACCGACTTCAAGAACCATTTTGAAACCAGCCATATCCCACTTATGCAATCTCTCACCGGTCCTCACTTCCCCAAAACCCACATCCGACGCTACATCCAACAAAATGATGGTAGTCCTTCAAATACTGACCTTGACGTGAACTATGCTAACTACCCAGCTACAGTGTTGGTGGGAACGGAGGCCGACTTCGAATTCGATGCCATTGCGGAACTGGTGTTTGGAGATAAGGCAGCATCTGACAAGTTTTTCGAGCTCATCAATGCAAAGGAGGCCTTAGAGACGCGTGTCAAGGAGGAAGAGATGTTTCTAGACAGGAGCAAGATCAAGGCCATTGTTGTAGGAGATGTGATTACGACGGCTGGGATCGCTGGAACAACGGGACCAGCGGCGATTGAGTCAGCTTGAGATGGTGCTATAGACTTTGAATGGATGGTTTGGTCTAAGGTGGTGACGAGTGTTTTCTTCATGTGGTTCCCCAGACTCCTCAATGGCATGACGACGGGTGTAACGATGACAGGATTGAGGATTGGGTCTGTCACAAGCTCCACCAGCCTAACATAACTCTTAAAGTAATGATAAAACCAAGCGAGAAAGCTTCAAGCCAATTTACGTTCAACTATGCTCCAACTTCCCTGTGCGCCGCATTTCTCCACAGTGCCTTGGCGATTGATTGCCAAGATGTTTCATACCACCGAGCATGCTCCTTCTATCACGCCAGGTTTGATTCATACAACTGTTTTTAAAGATGGAGTAAAAGTATATTAATGTTCTATTGGCCAGCAATCCACCCCGAACTTGCGAAGCGGTACTCACTTTTCACCCACCTAAGACGGGTTCAATCTACAGACCAGATGTCCATTGTTTCTCTCAATTAATTCTTACCATTCTCACGAAAGCGACTCGATTTCAACGTGAGCTTACGACTGAGCTTGCCCCCCAGCATCATCTCATACCTCTACTCTGTCGTCACTCAGAGAATTTTCGTAAGGCATAACGGAGACCAAGTATGCTGGCGAATTCGGATCGTGTGATTCAGGCGCCCAACCCTACCTCATCTGTATCGCATCTCCTACAACCTTGCATTCAGGCGTTGGCGCGCCTCGTGCTAACCTGTAGTAGGTTTTACCCAATGACTCGCCAAAGCCTCCTGCATCAAGGACAGCGAAGGTTTCATATTCTCCGAGCGGCGCGCTCCTAAGCAAGCACTCTAAGCGAGGCCCTAAAGCGTGACCAGCACCTAACCAGGAGTTTGTTAGCGACGATCCGGGGCCCCCATTCTGGGGCAGTGTGAACTTTTCTCTGCCCTTGATATTTCCTAATTGGCCAGTCTTGTTAGGCTGAGCTCCATGAACTTGGTGTTCAGCGGCCCCGAGACCTACATTAAGTCCAGGGGTACCTCAGGGATCGAAAATGCGACAACTATGCTGCAATTGCGAAATGGGTACGTAGTGACTAAACATTTAGTATGCAGATGTGAGAGTCTTACAATGGCTATGATGCTACACGCAAGAGTGATTCATCTAATTCTCTGCTTATGAATTTCACGGTGGAGGCAACATTACGTTTTGTTAATCTTCCTGCCGCTTCTACTCTTATTGCAAAGTCCCACCTCCCAAGGCTGGCTAATCAGGGGGTTTGGCCAGTCGGTGGGTGAAACTTCTATCTTAATTGTCTCAGCGAATGTTTTTGTAGCGCAAAGTAGAGCACTGTCAACATTTGATACCCCTAGCCACCTTAGCCACCCCAATCTTGGATCATGGGGCACATACGGAGGTTCACACCGAAAGTCCTGGAACGGCGCTAGAGATCTTAGTTTACCAAGTCTAAAGCCCTAGCCCTAATTTTCGATGCAGCCCCTGGGACATGCCCCGTAAATATACGCCAATTAGGCGGGGAGTATAAGCTGGTTAGGGTGCGCTCTAGGCGCAGGGTCGCCTATAATACGTAATCTGCGGGTAGTACTGGGTAACCGTGACCGCTATCCGCATCCCCTGCCGGCAGTCACCCAGGGCGACCTCTCCCGGGCTGTCCTCAAAAGCTAGGGTTACGGCTCTTGCCTTGGCACACTAAGATCTCTAGCGCGGTTTGAGACTTTTGGTGTCAATGTCCGTATAGAAGGCACTGCCCCAGTGTTTCAGCCATCCATAGGTCCGATCTGCGCAATCTCAAGCTTGTCTCGACAGACGCCGTGGTCCTTACTTGCCGGCATCTTTCGCATCGTACCCAGCGAATAACCTTCAAATTCGACCTTAGACCTGCATCGTCTCGGAGATGAAGTCAAGAATGGGAATCACGTTACCGCTGGATGTTGCGATGTCACTTTCAAGATTCCCTACATGATGTGCCTCTCTACCACAAGTCGAGTCACCTTCAAGCCATCTCAGAGCGACCAATAGGGGTATTCGCCCCCAAAGGTTGAAGGCGTAATTGCTCGATACGGTATTTGACTAGCCTTATCCGCCTGATTCATCAGGCTACCGAACAAATTGATCAGACATGTGTGTCATAGAAGAGTATTTAGCTGAGCTGAAGAACGCCGGGCACAGTAAGGCATTTGACACAATCTGTAAATCTGTATGCCCCTTTCACCTATAAGAAACACCGGATTCTAGCTGTTCAACGGATCTAAGTATACAGTATCTTCGAAAATACGTATGTTTCCATCACGTTCTGTTGTCCACTCGTCAAAATTCTGACGATATCTCATCAATCCTTGGTCCCTACATCCTCTCTGCCTTCTTCTGCAAATTTCGTGTTAGCTCATGTAAGGCCACCCAGAGCACTGCCCTGACTAATTGCAATTTCGCTAACCACTATCAACAGCTCACAGCCTTTGGCTTACCGAGCACTCTTCCTGCATTTCCACCATCACATTTCTGTACCCGCGCTATCACCTGGCAGCACATTATGTGTCGTTTCACGACCTTCTTATACTTCAGCAATGGCTGGCTATTCAATCTCCTCTTGTATCACGTGGCTCCTGCACAGGGACAGTCAAGTCTCACTGCTCCCGTAGGGTGGCCATTCAACGCAACGTTCTTCGCAGGACCTGATGGACCGTGGTCCGTAATCAATGTGCTGGTGGCATCGCCATCCGAGACTATCCCTATGTTTCCCGGGCGCAACCCAGCAAGCCTCCTCATTTCTAGTCACGTGTGCTCTCAACAAGGCGCGAATTGCTCAAATCCTGGAGCTGGATTCTATAATAGAACCCCATGGGTGGACGCGACATCAAACGAATTCAATATCTCTACGGGTATCGTGCCAGGATGGGAGTCGACTTTGACATATCCTATGCAGGTCGACGGCCCAGTGAGGCATACACTCGAACGCATTACGGTCCTTGCACAAGATGGCGCTCAACAACTCTTAGATAATCTAAGCATACTTATCAGCGATGGGATGTCAATTCAGTATGCCATGGGCCTCCGGATTCCTCTTGACATAGGAATTCTTTCCTTGACTCCCCAAGCCACCCGCTCTCCGATGCGGTCTGGGTGGACTGGGGGCAGTTCTATCCAAACATATACCCCGATATCTTACCTTGGTAGGAACATGACTCCGGAGACTCCAATCTCATCTCAGTCTTGGGGATTGCATATAGGCTCAGCGCGATATAGTGTACCTGGATCCTTGTTCTTTGGCGGTTACGACCGAACCCGCCTTCTCGGGACACTAGGGATCTTCGACAATTCCGTCCTGCCTCTTACAGGCATTTCGATCAACAGCACCGTCCAAGCCTTTCCAAGCAAAAAGTTTGTTCTGAAAGATGCCAACTCATCCTCATCTTCGGACGCGTCTATATCCATCATAACCGAACCTGGCCTTCCCTACCTCTATCTTCCCCCAGCAATATGCACCTCCATCGCCTCCATTCTCCCTCTGAACTATAATGCTGGTCTTCAACTCTATACATGGGACTTAAGTCACCCATCACTGCCTAAGCTACTCGCTTCACTCTCTACTCTTCAATTCACATTTACGAACAGCTCAGGAACTTCAACGACCATCTCAATTCCCCTCGCGCTACTAAATCTAACACTGACTCCTCCTCTGGTCCCCAAGATTACGCCATACTTCCCTTGCAGACCTTACAGCCCGGAGAACAAAACTGGACAGTATTACCTAGGCCGAGCGTTTCTACAGGGGGCCTTCATTGGCCAGAACTGGGATTCGGGAACGTCTTTCATAGCACAGGCACCAGGCCCTAATCTTCTGCCTCCACAAGTCGTCGCTATTGGCCACAATCAGAAAAGTCTCTCTGCAGCCATTAATGCCTCAGCGTGGGAAGATACCTGGGCAGGTATCTTGAGTAAAGATGGAATGGTGCCGGTACCGCAGTCCAGCCCCAACAGCTCTGCTTTCAATTCGAGCCACACATCTTCATCCGGACCTGCTAGCGCGGCAGACTCACAAAAGAAATTCTCTAGAGCGGCACTAGCCGGCATCGGGGTGTCTTGTGTCGCTGTTGGAATTGGGGCCACCATTGGCGCTGGTCTATGGTTACTTAAGGGAAGAAAGCCCTCGAAAGATAGAGCCAAACTTGCGAATGAGCGCCCAGAACAGATCCAGAGTGACAACTCCTGGCACAAACCAGAGCTGATTGGACAGGGTAGGGTCGAAATGGAAGCAGCTCTTGCCATAGGAGTGCAAGAGATGAGTGGAGTTGAAAATATGATTCATGAGGTCAAGGGGTCCGATAATGTCCACGAGATCGCGCCGCTGGAGGTTTGCCACGAGGTAGAAGGATTTGTGGAAAAAAGTGCGCTGAAATGAAAGACCTTCGATCGCGCTTCCATTGGCTGCTGAAATCCGACCCTACATTCAAGAGCACTGATTTATCCGATTCCAGGTTCTCGAGTGGCGAACCCTTATGAAGCTTGAAGATGTCAGTATTCGATCGTCTGTTGCTCTCAGGAGCTAAATCTTCTTTCTTTCAATTGCCGCTCCTCTGGAAATATGAAGCTCCGATGGATCGTTTACTAGTATTCTGTATCGCGCCCTCCATATGTACCCCTATTGCACCCCTGCGAGTGCCTCTATTATGTCTCTGCATATACCCCTATGTACTCTCTAATCTGATGACATGGGTGGTTAGGAGCATCAAGTCTTAATAGCTCCGCTTCGCGGACCTACATCTGGTTGGATCATACCCTAATTACTGTAACATTTTAGCAGTAGCTACCTCAAACAAGTTGAACCACAATAAGTCATGTTTGTAGAAAGCCCGTTCCTAGATCAAGTTCCTCTGTAGTCACACTCTGACTGACACTTTTCAGCTATACAAAACATGTACTTCATCGACTCCGCCAGCTCTTTCCATACTTGAGCTGAGAACAAGAAGCCTACCAACCTCTCTATACGTTCGAAGACATCTCTTAACCCCCAACCCCACCAACGTCTCTCACAGAATCCTCTCCCCTCAGAACACACTCACCTTCCCATTCCATGACCGCGAAATTCCCGATCTTCAGGCTCCATCTCACCCCCGCACCGCTCGCGCCAAATCCAGAATTATCCCCCTATTTCCCCCTCAAGGGACCTGTTCCGTGGCATCCCATGCAGCATCATCTCATTCAGCTCTCGACCCTACACAGCTGAAACCCCTTTATCTCCTGATGAGAAGATCGGATAGTCCATCATGAACAATAAACTTCACCAGGGTATATCCTCGCAGATTGAGTTTGAATCATGTAGAATTATAGCGTCTTAGCTCATATCTGCTTGAAGATTAGATCGCTGGACATAAAGATATACTTGAAATAACGGCTAGAAATGCAGTGCCTTATGAGTTCAAGCTTACACCACCACTCCATAACAGAAGGAAAATCCTCCAGCTTTAGGACCAGGACTATGCAGGAAAGATAGATCAACCGTATTCAGCTCCTCTAATCAAACTCACCAAGGCAATAACTGCCCTTCGCACCTGCGCCATCGTACCACTTGATCAAGCGCGGAAACGAAATATGCAGAATCAGAGCAATATTTAATTATATTATATATGAGATCGGTATAAGCGCGTTGCTACGGTTGGAAGGCCGATGTTTGCTCGTGAAGGTGCGGTGTGGGAGATAGGATAGAGAGGTACTGTGGGTGTGGAGTTAAGGGAGTTGGGACTTTTAGGTTGTGAGAGGAGTTTGGTGTCGTAAGGGAGGGAGTTGAGGGGGGGCGGATAGTGGGAGAATGGAGGAATGGAGGGGAGGGGGTGGGTGACGGGAAGCGCTTTGTTGCTGGAGGGTGAAGGATTTTGGAGAGACGGAGGGTTCCTGTGGGGGAGAATAGCTAGAGATGATATGCGGGCTCAGGAATTAAAAACAGATAGACAGACAATGAAACGCACATTATCCCCTTCCCTACATAACCAGCACCTCCCCCAAAATCTCATGCCCGCCCCACCCCTCCCCCCTAACCTGAATTTGCATACTCTCCAATATCCTCCCCTTCAACCCCCCATCCCGCACATCCATCCCCACAAAAGCACCATGCGTAGTATCGAACTCAAACGGTTTGATAGCGCGCCACATCTTGAGAATCTCATCCGGTGGCAAAGGAATCATGTTTGGAATGGACCATTGGAAGGAATAGCTTGTTTGGCCTGGTGGGCGGGGAGGGGGGGTGTATGCGGACTGGGGAAAAAAGAGCGAGTTAGATTGCATTTAGTCAGTAGCTAGTGTAGAAAGCGAGGGGATGAAGAGGGGAAAGAATTAGAAGGACTATACCGGTACGGTGACTATTGTGTCAGCGATGATTAGCTTTCTTTCCCAATGCAGGACTAGGCTTCCGTCGAAATGGCCGCCTGTCTTGATGGCTGTTATACCAGGTAGAACGACAGTGCTGGTACCAGCTGGGCCTTCGATAAAGTTGATCATTTGTGGATTTGGCGGTTTCTGACATAGCCAATTTTTATCGTCGGCGGAGATGTAGATGGGACAGTTGAGTGTTTGCGCCCATTCGACGAAGGTGGTGTAGTAGTGTGGATGGGAGATTACGATGGCTTTGAGATTGCCTTTGGAGTTTATCTGGGGGTTAATTGGTATTAGATTTTCTGGTGGTGGTGATTGGAATTGGCTTCGTACGAGGTTGATAGTATCCTCGTCAAGGAGAGCGATCATGTCCCACAATACATTGCCAGCATCGGTCTGCAGAAGTATAGCTCGCTGGCCAATTGCAAACTACCAGAGAATGCTTTTTCAGCGTTTTTGAATTGGGATACATACCACATCGGATTTTTACATACCTTTGGCTCCGTATAAATTGACCAGATGCGAGGATCTTTAGGATCTTGTTGCCATTTGTTTTCGTGCTCCCTTTTTAGCTGACTTAGCGTCGTCCAAGACTGTCCAGACGGTGGAACAAATTGACGAGGATCCTTTCGAGAGACGTTTCAGTACTCATTGGGTAGATGTATAGCATATAGAATGCTGCGTTGCTCAACTTACGTCACAAATCTTGCAATGCTTGGGTATCGTCCCTGCTTCGAGGTCGAATTGCGAGCCGCAAGCCGTACAGATTGGCAGTTCGTTTTGACTCATTCTGTTGGCTTGGATAATCTTCTATCTACTGCTAAAGGTAGAAGTCGAACAAGTATACAGTAGGGGTAAAAAACACTAAAACACAAGCAACAAGATGCGTTCGCTCAGTAGAAAAGATTCCTACTTCCTGGTAAGACAAGGATGTCTCTATTACTAATAAAAAATTGAGCCGTATTACCAAGCAGAATGACTTCGGATGCTCGAACCTACTTATACTATAAGAGCATGGGGAGCTCTCCAAGCAATAACTACCCATCCGTCAAGTCCGGATTCGCCACAGCGGGGGCTATAGGGTTCCAGCCCTGGACAGCATTAAGTATACATTCGAATGGCAAATTGATGGGTTTCAACCATAGAATCGTCGTGGTATGTGATTTTATCCAAGTAATAAACATCCGGGCGCGAAACACGAAGTGAGCGATTCCTCTAGACCGTCATGGGCTGATATGTTGCCAATCCTTGAGGTAGGAAACATCATTGCCCGATCATTGGAACCCACTATTCTTCGATCTTGTACGAAGAAACCAAAGCACTCTTTCTTATCGACACTCCTTCCCCAAGATCCCTGCGAGCCGGAACTACACTCGCCTCGCCGAAATATTACCATTCAGATGTAAAAAGTACCAGGATATCCTTCATCCAATAATCTGCCACTCTACCTTCGGGATGGCTAATGCAGTCTGCCAACCTACAAGCACACAACAGCATACCAGCATAACAGCCCCAGACCGAGATAGCATGCACACCACTCGCCCTGAGACTTTGACCTCAATTTCATCAATCTTAGAGCTCCAAGTTCAGAGATCTTTTACGGTATGGCATGATTCATTAGTGCGAGAGGCAAGTCAGATCCGAACCATTCTTGCTGATCAAGTTAGAGAAATTCTATATGTCATGAGAGTTTCCTCGTCGTTGTGGCAGACGTGATACCTGTTGGTCACAGGTAATTGAGATAGGCTGTTACGACTATACTCACTGCTTCCCTTTGCGGGCTGATTCTTGCCACTGACGTCGCATCTGATACTGATTCTATTCGATGGGTTTATCGACCGCTGCAGGAAAATAAAAGTACATATATCCATCCCATGATCGCTGCGTTACCCGGACTTCGAAACCCAAAATGCCCTGAAACCAAGATCTTTACCCATCAGAACCACATTATGCACCTACTCCACCCCCATGCTCAGCAACCTCCACCTTGTCCAGCACCTCTACTTTTCTGCTCAGCAGCTGTCGAAGCTCTGGACTTATGACTTTCTCTTTAGCCTTAGTGCCATCTGCATCGCCTGAACTACTGGCAAGCCGCCTTTGATCGGTGCCAGTCGCTGCTCCAGAGCTGCTCGGTCTGGCAGGAGAAGCGGGCTGTTTCCCATCCGCGAGCTTTCTTTGGCGGACTGGGGCCTCCGGAAAGTTGTTCCGTTTATCAACGGCCTCGACAGTGCGCTGAAATCGCCGGCACAGAGCCTGAGCGCGAAGAAGGGTGGAGGGGAGATCGATCGTGTTTGAGAGCTCGTTGACGTACTTCAACACCTCGTCAAAATGCTTCAGATGCTCCATTATAACATCGCGGTGCTTTTCCAATATCGCTAATGCAATGAAAAGGTGAAAGTTGCTGCTCATATAGTCGGTCCAAAGTGATTCCCAAAGGCGAAGGACGTCTGCCCACTCGAATTCGCGCTTGTACCAGACAAGCAGCATGCGGAAGAAGAAGAAAAAGTTGGTGGAATCGGCGGATTGTAGGTGGAGGTAAAGCTTGGGATCCATGAGCTGGACCAGGTGATCGAGGGTGAGGAGTTGTGTACGCATTCCGGATTGATCGCGTAGGAAGTTCCGTTCCTAGCGAGTGGTAAGTTGGCTAAACGAGCAAAATGTTCCTTCCCAAAGCTTACCATTCGTTTCATAAAGCCAACGAAGCCCCAGAAAGCTACTGCATCGTCTTGCTCAACAGCATATATCGGTGCCAATAGATCACTCATGCCTTGAACGTAGCCCAAGTCACGATTGTATTCATTGTAAGTGAGAAGCATATCCTTCATCTGTTCGAGATGGACGTTTGTGCCTGTTTCCGCGAATGGTGAGTCGGGATCCGGATGTGGTATATCTTCTCCCTCAAAGAGCGGTATGTGACGATCGGTGCGGTGGACGTCTTTCTCTATATGGCGAATACCCAGCAATGGGCTATGTCAGTCACTTCTGCCTGCAAGGCCTTGGACTCTGGGGAAATGTACCTATCCTGCCTTTCTGCTCCTTCCACCACTCGGTCTCCTCAGCATTGCCGCTCCCATCGACCATTCGCTCCCACCATGCACTTTTCAGCCTTACAAACTCGTCTCTTTTGCTATTCATGACTGCCCTTCTCTCTTCTGCCGTGCTGTCCCATTCATACACCCCAAGCAAGAACAGCCACGCCTCTTTCCGCACACCATCAGAAGGATTGAGCCCACCAAGGAATATTCTCTCCTTCACTTCGTCTGCTGTGACCTGTAGTCGACCAGTCGTACCATCAAAGAAGCTGTTCCACTCTTTTATAGAGACAGGCTTTCTCTTCTCTGTCAATGACATGTTCCCAGCTTCCATATCCAGTAATTCGAATTCTCCAACGTCTGTGTCTTCGAGTTCCAGGACATCCTGCGCAGTGAAGATCCGTTGACTTCTCTCCTTCTCACTCTGTTCCGCTATTCCCATTGCCCATCTCGCCAGATATACCCTTGCACTGTCGAACTCGTCTTGTAATGTCTGAACCTCAGGATTTTTCATAAGCCGCCTTACTTGCGGAGGTATCTTTGGATTTTCGACAATGTTTTCGGCTGTTCTTCGCGTGAAATTCGTGACTTGACCTGGAAATAGCAGAGTCAGTCTCTTATGTTGATTGCATATTATGGAACATTCCCCATAGCGTGTGCTATGGTCAAACCGCAATGTCTACAAGCCACAATCTGCCAAAGATAGACTTACTCATCTTTTCCAAGAAGCTCCACCTAGCTTGCTTCAGCGCTTTCGTAACCGGGTCCATGCCCGCATCCCGACTACTGTTCGATGGGCTCGAACCTCCAATCGCCATCGGCCCTGCAGCTTTGGCCCCAACTTTTGGACTGGTAGGCGTGGACTGTTTCCCACCGCCGAAACCAAGTTTATCTTCCGCACTCGGTTCAATAAGATAAATCGAAGGCTCCGCACCCGACCTTTCGACCGTCACATAGCGTTTCAACCATCTCAGCACCTCATCACCACCCCAGAAAGTCCCTCCTCCTTCACCGAAAGGATCGAAAGTATCCCTGACAAGCTTCTTTTTCTGCAATATCGTAGACTGGCATTCGTCATCATGGAAGAAAAGAGCCGGAAAGCTGGTGCCTGCGCGCGTATTGATGACGACGCTTCCGAACCACCAGCCTAGACTCGGCGGCCTTATGAGTAGAGAGTAGATTTCGCTAACTGGCACTGCGAATGCATAGGTGCCTATTGAGCTATTATGAGTCGTAGTAGTGGGTGGTTGTGGGACGAGTGGCGTCTGCTTTGGAGGTGACGAGGCGTCTGAGAGCTCAACTTTGACGTAGGATTCGTATGCGCTGCCGAGAGAAGATTCTGGTAGCCATGCTAGGAGGTAGGAGGTGGCTTTTTCGCGTTTGGAGGATGTGGAGGAGGAAGTTGTGGGCCGGGCATCGGATGCGGGGGTCCTCTGCTGTATGAGGGCTATGAAGCCGGGGATGTTGTCCCTGGCAGAGGGCGTTGGGTGGATGTAGACCTGCATTTGCAGTGGTTAGTTGAGTACAAGTCCAAAGCTTTGTGCCATTTGGTAGTACCTTGCTCTTAGAGAACAGCAGCTTCACTCCTCGGCCTGAGCTGCTATGCATGATTTTGTTGTATTCTCCCTCCTCATCATCGGAGATGTCAAAGAATGAAGCCGTAGGAGAAGCCGGAGACTTTGGGGGCTGCTCCTCTGTGGCTGCCATATTAGTTCTATCACCCGCCGCAAGTCACCCGCGGTTGATTGCGGGGTTTAGCACGAGTACCAGCTTCTCTATGGTAAGAAGCCACACTCAAAGATGCTTTTCATAATCAAGCACAGCTATGTTGAGGTTCAGATTTAATTAGATCAATTGCCAGGACATAGCCTCATAGCCTCGAATGTAGAGGGGGCGATGGGGGATGACGAGTTGCCCGCACTTAGTTCTAGGCATCAAGTAAATGACCGGCCATTAACTTATTTGCCCCCTAAGTTACGAATTGCACTTTACAGGTTCTCCAGTCACAAGAACACGCAATTTCGAACTTATTATAACTTATGTATGGCATACTTTTGTAAGAGGTTTCCGTCACAGCACCCTTCTAGGATCAAGACTCCCAATGTTCGCGCTCTTTGCTTTTCCGTCAAACACAAACTCCGATATCAGCTTGCCAGTACCCGGTCCGTTTTGAATGCCCCAGCACGTATGTCCAGTAGCCATGAAGAGCCCTTTAACTCCAGTCTCCCCAATTAACGGACCACCGCTTGCTGCTTGTACATTAGGCAAGTAGCAGGCTTGCCTTGCAGTGACCTCGCCATCCCGAAGCTCGTCTGAGATGGAAGAAACATAATCAATAATATCTTGACACCGAGACTGATCTGTCTCGACGTCTGCCGTGGTCTTTGGAAGTGGCACCATCGTGTCTCCTTCACCGCAAGCATAAGCTTCATCCCCGGGCCTTGCGTAGATTTCTGGCGTAACTTCCTTCGAGTGCGGACGTTTTGACTTTACGAAAGTATTGGTACGTCCAAAGTTCGGTGGGAGGCTGATTTCGGTAAATAGAGCGTATGCGGAGATAGGAGTCTTTGATTTTATAGTGACGCTATGTGCCCTCATGGCTGATATTGGCGCCGGCGGATAGACAGATCTCGTCCATGGACCAGCTGCGATGATGACGTCTGTTGCTGGAATTGTGGTGGTCTCAGACGTTTCCTTGTCTAGATAGGTAACCGACTGAACGGCACCGCCCTCCCTGTCAATGCATGAAACTGAACCAAGAACAATCTTGGCTCCTTTCTCTTCAGCCAATTGAGCCATTGCTGTTGTAAATTGGTACGGATGGACCTGGGCTGTATTTTCCGGTGTTCCCATTTCATAATAACTTTTGGCGCTATCAGCTGCTACCCAATCCAAGTCTTTGGGCAGTCCAGCAGCAGTAAGCTTTCCCATCGCCGCTCTGTCTCTTTTCCCGAGGGAGACTGAGTCGCCATCACTGAATCTGCCGTCCTGAGCCTTTGCTTGGTCTAGTGCACGCCCCTTCGCGCTCAGTTGACCGCAGTGTATCCTCCGGTATCCCCAACGTGACTCTCCGCCATGAGCGGCCGCGAGCTCAGCATGCAGCCGATAGCTAAGAGCTACGATGCTGCTCGGATAAGCCCATAGTGCCAGCAATCCTCCGGCTTTCCCAGATGCGCCTCCTGCAATCTTGGAGGCCTCGAGTAGAGTAATCTTGTGTTTTGACGGATCGTAGGATGGATGTCGCGCTAGGAAGTACGCTGATGTGCATCCAATAATACCTCCACCTGCGTGGAAATGCGGTCAGTGCCAATAGAATCGACTTGACGAGGACATAATCTTGATGGTGGCGAACCGATGACGACAATCTCGCGTCTTTCAGTACTGCCCATCATGCTGGCTGTCAGGTCTCTCGGAAGAACAGACCTGAGGGGTGCCAGGGTAGTATCGTAAGAAATCTGAATCGTAAAAGTCTAGGATTGCAATTGCAAGTAATTGTATGTAGATAGAGGATAGAATTCCAATTGCAGAAGTTGTTAGAAAATCTACTTATCGATAAGCGGCTGAACCTCGGGACATGTCCCCTAGCTCCAAGCTACTGCCACCGGGCTGTGGACTTCTATCCCTTCCTTGTGACATGTCTCACAACCTCATAATACTATTACGGACAATGGAATACGCTTGCCTCGAAAGAGCGTCTTCGTAGGGCGAGCTCTCGCCCTTATGTACCATAGTGAAGTCAAAACCATATCCTGTCTGCCTCCATGGCGCTGAGAGTGGTACCTTGTTCCCACCAAGATGGCAAGGCCCGGTATCCCAGTAATGAGGAGGATGCTACACCAAGAGTTGCATGGTGGCGCAATAATTTGACAGCCTTGTCTCAGTATCGCAATTTACTCTTTATCGCTTACGTCGATAAAGTTCATGTCTTTATACCAGCTTTTCCCACGCAGGAGTTGCCTAGCAAGCCTGAACTAATCCTTGACCTCCCCGTTACTGAACCAGATCTGCCAGGATACAACGACCTCAGTAATCCACATGCAGTCACCCATCTTATCGTTGGAGATATTGGCAGCGAAGAGGTCCTTGTTGCTTCCTGCGACGACGGAGATGTCATAGCTTACACGATACGATCCCTCGACCTTGCCCTCGAGGCAGCCAAGAAAAGGACTACTGCAGATCAGGCAGTACCTGTAGTCTCTGGAAAATCACGTTTCGGGAACAGAAGAAAACCTTTTACTGGAGATGACGAATACCCAGATCAATCGTGTTCGCCTGTTGTCGAGCCATGGCTCCTGCATAATGTAGCAGTGAGTGCCTGGGGCCTTGCGACGCACAAAACCCAACGCCTCCTTGCTGTAAGCTCGAATACAATGATAATTTCTGTTCTCGTCTTTTCCATAGACTGTATTAAAGACGCTGATACGCTTGTATATTCGGCGCACATGAAGGCAGAGATATCTGAGCAAATCAGGTATGATCCTGGTGTAGTCCCGCACCGCTGGACGTCGAGATCCGCACTCGGTATGAGATCACGTCACAGAGACTTCAAGATCGAATTGGATCATCAACACAAGGATAACATACCAAGCATCTCTTTTTACGACTCGGACCGTCTTGACGGAGACACTTACCTGGCAAGCACAGATATCAAAGGAAATACATGTATATGGGATGTTTGGAACGGGAAAGTTGTACTCCAAAAATACGGGAGTCTACTCTATAGTAGGTTCCTGGCCTCAAAATACTCGTATGTGAACTAACAACATCAGGTACGGTGGGCTGGGGAGTTGCTTGCTTGGATCCTAAAGCATCTCGATGCACTGAGGGTCAGATCGAGACATTCGGTTGCAAAGGTCAAACCGACGACCGTCATACAATTGTGGACATCTCGGAAGGCACTCAACTAGTCGCGGACAATTCCCAATGGCATCCTGGCTTCTCGAACTTTGGTTCAGTGCCGGCCCCCAACCCGTCAGTTGAGGCAATCTTATTGCAGCCTGCTACTGCATCGGATATCGACATGGACGGTAGTTTTGTATTCGACGTGATCGATGATGATCTCGATGGAGATGCTCTCGAGGAATTTGATGGCGTAGAGCCCGACGAAGTTGAGGAGGCAGGAGACATGCATGAAGGCTTCACCACGCCCGTGGCAGAACCCGATGGTGTGGTTTCTTATGTTCCAACGCACACAGGCCTGGCGATTGGAGGTATGTGGTCATCTGGCTGGATAGCATCCCTAGCTAACACAATGAAAGCTGTAAACCCGTTCACATTTTCCGATTTCGCTCACCTCAGTAAGTCTAGATGCTCTTCTGCTTGTCCGATTCAGTGTCGTAGCCTTTGGCTTACAGCCCTAGATGACCCGTCACAAGCACCATTGAGACCCCAAGAAGCGGCTCAACATTGCGTCGACAAATCAATACGCAATTGGTCCGGCCCAGCGCGACCCCAACGCTGTAAACTTCCGTTCAATTTACTACAGACAAGCGAGACAGACATACACCTATTTCGAAATCTTTCTTACTACAGTGACCACACGGAGATCAACGAGTCCTACGCCCAGGTAATCTGCCAACAAGCGATCCACCAAAAGATCCCACCAGGTACGTGCTTCTCAGAGCGTTGTCCTTCCTACACAGACGATTCTTTTAAGCCGCACGATCTGTTGCGGAGCAATGATTCAGGCTTTACCTACGAAACGTGTCTCACTCCGCTGACTTATGTTCGTGAAAACGGGTAACTACTACTGACTGTGGATTATACCTAGGACTGCACCATCTCTCCAGAATAGAACGCTTGAACATGATACTACAAATACCCGAGCTCGGTGTCGTCGCAATTGGCAACCAAGCCGGCCGTGTCGGCATCTTGACTATGACGCGATGGCAAGCGCAAAGGCAATCGGGCTACAAGATCGAATGTATTCTGCCTTTCAAGTCTCAAGAAGAGGAGGGATTACGTCCGAAGCAGCCACTGATGGGAATAGCAATTGGTCCGATACAGGGACATGAGACTAAGCCTGATGCTGGAAGCACCATGGACGCTTCTGATAGTTGTGCTGCTAGGCCTCGGGTTGCAAAGGGTATTTCGAGGAGGTTTCGTCTGATTATGGTATATTGTGATCATACTGTCTTGAGCTATGAGATCTATCGTCCGAATGATGGCGAAGAGATGCTGGTGGTCTGAAGAAGACTACATGAATCACACAATCTTGCAAAGGCTGAAGAATAAGAGCGATCCGAAATCTACTCCTGACTGTCGAAACTAGTCTTTTGGAAGACACACTATAAGATTGGAAGTCCGGCGGCCAACGGAACATGCCAGACACAACTAAGAGGGCTTACAAGCACATTTTCGCATATGTGGGAGGTACACTGAACGCGACTTTGCCTGCAGCATCCGCACATCGAGACAATTTGGGAATGTACATGGGGAGCTGCGAGGATGTGATGTGCAACAAAAATTGCGTGACTGTAAAATCAATGATTTTGGCTTTGGCTGCATAAGGGCATGGCGCCCGGAAGATCATACTACATTTCCTGTACATATACCCCACACCCTAATACTCAGGGATATGTACCTATGGTTCGGCAGATCTCTGCTCAGATTGACTAAAGTCGTTGTCGCACTCGGACAACTTGACGCCGAATCGGCGTGGTCATCAATACCAAGGTCGCGCCTATTTTCTGACATCCACCTCATCATTCCATCATACATAAACCTTCCCTTTCCACCCCCAACATCACCGACGCTTCTTGCCCTCCACCCCATTGACCCCTGCCCCCTCCCTAGCCTTCAACCTCCTCGCCCTCCTCTCCTCCCAAACCCTCCACCCCGCCTCCGCCAAATCCTCCTCAACAACCAAATCCCTCCACCTCCCCATCCTCCCCACCCACGTCTCAAGCCCCCACCCAACCCACCCGTCCCTCCTCGCCCACTCCGTAACCCCAAACCAAGCCCCTCCACTCCCTAACCCGGCCACACACCCCACAGCCACTTGAACAGGCGTATGGTAATTCAAATAGATCCTACTGGCTGCGACGGCGGCTGCGAGAGTGAAGGTGCAGAGGGAGAGGAAGAGTTTTTGAGGGAGGGTCAGGGGGGTGTGGGAGTATGGCCGGGTATGGGGAGGGGGATGTAAGGGGGGTTTGTGCCGGATAAGGAGGAAGAGGGAGAGGGAGAGCGCGAAGTAGGATAGGAATTGGGCGTGGGAGGAGGGCATGCCGTAGCCTTTGCCGTTCATTTCTACACATCCATTAGCCTCAAGCTTGCCTTCCTCCCAGAATTCGCAAACGATGGTCGCGTGTGCTAGACTAGTTGGTTGGTATAGAGAGGTGGGGTTGAGACGTACGTTTCGGTCTTTCCTCCTTGATTATCCTCTTGAGCAGGAAATTAAGCGCCTCGCAGCCCATTTGTCCGGCGAACATGAGGAGGATTTCGATTTCGCGCGTTGACCATATTAGCGTTACGTATATTACGCATAAGGCTTGGGGGACGAGGGCGAGCCAGGCGCAGAGGTAGGATATTGGGTCATCTGGATTCTGTGTGGTTTGTGAGCGGGGGGGAAATTGGAGAGGAGGTGGGGAAGGGGGGGGAGGGGGTACGTACGTAGTGGACGTGTGTTAGGGAGAGGGAGGCGAGAGGGGCGGATTCCATGTTGTCTGCGAAGATGGGGAATGTCGAGAGATCGGAGTCGACTTGGGAGGAGGTTGGCTTATATGGCCATTGCGTGAAACTTTAGTGCTAATTGGTGAGCTCAGAGGCTTAATGGCCCCCTATGGCGCTTGTGGGCACTGACTATGTCTCAAATGAATGAATGCATGGTTCAGCCCGATGTTGGTGCCAAGGCTGGACATATACGCGCTCCTAGCGCGCGTTTGAGCTGAAGGTTAGTGTGGGGTTTTCTACGAAGGATTTGCGTTACTACGAGTCAATGTGGGAGTATGACATGTTTCGCTATTATCGTGACGGTATGTGAAATCTTTACATCAAGATCTACAGCCAATTCTGAGCGGATCTGGCGAGATCTATATGCTATTTAACGATGTGGAGGCTTGCAGGTCAAGTGAGTCGTCCTCCAAGCATTACTGGCAAAGCATTGAAGAACTTGAACTGCATTGTCATACATACATGGATAGGATACGGTCTTACAAAACCAACCTCACTCAATGCTAAGGAATCTAGGCACTTCGCCTATTGATGCGCCTTCGTGTAGCTTCTCCAAGCCACGGTATGTGGTCTTCAAACAATCATTGATATTCCGGCCGAAATTATGGGTCAAGCGACGTTCAAGCATCGTTGGGAATGGCGGTTTGAGTAGGAGTGCATCTGAGCAGAACAAGTGTGGTAGTATGAGTCATGCTCAGGTTCTCAATATATTTCAGATCTGCCATACAACTATTGACCATGTGAATATCCGAATCCAGTTCTTGCCGTGTTCAAACCAAACCCTCTTTCGATTGATTAAAAGGCTCAATTGCGATTGTGAGGTCGAAAACATGATTCGAACGCGGAGACAGTTATCGAAAAGGTACGTTGGGCGTGGTGAGATCTTGGCACTACCAGCAAATCTTTAATATCTGAATTGTTATTGCGATTGCGACTGTTCTGCCGAGCTGGAAGTAACATTTCGTCTCAGAACATGTGAAACAGTCAATGACTTACTCGAGACGCTTCTATTGCTTTCCACACGCATGTTTCGCATGTCTTTCTTTGCCAAATCCTTGAACTCTTCCCCTGCACTATAATAGTCAGCAAACGAATCTTCACCTTGCCGTGCGCAGAACATGAGACCTGATCGACAGACCCAATGCTCCGCCAAGAATGTTGAACCAGGAGCTGCCACCATGGTAAATGGCAACCCACCCCAATTCACGCTTTCAGCATTCGCTGGACTCGTACCAGCGAAACATCTCCTACCACCTACATACACATCAATCTCAGGTCTCCTTAGCCTCCCAGCTAAGATCCGCTGTCAAATATGGCGGCTCGTCCTGACGCCAAGTGCTTGTGAAATTTGCACTCGGCCCCGGGATACCCAATCTCCACTCTTCATCACCAGCGGGAAGTTGATGAGATATCCACCATGTCATAACTACAACACTCCAAAAGAAGATAAGGCGATGAGGCCTTATCTCGTCTTAGTCGCTAACATCAATCGACAGCTTCATAGGGAGATAAGAGAGTTCCTGTATACTGAGGAGGTTCTCCTCAGTGAAGGAATGTTCGGCACGTTCGATTACAGCAATGATGATGAGGAACAATGGAATTCAGATGTTCCACAGTATCTAAGGTCTCAAGGCGCCGAAACCCACAAGCTAGTCAAGAGCATGAGCTTCTCCTTGATTCAGCACCCGTCTGGCCACTACAAACCAAGGTTCGCCACTCTCGATCAGATGTTGCTTACTGTAAACTGGATAAAAGAACACCTTCCCAACCTTGAGACCACGCATCTGTTCATATACATCGGGCATCGAGGCGGTAGCGTTGACAGGAGTCTCATGGTGCTCGCAATGAGGTTGCTAGAGCGTCTTCCAGGGCGAAGGATCGTGCATGCTCATGGGAAACGGAGGTGGCATACACAGATAAAGGGAGCACTGAAGGATGAGACGGAGGCGCAAGGTATCGAGGTGGTGAATGGTTGCTATTGTCCAATTTGGGAGAAGTTCATGTGCGCTGAGGAATGTTGCGCAGGGGTTAATGAGGCTTTTGGGGATTACTGGACGAAGAACTTTGCGGATCGCAAGAGGCGAAATTGATCCCTATCGGATTATACTGCTTTCTTCACAATGCGCTCGGCAACCTGTGCGAGCGGATAATCGCCCTTGCGATCTCAATCATGGGAAGATGATCTTTTCTCGAACGAAGCCAGCCTCCAGGAACAGAAGCAGCGCGGACCCATCTCTTCGGACTTGCTCTTTTTCTTGCCTCTTATCATCCTCATCAGCCGTTGGTTCTTAGGCCTTTCCCCCCAATCAACCAAACTTTGGTGCTGAATCTCGGTACAGGGCCAAAGTTATCTACCCAACGATCGGTCACTCTTACCGGACTGACACTTCCTCTAGGGGCCGCTGCCCCGAAGCAGCCGTCACTGGAAGTGCTGCAAACTCATGAATTCTCAAAGTTTGCTTCCTTCTAGCCTTCAAGCGCCTGCTTCGATCTCATGCTTTACCCATTTCTCCAGCCCACCTCTAGCGATGATTTCCTGGATGTTGGGAGGAAGTGCAGTAACCTTCTCAGTCCAAGTTTCACCCCCTTCGCCTTCTTGTATAATAACCTTGCTTCGCCTGACATTCCAAGTGAAAGTCCAGCCGGTCCTTCTCGTCAACTCTATCTCTTGACTTGGTGAAGCCTGGAGTGCCGGTGGCGGGGAGTCCAAAGACTCGTGGTTTAGTGACGGTTCTCTCACGTTCTGCTGAGATGTATGCACCTGAGTACTTGAAAAGCATTCCCTCAGTCTTTGCACTAGGCGTGGAATCTCAAGCAGAGGAAGAGCGTTGTTGATTGCATTACGGCTGAAGGTGTTCCCTAGACTGCCAGCTACCACCAAAGGTATTCTCTTTGCAAGGATGGACGTCGCAGCTTGCTCTCGTGAGGAGCCACATCCAAAATTGAAACCTGCAACGACAATGTCATTCTCTCGTGCGGTTGTTCGAAACCCAGAATCGTAATTCTTCATGCAGACCTCTGCCATCTTTTCTTTGGTTACGTCGTCTTGATATGTATATTTGCCAGGATAGATCCCGTCGGTGCTACATTGAGTCAGAGTTGGGAGTCTGAGTAGAGGCTGGACTAGAGCCACACAACTTACCTGATGTTATCTGCATCAAGGAATACGATCTCGCCCTTAACTTCTTCCGGAAACCCTGAGAGTACTTCTACCGCCCCTTCTTCCGTTGTAGTGGATCCCTCTGAAGAGACACCTTTCTCTGCGGCCTCAATCGCGCTGTCAAATTGACCTATGACGTTTTGCAGAGCTTCCTCGGCGGTAATCACCCCCTCGCCCATGTTGACGCCTGACCAGCCTTCTGGGCGTTCATACCATCCTGGTCCCGAGATCTTTCCATACAATGCACTGGCAGCGACAACTTCAGGGCTTGCGAGGTAAGCCTTGGCCTTCTGGGACCCCATTCTACCCTTAAAGTTTCGATTACTTGCGGAAATGCCAACTTCACCATCTTCGAGGAGTCCAGTACCGAGTCCAATGCAAGGTCCACATCCAGCTGGCAATGCAATTGCACCGGCGTCCAGCATAGCTTGCCAATCGCCCGCCGCTTCTGCCGCTTGCTGCTCAGGCAACGACGCTGCTGCGATATAGAATTTGACCCCTTCGGCAATCCTGACTACATTACCTTGGTTTTCTTTGGCAGCATCCTTGAAGACTTTCGCAGCAGCTGCAAGGTCGGAAGCTCTAGAATTCGTGCAGGAGACTAGATAAGCCTTGTCTACTGCAATATGTTGAGCTGAGAGTTCTTCTAAAGGCGTAGCAACCTTCACTGAGTTGGGCCCTGAGACGTAAGGGGATAGAGTAGATAAGTCGAGGTGCAAGTTCTTCGCGTACTTGGCGCCGGGATCCGCGAATAGGGGATTTTGGAAAAGCTCATCTAGCCGTTGGTGGGAGAATCGTTGGAACGTCAAGGCGTCGCTCAACTCAGCTGATTCATAGAGAGCTGCTTCGGTAGCCTTGTACCTTAGCCACTTTTCCAAGACCGAGTCGATAGGGAACAAGCCAGTGAGAGCACCCCATTCAGTAGTCATGTTAGCGATAGTTAGACGAGCATCCACGGACAAACTCATCATCGCCTCTTTTGATCCAGTGAATTCGATAGCATGATTCAGCACCTCGTCATTGTTGAAGAGGCCACTTAAGGCCACAATGACATCTTTGCCCGTAACACCCGTGGGCAAAGTCCCCGTAAATGTGACCTTGGCAATAGGCGGAACTTGCCACCAGGTCTTTCCTGTTGCCCATATACAAGCTGCATCGGTCCGTACCATCGGCGTACCTAAGCAACCCACCCCCCCATACATGTTCGAGTGCGAATCGGATGCGACAGTCATGGTCCCGGGAAATGCATATCCTTCCTCGACCATGATCTGATGACCTATACCCCGGCCGGCGGGATGAAAATCCACCTTCTGCTTTTCCGCAAACTCCTCAATCTGTCTGTATTTTCTCAAATTCGACTCGCTCTTGTTTTGTACATCGTGATCAAGAGTCATAACAATTTGCCTTGGGTCATGTATCTTAGAGGCCCCAATTGACATGAACTTCAGAGCTGTGGGCCATGAATTATCATGTGTCATGCAATGATGCGGCGACAAGGTGACATAGTCGCCAGCCTTGATATACTGATCCTTGCCTAGGCCGAGGGAGTAGCGTTGGACGATCTTTTCCGTCAGGGTTTGGGGTACTAGGGCCGGGCTTTGTAGGGAGGAGAGGATGGCGGCAGAGGAGGAATCCTCCATTTGGGAGGGGAAGACGTCTGCATGTCTGCGAGTTGTAGTGGTATTGTAAGCTCGAGGGCGGAGATAGAGTAAATGTTGGCGAGAAGGTGGCCTTGATACTCTGCAACGGAGCAGTGAAGCTCCTGTCCTCTTCTACAGGGCAGTGAGCGATACACCACTGATAATAAAGATCACTCCTTGCTTACCAGCATCTAGCTTTACGTAACCTTAGGACCGTTCACAAAAGCGCAATGGATGGCGATAGTTCTAGCGAAGTTCGGAAAGAAATTTGTAGAATTCTGAGTCCTGTCCGAAAGACTATGGAATCCCGCCGATACGCTTTTCATCACGCCGAAACATTATATATGCCTATCGACCGACTCCCCTTCCCACACTTCCGCCTGCAAGATGCCTTCTAGAGAAGAAGTAGCCTACTTTGGGGCAGGTCCCGCTCCCATGCCTACTCCTGTCCTTGAACAAGGTGCCCGTGCATTCGTTAACTTCGAGGACAGCGGGCTTTCTCTGGCAGAGATATCTCATCGCTCCCCCACAGCCAACAAAATACTAGCCGACACAAGAGCTGCGTTGGCCTCATTGCTGGATATACCAGAAACCTATGAGATTCTTTTCATGCATGGCGGAGGGAGTGGGGAGTTCAGTGCTGTAGTCTACAATATGGTAGCTATTTGGGTTGAGGGGAGAAGACGGATGGCCGAGAGAGAGCTCGGAGATGCGCAAGAGGAGATACTGGAGAGAGTAAAGAAGGAGGTGCGGGACGACATGCGGCTTGACTATATTGTTTCCGGCTCTTGGTCGCTCAAGGCCTCGCAGGAGGCGGCGAACTTACTAGAGCCATTGAAGGACGGCGGAAAAGCCGGAAACTTTGTCAACATTGTTACGGATGCGAGGGAGTGGAATGAGGGCAAATTCGGCAAAATACCGCATGAAGACACGTGGAAGCTGACCTCTTCCAAGGCAAGCGTTTTCGCGTACTATTGTGACAACGAGACGGTGGACGGCGTAGAATTTCCAAGCTTTCCGAAACGCCTTGAGTCAAAACAAGAGGGAGATGATAGGTTGGTAGTCGCTGACATGAGCTCGAACTTTCTGAGCCGTCGTGTCGATGTGAGCAAGTATGCTGTAATTTATGGAGGGGCTCAGAAGAACATAGGTCAGTGGATCTATGATCTAAACAACGGGGCTGTTGTTAATAGGTTGAGATCAGGAATCACGGATGTGACTTTGGTGATCGTTCGCAAAGACATTCTAGCCACAGCCCCCTCGCCTTCGTTCCTCCATGCCGTAGGGGTCTGGTCTCCGCCTGCAATTCTCAATTGGTCTGTAATTGCTAAGAACAATTCACTATTTAACACTATGCCCATCTTCTCTATCTGGATTGCGGGGCAGGTCATGCGATCATTGTTGTCCACCCACGGCGGTGCTAAAGTCGCAGGGCAAGAAGCCGTTGCGAATGCCAAAGCCGAGATCATATACCGTATCCTCGATAGCAATCCAAGCGTCTATCAAGTGGTACCAGACAAATCTGTCCGCAGTAGAATGAATATCTGCTTTCGTGTCAGAGATGATGCTACAGAGAAGGAATTCTTACAAGGTGCAGAGGGCCGAATGCTACAGGGTCTGAAAGGCCACCGTAGCGTTGGTGGGATTCGGATAAGTAACTACAATGCGGTCCCAATAGCAAATGTCCAAAAACTGGCGAGCTATCTCGAGGACTTTGCGCAGCGCAAGCGGTGAACATGCGGTCCCTTACCCAATTTCAACGACACAAAGTTGACTGAATCTCAATCAACTTGAGAAGTACCATGTACCGAGTCGGGATCTCAACTCTAATTGGAGCAGCACCAGGCAGTGCTAGTGGCAACGACGCTGGCTATCAGGGCTACGGCCGTACCATATGTTGGACTCGATACGGGGAGTATCTGAGCACATGTACGAGGCCCTTGATGACTTTAGCAAATGGGACTTAGTCCAAGAATCAGACATATAGAACATCCTAACCACCTTCCTCTCCCCTAAGATTGTGACACTACTACACAAAGTCCAGCCCCTTCCTCTTCAACGAGACAAAAGTTATACTTCGCTCGTGGAACCCATCCTCGATCACAAGCTACACCGACCCCAAAATCTTGTTCCGCTCCCAGGTCGGCCTGTCGTTCTCCAGTCCCTCGCCGTCGTTCACCACATCCTCTCGTCACAATGCCAGCAATCGATGTCACTCTCCCGGCTATTAAAAGCACGCTCTCAAATCTCGCGGCGGATCAATGTCAATGTCCAAGCCAGGAAGGCCTCAGCCAAGGAGATATCGCCGCTATCATTCTCGGATGTATCGTCGGACTGCAAATCATTGGTGGACTGATCTTTTGGCTAAGTCAAATCAGCGCGATCGGCTGTTTAGCATGCTGGATCTTTTGCACAGGGGAGACTCCATGGCGCTAGACGTCTGGCTGGATGGGGGATAGACTAGCTTTGGTGCGACGGTTTAGAAGTTCGAACCATCATGCAAATACAGAGCTTCCGTCAACTATCCACGGTCGATGGCTGGCTCGTAGGACCCAAGCCTATGTTTCCGATCATTCTTTGTGCTTAGGACGCCTAGAGATGACTAGATGCGGCAATGTGTTCATGAATGCCTTTGATACATGTCTGCAAGCCCCTATCTGATCTTACTTCTCTCGTACGAAGGTAGTGCAATCGGAATTTTCTGTTAATTGCAGGCCTTCTACTTTGACTAAGCGAGATCCCCCATCTTCACACCTTTCATGGTGGCAGCTCTGTGTGTTTTAATTCTTACGGCCGTATCACTGAATGGTAAAACTTCGCGAAGTCAAATCCAGGACATGCTCCCTGTCAGTCCAAACCCAGACAGACGACAGTCAGCTCCGCGAATGAATGTTCTCGACATCGTTTGTTATCAAATCTCTAAAACGTGTGCCGCCTCATGGGTAGTTGAGGCCAACGAAGACGTTAACAACCTAGCACACATCAATCATGCTTATGGCACACAGGAATCTTCCTCACAATCATCGAACGTTCCTCTCGACGTAACCTTCTCCTTACACGTGCTACTCTCAAGACTGACGTAGTCAAATATCCTACGAAGCACCAACAGCAGTTCAACGATCCATACCAACCTTGCACCACCCAGCGAACACTGCAACTCCGTAGCACATCTTGACACCAAGGTTTAGAAATAACGGTTTACGATCACGGACAACCCACTACTGCACCATCAAATCGCCCACTATCGCTGGTAGAAGACCCGTCCATTCCTCGAAAAGCTGGAACAGCAAGGATACCACGACACACTTCGTTACATAAGAGCCTTCCTAAACTAGCGCATATGACGACATTGGAAAATCAATCTTATTTGAAGCCAATTATGAGGAATGGTCGAAGACGACATGTTTTTGCTAGTACTTGATCTTCATCATATCAGAGTCCCTCTGGACTGGCCTCTCTGGCTGGAAATCAAGTCGACTACCACTCGCCATTGTGTTGAGGAATTCAAAAGTACTATGTTGCAGCCTGGCGGCTCTCTGCGATTGAGCGTACTATCTGGTATTGCAAAAGACTGCAAAAGTGGCGATATAGCTGTTCAAGAGCTTACGGCCGTTCTACTGAGTAAGACATTTGGAGACCGAATTTGAGACTTGCTCTTGGCCCGTGAAAAGTAAGGTAGGTAGACGAAGGTTAGACCTGCGAGTTTCACATCATCGTTCGCGATCGGGTAACTGAATTATGTACCCCGTGATATATAGATAAGGCCAGCTTACAGTTGGTATATCTAGTACATATTGATGGACAAACTCGACATACTTCAAACTCCTCCGCATAACAGATCGTTCAACAGTCTTCCAACAAGGTTGTTCTCCCAATACTCTCCCGACCTTCGGAATGAGTCAGATGTCCTAAGCAGCACCACCAGCATTCTAGCGTCTTCCACCGAGCTTGCCTCCATTCATAACATTGTCATCAAAAGATCAACCGATCTCCCACACAACCTCATTGATAACGACTTCAAGTCACGAAGAGGTCACAGTTCGACTGTTGATCCGCCTCCAATTCGAACGCGACGATTCTCTCCCTACAACTATTACGACAGCCAGAACAATACCCCTTGGCAGCATTTGGGCACTCCAACTTACCCCTACCCCATCATCCACTGCCGCCCAAGTCAGCATGATCAGCGATGGAGCAACAATTGGAATCATCTTTGGTATCTTGCTGTTCATCATCTTAATCCTGGTGGCCGCGACGTACATCCGGAGCTGGTTGAAGGAACGGAACAGCAGTAGATAGCTGGCTATTCCAGAATACACATGTCCGGTGTACGGTATTTTGAGGTTTCCAAAGGCGATAGGACAATGAAGTTGGCGTGTTTTGGTAATACTTAGTATCAGATGCCGTGGAGCCTTCTTAGACTTGCCTTATCTCACACCAACTTTTTCCCATCATCATGACGTGTACTACTTAAGGACTTACGAGTACTATGTCTGATTTCAGCAGCTTCAACGTCTGCTCCCACTACTTGAAAGAAAGCTAGCGGCCATGCAAAACCGTATTCGTTGAGACTGCGGAATGGAACAGTGGTGGCAATGTAGGTCCTCGAAAGCTTACGGCCGTACCAACATTACGTGGACCCTTTGCTGCCAGGATCTGGCACCCAAACGATGTTCGTATAACTCCAGCAAGCGGTATCCACAGGAATGGAAAGTAGACCGGAAAGCCGGAAGACTGATGCACTGACCGCTGTCTGAAACCCACGCCACATTTAAATGCTATGATATGCACCAAAGTCTCGGACTGATGCTCTCATCGGCTGTTACAGCGTCTGTCTCGTGACGCTTTCTGCTAGAGAAGGAGTTGGGTCCACTGTTATTTCCACATCCCTATAGCCCTCCTTGAAGGCTTTAAGTGCTTGGACCCAATCACACCTCATTCGAGGAGTCCTTACAAGGAAACAGCGGGATATGAAGAAACTGTGTTGATAGTGAAACAAGTGCTTCCCGACGATAATAGCTGCCTCAAAGCATGGCAATCGATTGATTGGCTAGACCTAGCCTATAGATAAATCTTCTCACGTATCAGGCTGATACACCTTAGCCTCGATGGCAAATGCCAGACATTCGTTCATCGATAAATTTTCTGGTATATATGCCACAATAGTTGTATATGTATCGCAATAAAGCCCAAACAATTCTGTCTCCATCATTCTACTTCTCCAGAACTCCATACAGAGAAAAACTTCCACTCTGCCCACCATCCTCTGCCGCAACACATTTACCATTTCTCTCCACCCACCTAATCAAACACTGTAAACTGAGCACCAGAACCTCCTCTAAAGCATATCATCCATCTTCGGCGAGATATTCACCCGGCTCGATCTCCACAACCTCAATCTGCGAGCAACACCTTTTGTCATTCAAAGACTCAACCGAGAACAAGCCTCGAAGTACCTCAGCAAAGATGCCGACCATCAATACGAGATCTTCTCTTCCATCCGCGGACCAGACTCATCACCTCAGTGGCGGCGCCATCGCCGGGATAGTGGTTGGCTCTGTTATTATCGGCGCTTTTATACTTTGGCTTTTTCTCTGGCTCGTGGCACGGTCCATAGTTAGTATTATAGTTAGTTGCTGGTCAGACGAGCCTGCCTATGGGGAGGATGACCGAACATGCTGTTGTTGTTAGCGAGTCACATTTGACATTGTATCTAAGCTACCTAGATTGCTTGTTATTGTTTTAGCATGCATTCGAGCCGAAGGACGTCTCAAGATGCTTCCTGTCTTCAACCCATGCTTGCTAGTACACGGTCCCAACACTGATTGGAGCAATAATGTATGTTAGATCTGAATAAATGTTTCAAAAACCTACGGCCATTCCATGACCCCGGCGGCCTTGGCTGCCTGGAATTAGCGTTCGATGTATTTTTGTACATATTTTGTATGCACAACAGCCTTAAGTATCAGAAACCAGATCGCCACTGGGTTATCACGCATCTGAAACACTGGTGCCCTTCGAGTGTATAAGATGACAGAAAGCCCACTTACTCGCACATGCTTGTTCATCGTTCTATTGCCCGGCGCACAATCCACTGCCACAAGCCCTTTCTCAGAATCTTCTATACTTGCCGGTGTCGAAGTGTTGTACTCAAACTCAGTTCACTTCCTCTTCATCTGAAGCCGACCACTTTCCTCAAAGACACTGGTTTCCTCAGCTCCGTCAAGAGCCGCGAAAACCCACCATATAGATCTTGATTATCCACAAGCTATTCCACTGCCTGGAAACCTTTCCTGTCAATCGAAACCAGACTTCATCATCGACAACTTAGCCATGGACGCATCGGATCACGTTCCTCACAATTACGGCCTTAGCGTTATTGGCCTTATAGCCACTGTCTTCGGGACTGCTGCGATATTGAGTGTTCTTTTTGGATGTGTCGTTCTTGTGTCGTTGAGATTGTTCATACGGCAAAGTTTGGGATGAAGAAGATGGAGGCGGAGCGATGCCTGGGTACGAACATAATATCTGGGTATAAACATGAGGAACGGTTTGGCGTCGATAACACAGAGTTCCCTTTCCGATTTCTGAAGAATAGCGGCTTGGTTCATTGATAGCGTGTCTTTTTAGCGATTGCGTCTAAGACATAGAATGCATTTTCAACTGTCGTGGTCTCATTCTCGTCTTCTTTGGCAATGTTTGATACTCATTCGAGATGCATCAAAAGATTATGCATGCGAATGGTGCACTCCTTTGTTTCAAGCTCCGTAGAATCAGAATCATTGCCATACTTGAATGACGTAAACTTAGCAACCTTATTGCCTCTGCAATTAGTCCTCGCAAGCCACCAACTTCCAATTGATCCGATGGAACAGAAAGCATGTAGGGCATGTGCCCGAGCGAACAGTAGACATAGTGAGATCGTCGGTTCATACATTTGGGGAAATCGGTCTCAAAGATAGCCTCAACCCAGTGTTGTACTACCAAGGTTTGAGAGTTTTTTGCCATCCCAGTCAGAGAGCCCAATTGACGGATCTGTTACACAGGTCACCCGTGCAACCGTCTATGTTCGGCATGGCCTCTATCCATATCCATAAGAATTCATTCCTTACTACGATTCAGACATATGATCCGATTCCATCGTGAAACATACCTCTCTGCCATTTCAGTGGCTGTAAGCCGTTAGTCTTAACAGTTGTCTGAACAAAGCTCCATCATTTGCAATCCGCCGTCGGTCATATCTTACTCCAACAACCAGTATTGTACAATTGCTCTGTATACACATCAATTCACACACTCGTTGAGACGAGTTCGGAGAGCGTGCTTCGCCCTTTCTTGTTATGCAGCTACCATTTGGACCTCTCCAGCCTCATTGTTCGTTCTCCCACCAACTGCCTGTCCAGCGGACCCCTCGACCACTCTAAGCACACCACATAAATCGACCTATTCTACAAATGCGGACAATGTGATCACTCCTCTTTAGAATTTGAGGGTAATTTGGAGATTCTCTAGTAGGGGGTGCCGGGTACTTATGTGCTCCAGGTGGTGGCGCGCTAGCGATTGACTAAGCAACAGGCCTAAGAGCTGATATTCTAACGCTCCTAGAGACCCCGCAAGCTACCCGAAGATATTAAAGAATCCTGGTTAGCTTAGTTCTAGTTTCCGTCCTATACTCTACTATCATATGAATCTGTTGCATGAAACATGATGGTGGATGCGATAGTCGCTGACGCTGGAATCAAAACAAGGAAACAAAGCAAACATGAGCTTTCTTTTTCCTACTCCTACAACTGAAAACCATTGTCCAACCCCCATTGTCCCTCGTCGACCCAACCACCAACATAAAGGCTCCCCCGACTCACCCTCCCTTACCAAACCACACCCTTCAACCAAGGTCCACTCACCCATACCATGGATAACACACCAGCTAACCAAAGCCACGCACTCACCGGCGGCGCGCTGATAGCGATCGTGATAGGCGCTGTGGTTGGAATTGCGCTTCTGACCATATTCTCTCTATTCTTGGCGACTCAAGGTTGCGGTAAGTGTGGGAGCTGTGGGACGCCTTGTGTTTGTCCTTGTGATCCTTGCGGTGGGGGTGGTGGATGTGATGGTTGTGGGGATTGTGGTGGGTGTGCTTGTTGAGGGTTTGGGAATTTGTAGGTTAGGATTTAATGTGATGTTTATGTAAGCGTGGAACAGACAGAGGATTCCTCAGGTATACTTTTCTTTGCTGTTATTATCTCTTTGCTCATCATCTCGCCTGAAATGAGAGCTGATCGAACAAGAAAGAATTGACTATACAGCGACTAAAGTCCCACACTCACTGTCACAGATACCTAGATATAAGGCCGATCTATTATCGCATTTCGCTAATGTATAATCACAAACCGGGATGTCCTCTTACAGAGAAGGAACACAAAAGTACAATTTCCACATGATCATGCGACGCCGCAGCTTATTGATTCAAGACATGTCTGAAATGATAAGACTGTAACAGAGTCCATTATCAATCTTCATCTCCGGCACATGCTTCTCACACAATTCTATCGACCTCTTCCAAAGCTGCTCCGCCAGCACAGGATCGCTAGCTGGCTTCCCAAACGGAGCTGAATTGACGTACCCGTACGGCGTCATATATTTGCCACTACGATCTTTCTCTTGGACTTCCTTCAATGTAGCCGCATACAGTAGATTGACTGCTCCAGCATCGCTTGGTATCTGAGCAAAGATTAGTGGGTATGGTTTCGGCCAGAGTAGGTCAGAATACCGCAAAGAGGGCATAGACTAGATGCTCAGCAGCTCAATTGACCCAACTGCTTCTCACGGACGCGTTCAACGTGGTCGCCACAGTCCCGGGATGCGCAGCGTTACTCCTCACGCAATGCCCCCATTCAGTCTTTCTCAGCCTTCGACTGAGCTCCGAGCTGAACAATATGTTGCATGTCTTCGACCGTCCATACATAGGCATCGTGTCCTTCCACCAAACCCTAGGCCCCTTAACATCCAATTCATCGTCGTCAATATGCAAAGATGTGGGATCAGGATGCATAGCGAACCCCGCGGACGTAGTCGACGTAATTCTCACATCGCCATGCTCACTAGCCGCCTTCTCCAAAGCCGGCATGAGAGTCATGATGAGGGCGAAGTGCGCGAGGTGATTGCTTGCGGACACTTATTCTAATCCATCCTTGCTAGCTTCCGGCTGGGACTTGATTGCACCAGCATTCAATAGCACGATGTCCAACGGTAAGTCATGGCGCAGAAACTCTATTCCGGACGCGTGTACTGCTTGCAGCGAAGAGGCATCGTACTCCGGGAACTCCAGATCTGCATCTGTATCTGTTCTCCGGATCTCAGCGATGACTTCCTCGGCTTTCCTTTTCGAACGGCATGCCATGAATCTAAGCATCCATTAGCATCGCACGCTTGGAGAACGTGAGCAAACGTCCACTTTGGCGCCTTAGCGGGCTAGGATCTGTGTTGCGGCTTTTCCTATGCCTCCATTTGCTCCGGTGACTAGGGCAACCTTGCCGTGTAGGTCGGGTACTAGGTATTGAGAGAATGACTTCGTTGTGTCTCCCTTTTATAACTTTCAGCACGGTTCTCCAACTTGTCAATCACGATCACTGACCGGTGTTGCCAACCTAGAAGTAGGCCGTGATATCTTCCTGAGACGACCTTATCGAGTACCAAGTCGAGATGGTAGTGAGCTGGAAATCTTTCGATGGAGGAATGCGGGTTTGTACTTCAAGGTATTCCCGCAGTAATGATTTGGTTCTGTCCTCGGTGTTCTTCGTTCCTGTTGCGGTATCACTCACAAATTCTTCGTTACATTGTGAATGACCATGGACTACCGCTCTTTGTATTATTTCATCTCTCCGCACATCACACATGTCATACAGTGAGACAGGTCGGACGTAGCGGTTACGACATTGCCTTGCATGAAAACCCACGTTCCGCTGTCGATCACCTCGTTGGAGACTGCTTCCCGGGCGGGATAGGTAGGTTTCACCGAGAGCCGATAACGTGAAAACCACTTGTCGGAGAGGGAGTCTTTACGATCCCGCTCGTGACAAGGTAAGGATCGTCACAATCTTCGTGGCTGACCTCATGCTAATGTAATCCAGATTCGACGGCCACGAATGCCGACATGACTCGCTATCTGTGGGGAACTTACCACTGACTTCTGGGAAACCCAACTGAGCCCTGGACGTTGTAGGACACATGGGAAACGAGCTGAGATGTTATTATCTTGGGCTTCTTGCCTAAAAATACTTGATCAGTGTCATGCACAACCGAGAGAAGACGAAGCAGCGTGCTCGCAGATCCTATGGCTGAATCCCCATTACTGGTACTTCACAATCAATCTCCTTCCGCGAAATTGCAAATGGAATATATAAGACTCTGTTTCTTTGGAGTAGCTCATCGTGGCCAAACAACCTTCCCGTTACATAACTCCAGCACCCAAATTCTGGCCGAATCCTAATCACCATTACTTTCTCCAGTCCCATAGCAAGTATATTGATGGTCGATTCTCACTAACTAACGTTCATTAACCCCACTGGTCTCTCCCGCAACAGCATAAGAATACGACTCAGTCCTAGGCCTTTTGCATCTCAGCAACGCGTCAAGGCTAGGACATTGATTTCCGATCACCGGCCTCAGTAAGTTCTGTTTGTCAGCCAACTGCACTTGAAATTAGTGTGTTTCAAATCATCAAGTCGATTGGAAGGGCAAGGTTCCGTTGGAACGGAAAATGGTTGACATGCCACAATGAGGAGGGCAAGACTCAACACCAAAGCTTGATTCCTGAATAGAATAGTCCAATTAATTGAGTCTTCCTTATTGTAATGTTCCCACGCTATGCAGCAGTATATACAAAATCGCCCATTTAGCTCGGTTGAATAACCATGAGTCAGCGATGGTGGGCGGGACCTGTCTCATCAGCTTAATAGACAGAAAGCTCATTTGCCCTTGATGTGGCTCAGTCCCGTCTCACATTCCCCCTTATTCCCAGTCGTCAAGATCATCCATCTCATCACTATCCCATTCATCTTCTTCGTCATCTTGTATCATCCTTAATGCTCGCTGAAGTCCCGGATTTTCATTACGGCGCGGTACGTTGGCCCTTGGCACACGCTGTGCAGCAGCTTGCTGCCTATCTTGTCGTGGTGCAGCAGGTGCTGCTGGACCTGGAAGACGAACGACGACCGCTTGCACATGCTGTGCAGGAGCTTGTGGAAGATGCTGTTGTGGCACAGCTAGCTCCACCGGAAGTGGAGGAAACGGAGGCTCCTCCTCGTCGTCTGACTCTTCGTCTGACCATTCCACTGGTTCGCCAGCTGCACCACCACCTTGAAAGCCTTGGCCGAATTCACCGTCATCTCCGCCTTCGAGCTCCCAAAGACGCATGTAACATCCTTTCTGCCGGGTGTTATAGTGTTGATACGGATTGTCTCTTTCCAGATAGGCCCCGCACAGGTAGCAGAAGTGGGTGTTGCACCTGAAGCAAATCATATGATTGCAGCCATGTGTCTTCTGAGCCCGAGCATTACAAGTGGGACAAGGTTGCGTATGCAGCATCATATAATCCTCTGAAGCTCTTTCCTCGGTTGTGAGTTCGAATTGGCTGCGCGGGAAGCAGACAAAGTATTCGCCGTGCCAGCTTGCCTTGCAAACTCTACAGAATGCAAAGCCGCAGTCTTCGCAAATGGCAAGGCGCTCAGCTGGTGGAGGTAGAGCCTCGGAATTCGACTTTCGGTAAGTGTCAGTATCGGGCTCTTTGACCTTCTCGGTGAGCTCTCCTTGCTCGGGCCCCACTATGACAGGCTTCTTGTTTGGTATTCGAGCCGGACCCTGACACCATTGGCGCGGGCAATAGACCGTGGTGGGATCCGATTCCAGACGCTTCTTCCGCTTGAGTTTGACATATCTCTGGACAATTTCCTGCTCTAAGGGTATCTGTAGAAGCTCACTCGGCTCCAAGGTTCGATCGTCGTCCAGCTTCTTGGAGGATTCAACGACGCTAGATGTAGGTTGTGAACCACACTTTGGCGCAATACATTTGACGTTACCGATATCCCCCTCAGTGATGCAATTGTTGTAGAAGTCTTGAAGGCACTCGACGCAAAAGACGTGTGAGCAAAGGAGTAGGCGATGGCATGCGGTGCCTTTCTTGGGCTCTGCAATAGTCTGTTAGTCTAGTGCGAACATACTCGTGGCTGCGTCAGGCCCCACCTAGACATATCCCACATTCGAATGTCTCCCTCTCGAATTTCGCACGTTTCGCCTTCAGGTCAAAATCTAGCAGAGCAACTTTGAGGTCCGCTGAGACCACGAGCACCTCTGCGTCGCCCTGACCAAGGTCGAATCCCCTCTCTGCAGCTTCACGCAGATGGTCAATGTACGCAAAAACCACCTGGTCCCTTCCCATGTCGTCCCAGATAGTGTGTCCAGCAGCGCGTAGCTCCTTTAGCTTTCTGTCCGGGAGCCACTGTGACGACAGGTAGAACATTGGTGGCTTTTCTGCTGGGTATCCGTTCGGAAGCGAGAGTCTCAATGTCAGAGGAGGCAGATGTGACAGACGATGTGCATCTCGTATAGTATTTTCGGTCAAGCAAGCGTCATTTTCAAATTCCTCTCCAACATACTGCTGAACAGAAACACCCTCCTCCGTCGAGCTAGGAGGTGTATACTCGTTTTCTGGTGGCGCGCCTTCAGGCGTTGGGAAGCGGATCAGCAGGCCTTTGATGGGTTCGACTGCCACATCTATGGAGGCGGAGAAGGGCTCCGAGCCTGAAGGATCGAGGGAGAGCTCAGGGTAGATCGCTGCAACTGTTGACAGCTCAAGTGTCCGTTCATCATCTGCATCTTCGCCGTTATCATCGGCCATCCTGGTGGCTCATGTGTTGGTAAGCAGACATAAGGTGTCAGGAACGTTCACAATGTATGCTGAAACAGGAATTTAGAAAATTCAGAGGAACAGGTACTAGGTGATACCTCACACAAAACATGTGAATGAGTCAAATTCGTGTGGCGGAGGAGCGCTAGTCATTTGGCGCGCTAGTCAATAGGGAAAGTCACAGAAACAAAGTGACTGGGATTGAGAATCTGCACATCGACTATCCAACAATATCTTTGCAACAAGAGCGCTTGCAAAGATGTTTATTGTCATTGAACTGCACAGAGTATTGAGGTGACGCAGTAACGCACTGCTCTGAATCCCTTGGCGTGTTTTCGGCCAACGCGACTCTCCCGTAGCATCTCCATCACTATCTTCGTGACCTGAACTGTCATCAGCTCGAACTTACTGTGTAGCTGGGCTTGTATCGGCATCGTTACAAAGGACCAGTCGATTCTGATATTTTGGGATATACGGTCTTGTGACTCTTGTGAGTTGTGAACAGAAACGACTGCTTGTTCCTGAATATCGACAGCGTAGGATCTGGCAAGTGGATACTCTTGGAGCCCGATAAACACGCTGGGAAAAATATTCAATCATCCTCCATATACCCGCTAATTGTTCGAAGCCAAGTTAAAACACCATACATTTGATTCTTTATGGTGTGTATCGACGGTATACATACAGTGAACATCACTATAGACCTCGACACCGGCACCCTCTCGCTACTTTGCACCGCATCAGAGCGCTTCCTGTCCTAGGATATTATTATATCTAGAAAGTCGCAAGACGTCACTGAGTGTGAATTATCATGTTACAACCGGGCCCGTTATTCAAGACTTAGTATATCTTCAATTTTGGAACGATCTAGCTCAGCCGACCGACTTCTAGTTGGATTAAACCATGAGATTCTCGCCTCGTGTATATGAACGAATATCTTAGCCGATATCACAATATACAGGAGATCCTATCTCGTACCTCAGACAAGCTTTCGAGTCTGGCCGGCTGTGGACTTCCTACATTCCCCACCAACATTGCTGAATGCATTATAGTTGCCCACTACGAAGCAATCTCAATGTTTTGCCGTTCCTTATGTTAATATACAGGCACGGTTTCCTCCTTGAGGCTCATGCTTCCGAATCGGCGATCCATAGCGACACGCCTAGATTGTGCGGTGCACTTATGTCTTCGTAATCTCGTTGGAACGACCTCGAGCTGGACTTGTTTGTGTGCCAGACTAGATCTATAAAGCACATGAAAGCATTGACCGTCTTTGGACCCGGTACATTTGATTGGCGCCGGCTCTAAGCCTTACACATTGTCTACACCGAAAGCAATTCAATTTTTGCATCTCCATGTCTTGTGCCAACAGCTCTTACAAACATCATCCATTCTAGGATACTCCCCTGGGGAGGTCGCCCTCCGGTCAGACGTCCTTCTCGTCCACGAAAGTTCGAGCTTCGCAGCCCAGAACAAGTCTTATTAGGATCTCGGAGGCTGATCCGTGAGGCAGGTTCTATCCTAGTGTCATCGGTGAGCACTCCAACATTCATACCAAAGTCCGTCTTCCGGTCTTGAGGGCTAGCAGATGATGATAAAACCTGAAAAACAGTAAGCCTACCCCTGCTTACCCCACATTCCGTAATCCTTTGCAGCTTCGCATTCCTGTCATCGTCCGCCGTTCCTACCTATACTTTTCCTTGCAAATTTGAAGACATTGTCGGAGGTCCTTGTCCAACAAGAGTGCCTCCACCAATGAGGCTAGCGCTGGACATTGCACTTGGGGCTTCCTACGTGCTCGTCCCTCCTTTGAGCAAGAAGAGTCGTTACTTAGCAGACCGGAAGAACGTTTGCACAACCCTCCATTGGTTTGCCAGGATGGACATCTTTCAATCTACATGAGGGACGCCCTGCCTCGACGTCTTTCTATTTCAGTCGATGGTACGACGATGTATGCATGGATGATTGAGAGCGCACGCAAAGCTCGGCCTCTTCTCCTACATACTCTGCACATGGCATTGGAAAGACATGGTGATCTCCAATCGTAGTACTCTAGAGTCCGCAGCCCCAGTACCAAGATTCTTCCTAGCCACCTAAGAAACCCTCTGATGTTGCATAAAAGTACCGCCCAACATGTCGAGGTCTAGTTCGACGCATCAACTCCAAATGCGTCTAGGTCAATTCAAGGACTAATAGAAAGTCAGCATAGTTCGCTTCCAGTCTAGGGAAGTATATCGGCGAATTGCAGAGTATGGCTACTTCTAGATTTCGACCTTGTCGCTAGCCACTGAAGTTTAGGTCACGAATAGGAATCCACCAACGGTACATATCTCCAGAGTCTCTGGCGTCATCAGGCCAAGAGGCAAGGAGCATGGGAAACCAGGCCCCATAGAGCTAATGCGCTTCATCACACCACTCTCCAATCGGATGAAATATCCTGTTATCAAGCGAGCGGGGACGCATCGAATGCTGAAACAGCCCCCTCAAAAACGGAAGCTGGCGGCTCACAAGGCATGCGGTTGCCTACATTGTCTAGCGCAGTGGAACAACGAGAGATTAAAGGGAGCATACGTCCCAAAGCTGTCGGGGCTATTGCTGGCAATGTTTGCTAGAATTATAACCCTCTGAATTGACGTTTGACACTCTTGCCGCACTCAAAATACAGACTTCGAACCCTATGCTTATATCATACTTATTCATTATACATTTGTTTCCCAATGGTCGATATACCAGTCGTAAACCAGAGTCTGGTTATGGAGAAGCTGCCTGGAGCCTGTTTTCGGCCTCGGCCTCAGCCTAAACCATCACCGTGCAATGAGCATGACTAATCGCAGTCTTTTGTGGTCGACTTTAGAGAATCCTATTTCGCACAAAATGTCACTTTCTAAGGTCCCATGTCGGATCCTGAGTCAACTCAGAACAGTCCATGATGTGGATACCTTGGGCCTACCCCTCTTTCTAAGAGATTTTACAGGATCCCTGGGCTTGCGGCTTGGTGAATCGACGTTACTGAAAACAACGCCCAGTAAGGTCAATTTGACGTTTACACCTCATGTGAAGCTTGCCGATCCTCAAGGGCTCTATCCAATGGCTGTGAAAACGTCTGGTGAAGAATATCCAAATGAACCAAACACCGAATGGGCACACTGAAGTCTTCTCACTAATGTTGCGCAGGATATCCGTCATGTTCAGTCCTCCCAGGCTTGGCGGGCCCTATTTTACCAATCCTACCCCTCCAAGCGTCAACACATACCCTAGGTGGTTGGAAAATGTTGCCACAAGAACACATCGGCACATTACACCAGTGGCGTCTGTATACCCTCGCTCCAGATCCGCTCTCTGCGCCCCTTCGCTGCCGCTAAAGCCGCTATACCACCACTCGTGCTGCTCTCTAGCGTAGCATCCTTCTTCGACATCAGCAATTTCACCCATCCTGTCAGGACTCGAGATTGAATCGCAAGATCACTGCCTGCGACAGCTACTTGATTTTGAGTATTGTGAAATCAGCAGGGACCTAGACATTGGTCCGGTCAACTTACACTGTGACACCATCTGCAACGGATTATGGCGGATAGCAGCTATCAATGGACTAGGGGGCCAAGTTACTTTGAGTAAGATATGAACACTACCTTAAGAGATATCACTAAGGCGCAGGACAGTACTCCCTATGCCCATGGATCTCCGCTTTCTTCGAGCCAAGCTTCGCCATACCCGTACAGCTCCGAAGCCTCTGCTACCGCCTCATCGACTCAACCTACGTTCTCTTACGCGGATTCTCTCCCTTGGGGAAGCCCCAGTCCGCCTACGTCCGATGTTCACTCTCCTTTTGAAGAAGATGCCGCCATTCACCCAGTGCAGATCGGTGACCAGCAGCTCATCAATTCATGCATTGGAAGCCCAGTCTCGATTCCATATCAGGGTCCAAAACCATCCCAAGCGGTCCATAAAGGTTTCTACAAAGACCTCGATGCATCTCGTCACGCTACGCTAGCTGGAACAGCTACTACATCGATGGAGCTATCTCAACTGGCATACGCTTCCAGGAATGAACAGCAGATGTCGCTAGATGCTTCTGGTCGAATGCGAACTTATGCATACGGGAATACTGGGGACTTCACCCAGCCTGACCACTTATCGCCGTCTCAAACCCCCCAGCTACCTTTAAATCCGAACGCGGCAGCACCGGCCGTCAATAGCGGTCAAGGCACAACTACGAGTCAGAGCTCAATCGAGTGCGAAAAATGTCAGAAGTCATTCAAGGGGAAGTGTGCGAAGCACAATCTGGACCGACACGTCCTGAAAAACCATTCCAATAAGCCACCCACAGACTTCGTATGCTTGGGGAAGAAAAATGATGGGAGCGACTGCAATACGAAGTTTGGGAACTTGAACAATGTGATGAGGCACTTGAAGGACGCCCACAAGATGGCGATTGCGTCAAATCCTGGCAGGAATAAGGTGGACCGAACTTCCTTCAAGCACATGTTTAAGGAAATCCCGCACGCCACTGACCGTCAAGGCTGACGAATCCGACACATCATAATGGCTGGAAAACGGGCGCATTTCTGGTCTTAATTGGTCTTCATCAAATATTACAGATTTCTCGCCATTTACGTAAGTGTTGGTTGAGGGGCCGGGTCCCGTAGCTAGGAAAGTGGGGAGGAAGACGAGAAATGATTTACGCACATCCAGGAGTTTTTGCTAGGAAATTTCGTTCACCGTATGCGAGGGAGGATGTATACTTTCACATTCTGGTCTTATATATCTGGATCGGGATGTGTATCGCGAGTCTGACAATTGCCCACTCGATGATCCATCGGGATCCCTAATGCTCTCCGTATTTCTGCTAGATCCAAAGCCGGCTCTATTCGTGAAACTACGGAGTCGGCATACTTTCTCGGAATACCTTCTGTAAGAGCAGAACTTCCTATGGATCGCTAGACGGGGCCGGAAGGGGGAGAGGACTAAGAGGACTCAGAGGACTGAGAGGACTCAATCCCCAGCTACTTATACACTGCAGGGCATGACCCATGACGAACATCACATATATTTTCACCAACAACACCCACAGTATCTGAGCAACGTTTCAAACATCTTGCCTATCCTCTGCGACAACGTTCATCTGTCCTTATACAGCTCCAAAGCTTGCCTCAAAATCGGCACAGTGCCACAATATATCACAATTTGACACCATCATCACGTCCAAAATGCCGTTTGTCCACCCATCTATCCTTTCGTTTAAGATGTTTCCAAGGGGGTTGCTAACAGCCTCTCCTCCACAGATACGTAAACGGCCAGCCACTCCTCCATAAATATGTCTACAACTCTCCCAACTCAGGCCTTTCCGCCGAGGCCGTTGCGCGCGTGGCGAAGAAAGAGTATGCCGCGTTGAAAGACTGGGCCACGACTCCAGAGAGACATGAGCAGCTGGCTGTGACTGGGGCCTCCGATCGGGCTCAGCTGGCGAAGGAGGCACCAAGCAAGAAGAAGGAGACGAAGAAAGAGACGAAGAAAGAGACGAAGAAGGAGAAGAAGAAGGAGAAGAAGTAGTACAAAAAGAAGTAGCAAAGGCCACGGCATATATCCGAGTGACTCGGGCTTGGGTAGAAAACAGAGCTATCAGTGGACAACGATGTAACGCAATATAGGCTTGATATGAGCACGTTTAGTGACAATGAACTATAATCCCATGCACTTAGAGGCTGTATACAGTCGACTGTCCCTCACCAGGCTTAGACAAGCTGTCCGCACGTAGTTTTAGCAAGCTAAGCTGGAACGTTGACACTATTCCATTACCAAGCCTGCGTAAGCGTCTTGCACGCTGATGAGGCTACTGAGACAACCTAGTCACCAAAAGAGCCTGATGTCTAGCTTCGCATACACCATTTGTGACAATATTATGAGGTTGTTGTAGTCGTCTCCGACGTCCTTGCGGTGCTATTGTTTTATTCAGAGTATGTCCAGCCGAGTACGCGAAGCGCAACGGCACCCCCGCCTCTGACGTATCAGTTTACCCCAAAGCGAGGTTAGCCACCACACTCGAGCACACAGTCTCCTCTCGGAAAGAGCCTCAGCTCCCACTACTCCAGTGAAGGGAATTTTAGGGAATAGTTTGGGTACTCACCTCAGCCAGACGCTGGAAAAGAGAATCGAACGCCGACGCTACTGAATCGCTCGAAGGCGCTCCATGGTCTGCAAGCCTTCTACTTAGATATTGATCCGATTGAGCACCATACAGGAGAAGCCCTTCCACAGCATTATCTCGAGCCTCCACAGAATACTCGGCGTTATGCGAGGAGTCCACCAAGATGACCACCATCGCTCGAGTTGTCACGCACAACTCTGTAAGGCTCACACCGCCGACCTCATCCCCAGCGTGGTCGGAGTCGTAGTGGGTGGTATCAGTACTGCAGCTGCTTTGGGAATCTGGATCTTCATAAGACGATTGATGCGCGATAGGAGCCAAGTGGATAATCAGCTGGAAGATCTACGCCTGAAGCAGACGAAGATTATTGAAGATCTTACGTGAGGGGACATAACTCGCGAAAGGCAGATTGAACAGCAGAGTTGATTCGATACCCGGCAGCAACGCGAATCGATAAGAGACGTGGATCGAGGAAAGCGGGATATACACAAGGGACATACCTATAGATTTGTCGCACAAGAGGTTGTGATAAAGGGCAGAAAGAGTTCGTTGGATGAACAGCGAGAGCCATATGAGCAATTGGCTCAGATCAAAATAGATGAAGCTTGAAAGAGTTCGTCTCAAAATGTGGCATTACAAGAGGGACTTTCCGGTAGAGCAGAAGCAGGTCATGCTGAAAGGCAAACACATCCAAGGAGAAAAGTTACAACAATTACCAATTCTAGTAACTATTGGTCTCAGCCATGGTTGCGTTGAATTCTGGTCATCTATAAGCCACTGTGACTTTTAATTGGACCAGGTCAGAGGCTATTGGTTGAAGATCGTAGATGAGATTTTGCCAAGGAGGGAGCTTTCAATTGACGCACTCAGCTTCACGTGAGTGTGGAGACTGCCAGAACCTACAACGAGCGTCGATTGTCTTATTAGTTTGCAAAGAGCGGTTCAGGTTGGTATTTATCATGGAGTATCCTTGCATGAATTGTTTACATTCTTCAGTTCTAGCTAAGGACAGCGCATGCAATTCTCTAACATACGTTTCTCACTAACACCACTCTTCCATACTGGCCACCTTTAAGCGTGTACACAACGTCTAATTTCTTCCTACTGCGTGGGTAAGCGAACTGCTCAGCCGTCAGCAAAGACACCCTGCTCTGCTCTGAATGTATCAATCTCCTCCTTACGCAACATCTTGAAGACACTAATCTCCTCCTCAAGCTGATCACGACGATCCTCGAGATCTTCTCGCGTCTGCTGCGGGATCTGGCCTTTTAATGAATCATTGACATCTTTGATATCCCTCATCACGGCCCGGATTGCGCTGTTGTTTCTATCGAAGATGTCATCTTCAACGCGACGGAAGCATGTAATGCACAGTTTCGGGGTACGCACGCTAACTGTATAGACGACTCTGCATGGCAAAGTGCAGCGTTTCTCCTCCTCTGAGTAGGTGGCACAAGGCTCAACTGGCTCAAATTTTTTTTGATGCAGGCATCCCGAATGGATATGGAGTACTCCGACGCACATGTTGGGTTGAGGTCGATGTTTACGGTTTGGGTGGGATTGCGAAAGGTTGTTGAGTGATGGATGGAGGTAGAGAATCTGTGAGGGTTGTCGGAAATCAATTGAGTGTGTACAAGTGTCACTATTTATATGTGTTCAGAGTCTCAGGAGTGTAACATCACACAAAGGTCTTTGTCACCTACTCACTGACTTTTTCCGCATTGTGGACTTTGTGTTCTCGTACTCATTGTCGTACAAGCCATTGTCAGACCGAAGCTTGCTTTAACCAAGCATGTCAATGAACTAAAAAGGAATAGCACAAGCCTATTGTCGTCTTTTCTTGCCAACGGAAGATTGAATCAAGATGGACACCACCCAATGGTTATAAATACGACGTGGAATTCCTTGCTTCCATGTGTTGCTCTCTTGCATCGTCCGTTCAGATCTGAAGTGAGTCAGGTACGTCCTCCTAGCCCCTTGCGTTTCTCATTTCAAAGCAAGAGGTAATCCATCCCACCTCTCACATACACTTTTTGAGCCGACACTTGTCCACAACGCTTTGTCACTCGAAAGATTTTCAAGTGGATCATTTGACTATGAATCCACAAGAGCTCCTGGACTCTGAACATCCACGACCAGACAGCCCGACTGTACCAAACTTAATCAACAACACAACGGTCAATACACATTGCGATAAACGCGACCAGCCTATAACCGGCTCACACAGCGAGTGGTTGCAAGCAATGTATGGAGAGCGAAGCAACACGCCAGGAGCAGGAATATCACGTATCAACTACGGTCCAGTCACGAGCATTACAGCTCTTTGTTCGCATCCTCCAACAGACGAGGAACGTGCATGGATGAGCAGACTACGCGAGCGGGTTGAGATGAGGAAGGCTCAACAAAAATCTCGAGATGTAGAGAAGCTATTGAGGAAGAGTTCTTTCACAAAGGAGAACGAGATGAGAGAGATTTTTTGGAGCACGGGATCTACTGAACTTCAGTATAAGAAGTCTATGAAGGCGAGAAGAGCAGCGAGGTGTTTCGGTGCTAGCGTTAAGGCCTTTTTCTGCGCATGTTAAGTCTCGACTCGTCCTTCAGCCCAGAGATATTCTGTCTTGCTATTTTAGCGTCGGCGTTTCGAACCCTAGCCCCTTCGGAGTTGGAGGTTGGCGTTCGGACGGTTCTAGCTTAGGGACTATATGAGGCTCACAAGCTAGCGTCTATTTTGGCATTATCATGCAATCTAATTTCTCTTGCTTTTTTCGACAGCTTTACATCTCGATGAATCAGTAGATATTGGCAGCCATAACGGGGAAAGCGTGCCATCGTGTATACGGAAATGCTTTTTGTTGTTAACATCCTGCGAAAGAGCACACAAGTACCAAGCGTGCTGTACAGCAACTAATTTAGAGATGTTGTATGCTAAGAAGATGAACACTTACGTCGGCCAAGCTCCGAATGAATACCACACGTACCCTAAGATAAGCGCCTTTGTACTGTCGAGCGACTGATTATACTACCTACCTTCATGGTGTGCGTACGCGTTTGATCTCACTGAAAGTGGCCCGAACCCAATAAGCTCGTCATAATTAGGCTACCTCTACATCGGAGTTATCGATGGGATCAATTTCGATTGTATTGGAAAAGATTACTTGAAGGTGATCAAGTAAAGGAGCACTGTCAAAGGACAAGGCGTTATCTACTGGGACGATGACTAAGCATGACGAAACCGCCTGGGGTTATCTGAAACTGTCCCGTCTATCCATCGTTTGCATAGGTATTCGAATGGTGTGGTAGATCTCCGACAATAAAATTCTCGAGCTTCGGACCCAAAGTTCTCCACAATACCGTCAACCCAACTGCAGCTCCCATGATAGCTGCGTGTTCCGAAATGGTGTAGACAAACCCAAGGTCCCCAGCGACCTCTCTCAGAAAGTGGCCTACTTAAACCAAATGTCCAAAAAGCGAGCTCGATCGCCATCTTCCCCTTCGCATCCCTTCGTATTTCAATCAGATTCTATAGAAGATCGATCATCCAAATTCACCGCAGTCTATTCACCCACGCTATCAGCACAAGAGCTCCAAGCACTCCCAGAATGTAAAGGGGCAACGCATCTGATAGCAGCGTGGAGGAAACCAAGCGCACAGCGAACGCTAAACTCACAGCCCATACTTGAGACTGGCTACGACGATGATGGCGAGAAGTATGGCGGGAAGACTGTGGAAAAGGTGCTAGTTGGTATGAGCGTGGAGGGCGCAGTAGTCGTGGCGAGGTGGTATGGTGGCGTGATGCTCGGTCCTGTGCGTTTTGATCACATTAGGAACTGCGCTGGTCAAGCTGTCCGCCGTTGGAAGGCATCGGAGAATGAAGGCGAGGCTAAGAAGGCGAGATTCGAAACCGAAGGAAAGGACAAAGCCCAGCTGATTAAGGTCCTCCATGAAAGGGACCAAAGTATTGTGGTCCTGAGGGAGCTACTGGCAGAAAAGACGCAGCCTGCGATGTCGTCCCAGAGCGGTGGCGCTGTGGGGGGTACGAAGTTGCCTGACTACGAGACCCTACCTTTGGCTACGCTCCAGAAGCTGGAAATGGTAAGAGATAAAACTATTGGCTGGGTGTTACGCGAGATTGAGAAGGCTGAGGGAATGAAGAAGGACCAGGATGCGACTGCATCGACAGATTTATCTCCGAAAGCCCAGCTGGATGATGTTAGCGCACCTGTTAAGCAATCTATCGCAATTGATCATAGTGACACGAGGGAAGGTCGGTAGCAGTATCATGCAGCTCCACAGGAAGGCTCCAAATCTCGGCTGAACAGCCCTCCTAGCCTGCAGAACAGGGACTTGGCTATTCCTAGCCTCAGATCTCGAAAGTTACACCACTGGAACCCAGTGTCATGGCAGCTTGGCTCGCTGTTAGGCACATTGTACTAGAGAAAAAGGAACTTCATATGACAATGGACACTTCGGCCCTGCGATCGATGTTTGTTTGACAGCCATTATCTACCTCTGGTAGTTCAGAAAGCTATCCACCGACCTACTGTGATCACAAGCCACGCGGTCTTCCACGCTTGGGACGCTCTAAAGAATGGCGTTTCAGTACTCAATCATCGCCTGCAAGACTGACACTGCGACGGGGGACGTAGCTCCTACGCTATTGCATCTCAGCTTTGACGCCTGCGGGAAGCATGCTGCTGACTATCAGGGCATGAAAGCGAGTGATCAAGAAGTGAGCTATGTTGTTGGGGGTCGGGAGCTTCTTTTTCGTTGATATGTACTTGCTCCCTTACTCCTCTGAAGTCAACCTAAGCTAGCGAAGTCGTGGTTACTGTTTGCTGGTTATCATCTCACTTCGAGCTTCCAAGCATCGGCAGGCCTCAGACAAGGTCTATTGTTACTTCTCCTTTGATGTCACAAGCCGTTGAAGTATGACAATAGCCTTTCGAACGGACAATGAACCTTTCACAATGGCAGCATATCAACTCATACAAAAACCTCTCGTTCTACCTTTACTTCGATCCGATACTCGTGATAAGTCAACCAACACTGAAGTTTGAGCTCTCCGTCGAGATTCCCAGACTAACAGCACCGCTCCTAACGATGTCTAGTCACTCATCAGACTCAGTGACGATGGCCGACACTCCAACCACAGCCACAAGTCTCGATACTCAAGAGTATGCCATGCAAGCAAGCCAAGTCATGGACTCAATTACAACCAAGCTCGGGAAGAAGCGCAATCGCCTCCCCAGAAACAATGTCTGCCGAATTTGCGAACAGCGCTTCACTAATAGCTCGGCTTTGCTGCGTCATGTACGCTGTGATCATCCGGAGACTAAGCCATTCGAGTGTGTTGAATGCGGCAACAGGTATGAGCGCAAGCTTGCTTTTGAGAGCCATGTCAGGAGGCATGGGGCCGAACGGACATCTATCGCTGGTATGGCTCATGGAGCGAATCATGCGGCTGCTGGAAATGGGGTCGAGCATCATAGCGTTGCTGAGGATAGTGACGGACCGAGTTATGTTGTTGCTGGGAGGGAATTGCTGTCTTAGTTGCAAGTCTGCCTAGATCATTGTCCTTCGATGGAAGTATAGAGAAGCCAAAGAACCATGAGTTGAAGGTAGGTACCGACCACCAAAAAAAACATTTTAGCAAGCTCGAAATAATTGATGTGATGATCTTCAAACTTCACTTAATCTGTTTTAGTATCTCCTATCAGGAAAAGACATTGTTGAGTCGATGTTTGAAAAGTATGACCGGTACGGCAGAAGACTAAACACAATGTCAATATTGAACATCACTTTCGCTATCATCCGCCTACTCTTCGGGCGCTCCGTAGCACCGATGGACGTGATAAGGTTGCACAGCATGTCGTTACACAAGCAGGTACGGCGAGCTTTGTTATGCTGGGACGGGTTGTTGTCTCACTGGTAATATCTGGTCTATTGACCTTAATATAAGATAGCACGTTAGCCTCAACTGCTCCAATTGACATGTTGCGTGTTGCACAAAGAATGTTCATTGTACTATCAATTTCCATGTTGTACAATGATAATCTAACACATGAGCAATATGATCCATGGTGAGACTGGATATCGAGTCAGGTGCCTAACAAAGCTTTCTTTCGTTCGACAATGAGCATTCCATCATGAGCATATCTGACCGCTGCTGACCTGTGTCCTATATAACTACTATCCACGATTATATCTAGACCAGGCCTTGCCATCTCCACAACATCCTACAACACTCCCACAACTGTTCGCGACAGATCACCACTGTACAGCCATGGCCCCACGCCGCTCCGCCACATTCATGTCTCCCAAACCAGGCACGTGCGGAATACCAGACACTGCGTACGAACAAGAGAAGTGCTGGGATCTCGAGAGAAACATGACCCTCCTAGAAATGCGTATCCGAGACCAAAGCAACAGCATGCTCACATCCGCAAACTCGCCTGCGAGAAAACCCACCAAGGAGCTAAAGTACACTTGCAAAGTATGCTCCGAACGCTTCGATCATCGTGGAAAGTTTAATCTACATCAGAGGGATGCGCATCCTGATGTGCCTGCTGAACCCAAGCCATTCGTTTGCGGTCAGTGTGGTTGTGGGTATAGGAATAAGGGCGAGCTTAAGAAGCATGAGGAGAGACATCCGAGTGATTACCAAGGTATGAATAGGAACAGGAAGAGTGAGGTAACGAGCTATGCTATTGCTGGGCGGGAGCTTCTTTCGTAGTAGTCTTGGTCTAAGATAGGAGACACATAGTTGTGTGACTTGCGTATAGAAAACGAACAGTTCAACAAGCACACCCCTTTTCAAGTCTTCGCTCACGTACAATAGAGAGAAGAAAGGCAGGATCACTCCGTTCAACCACGAATCATTTCTAGCTGTACCTCGATATTCCTTGCTGAGACCGACACTGTCCAGTTTATGATGTTCAGCAGCTGAGGTCTCAAGCCTTGATATAGACAGATAGTAATCGGGATTGCGTCCAAGAGTCTCATTGACTATGGAGCCTGGCACACGGGATCTAGAAACTTGTCCGAAGTGAGACATAGGATGAGACACGTGATTCAATATCGACGATCTAGATCCATGACACTGTTGAAGATTCCCGTGACTACCCAATACCGAGCAGCCAAGAACAGTGTTTGACCAAGGGGTAAACAAAATCAACGAGTGGTTGAAGGCTAATTTGAACTGCCCGGCATTCGAATCTGGAGTTCTTGAAATCTCGATGTGGGCCAACGTTACATGGTGAAGGATGTCGTAGATATATGAACACTCGATTATATCGGCTGTTAATATGCTTCTCTAGGAAATATGATTGGCAGGTGGAGCGTTGCAATATCTTGTCAACGTTTGTCAGCTACAGTCATGCATGACATGGGGAGACGGGCTTCAATCTAGGGTTAGGGCTCAATCATGAGCGAGGAAGGTTTGCCGAAGCAAAACGGGCGCTAGTAGGGGCTCGAGACATCTTATGCTGCGCTCCTGTGTAATCGAGATCTCTCCTTTTATAGTACTATGGAGTGAGCGCTGGTTGTATAGTGCATTGATAGTCCATGAGCAGAGATTGCTGTGTGAAGCTAGAGCTGACATGGCGATCTGCTCTGTGGCAGCATGTCCCTAAGTATGTACCAGTACCATAAACCGGCTAGCTTGCTATCCCTTTGACATCATGGACTACACCGAGCCCATAGAAGCCTCTGAGGCAAGTGCTGCAATCATTGTAAAGGCCGACGAGGTTGACGAAGCTGGAGCGGACATATCCACCATCTCCCCCAACGACGCATCAGCATCAGACTTCAACGCCCGAATCGAGTCCAGAAGAGCCCAGGATGCACAAGCAGGAGGAAGCCCTAAAATCCTTGCCAACGCTGTACCCAGTCCTCCCAAACCTATTGCCCGTCCTGTTCTCCGTCGAGAAGGTTCATCGCCTGCCCCACCTCAGCAACCTCCGCCCAATCCACCACAGTCACACGACCAGCCAAGCAATCCAACAGACTCGCTGAGCTTGCTCCAATTGAAGAGACTAGTCACAGATCTACCGAAGTTGGAACCCACCGCCTACGCGTACGACTACTCAGAGACAAGATCATTCCCTGAAGAGCTGGAAGAATGGTTTTCATATACGGAGGAGGAAAGATACATGCTTTTAAGGGCAAAGGGAACGTTCAACGACAAATGGGAGCAAGCGCAAGCTGAGCAGCCGGATCCGTCAGATAGAGCTTTAGAATGGACGGATGTGGAAACAGAAAGTCGGGAAAGCTTCGTCATGGGGGCTCTCAAGGCATTGGACAATTCTGACATCTCTTCGAGACTTAAGAGTCTGGAATGTATATCGTATATCGCGCTTGGGGTCTGGGGGAACACTGCTGGGTTGGATACGGCAGACCAGGAGTCCGATCTTAGTCCTGCTGACATTGAATGGGTGGGTTCTCAACAGACAAAACCCAAGCTTCAGCTCAAGTGGATTGCCAACGGGACAAGGATGCTCGGCAGGCATGGCGCTGTTCAGAAGTTGCTTGACGTGCTCAAAAGATTATGGGAAAGCGAACAGTCAGTCAGTCCACTGCTCTCTTCCGTCCGTCCCCTTCGTTTCCCCCACACCAGCTAATGTTCGTATTTTAGAGAGGCAGAAGGCTCATTTGATGGACCGTCATCGCAAGATGAAAAGTCATCGTCCTTGCGGTTTCTCAAGCAAATCGAAGTGAATCAGACTCTCACTTCACTATACTTGCTTGCTGAGTCCAGTCGATGGCAACACTCAAAGCAAGAAGGTACAGTCATACGAGACGCTTTTGGTACGTCAAACTCAATTTAGCACTGAACACCTGAAGAATGGCTGATTTCCATGACTGTAGCTGGCCTGAAGCCAAGCATTCTGCTTGTATTGACCCAAATCATGGCGAAGCTCCGCTGGGACGAAGCCTCACATATCCCGCTACCAAAAGTACGTACCGATCAGTAAATATTTAGGATCATGAGCTTACATAGATTCGCAAGGTACTACTCCTATTTTGGAAGACAGTACTTCTGCTCTTCGGCAATATACACGATGTAGAGGAGAGCAAAGCCGCGCTGAGGGAGAAGAGCGATCTTGGTGCGGAAGAGCAGGATAAAACCATCATTACTGCATCACCCTTGGACTACCATCTATTCCGCCAAGAGATCACATCAAAATATCCTGCCTACTGCCCCCCTCCACCATTGGTGCCAATAGAGCTAGAAAACAATTCAATCTTACCTCCTCTGCCTAACCACCCCAGCCGCCAACCAAGCCACGAAAATCTTCAAGCTACGGCAGGAGCAAATCTTAATAATAGAGGCGGCTCGATATTCAATCAGCCGGTGCATATCTCGACGCCGGCGCCATCCCCACCACCATCACCAGCTGGACCTGGAGGGAAAGGTGGGAAGAAGCAGAATTACCAGACTAACCAGAATTTTCCTTTTCTGTACCCTCCGTTGGATGATACAAGTAACGAGATCGGCGGTAAAGGCAACACCGGGCTGCAAGACCAGCTTGTAGGCAGGCGATGGGAAGGTAGTGATGTGCCAACTTCCATACTCGAGGCTGGACAATTGTTTGCGAGTAGAATGAGAATGACACGATCGATACGGCAACTATGGGATGTTCGGGAGAAGTTCATTAAATATGAGAGAGGCTGGAATGACGATTTCAAGGATGACGATCGATGTTCCCACGAAGACTCTGACTTTGAAGGCGAGGAAGACGAGGCAGAGGAGGCTGATGAAAGGCTTGAAGACGAACTCAAAGAGCATCGCAAAGCGGAGGAACCTGATGATGAGAAGGAGACGGACAATGAAATCGTCCAGAAACGTTTAGATGCTGTCAACGATTTCTATGTGGGTTAGCCTAGCATCAATGAGCTCATGTGGCTAATTAGCTCTCTAGCGCGATACTTTACCGCATCTCCAGTCTGTGGTCATGGTCCTCTGGAGGGCATTGTTTAGCAACGTGTCAGCCCTAGTGGCTCAGAACGGCCAGAACGGGATGCCGAATGGAATCTCATTTGGGGAAGAAGGCGATGCTCCAGGTAGGAAGAGGACTAACCCGAATTCGTCAGCAAATATCAATGGTTTGGCAAATGGCCAGCTTTCAGAAAATGAGGATGGCACAGACCCTGCGGTCGAAGAGTTGAACGCAGTGCGATCAAGGGAGATCATATCGAAAGCTGTTTCCGGGGTGCTCCTGATGCTACTGAAATGGTTCAAACTGTCACGTGAGTTGCCTGATGCTTGTTAAATAATTGTTGCAGCCTCACTGACCTTCTCGAAGATATTCTCAAATACGAATACTTTGGCCAGCTCCTTCTTGATGCCAATTACCTACCTCTGATCCTCAAATACTTTGCCCATCAAGACGTCGATCGAGCGGTCGATCAACGGAATGATCGCGAAGATCTTGAGTAAGTTGGATAGCGTCCATTACACTTTACCATGCTAATAACCCACAGCTTCTTTTACTTCTGCTATCTCAACTCGAAACATCCTCCCACCTCACCGCCGCAGCCTGCTCTCTCCTCGTCAACATCCAGCGAAGATGAAGCCGCACCACCTCCAATTCGCAAGCATCGCCACAGCCGAACGTCACAATCTCCGCCACACTCTCCTCCACCGCCCGCCGCGCCTCGACCTGAGGTCGACGAACTCGGCTACCCTACCACGGCTTTGCCTCAAACCCCAATAACGAATTACGCTCCTCGTTTCTTTCTCACAAATATCAACCTTTTGCGCATCCTTCAGAAAATCACTAAACGAAAAACACATCGTGCTTTATTACTCGTGCAGTACAAATCCAGCACTATCTTGCGTAAGGCATTGAAGATACCCCAACCCGAATTGCGTCTGTATACCCTCAAGTTGTTCAAATCGCAAGTTCCTTACTGTGGTCGCAAGTGGCGACAAACGAACATGCGAGTCATTACGGCAATCTATTTGCACTGCAGACCCGAACTAAGGGATGAGTGGCTATGTGGCGGCGACGTAGACGGGGTCGTCGAGGAAGCCGTGCCACTAGAGCAAGCTGGGAGGAGTCTCGTCCACTGGTGGCATCTTAGAGAATTCCGAGCAGCGATGGAGGGCACGAAGGAAGGAGAGGGGAAGATTGGAGTTGGAGGTGAAGAAGGGGCGGAGGAGTATGACTTCTTTTCTAGAGAACTCGAAAAGATGGGCTGGGGCTTGGGCGGTGTTGGTAGCATGGAGGAAGAGGAAGCTGGTGGCGGACCAGAGGGAGCACCGGGTGGAGGGATAGAGTTTGAGGGCGGACCACTAGCGATGGAGGGATGGGCATGAGCTCGTCACTGATGTTACAGTCCATAGTAAAAAATGTTGATGAAGTCGTCGAGCATGAGTTGTGCCTGGACGATACTTGCCTCAAATATTCATGAACATACTACAAAAGTCTGTGTTGTTCTCTTCTTAACAAATCCCAGGCCTGCATGGTATTAAATGACAATCTCCCAAAAGTAAGCTCCCGTTACAGAAACAGGAATTATTTGGCCTATGATATTGATACAATGGTGCATGTTTTCTCTTGGGGATAATCATATGCCAAGGAAATAGCCGCACCAATAATGTGAATCTTCAGCTGACCTAGCACCACCCCAGCACAATTAGAGCTCGAATCCTCATCTGTACAGAGGAATTGTTCGCACATCTTTGTCTATAAAAAGGCATGCGGAAGTTGGCAGCAATATGATTAATATATCTGATAAGTGGTCAGAAGGGCTCGCCAACAATAGAAAAGAGTCCATGATCCCTGGACGGGCTCCATAGTTCTACGACTCCAGAGCGGGACCTTAAATTAGTAGCCTACCACCACCAAGTCCTTCCAGGCCCACCACTATCTAGCTTCCTCATAGAAATGGGGGGTCCCCCGCGTTGCCTCACGGCTGTCTAGCCATACAGAAAGCGAGGGGCTACCTGAAGGGCCGATCAACGGTGTAAGATGGTGGGTGAGAGGCGTAATAGGTGTGTTGGGAGTTCTTCGGGCGGCTGCAGGCTCCGCGTCCTGGGATCCTTCCGGAATCGCAAGCATTCCCTCTTTTGTTCTTGACGAGAAGGGCTTGCATTAGAACTAAGGTGCATAGCGCTATTTAGAGGGCAGTCGCTCCCGCTGTCAAGCACGCTAAGCACGCTAAGCTCGCTAAGGAGACCCTTAGATTTTCCGGCACCCAGCCCAACGAGCTTCATCCAACGTCTTGCCAATGATGTCTGCAACGAAAAGCCATCTGACAGCTGACCCTTGCCCGTCCTTATCGTCCACAGGTGGTGCACTGAAAGGTTCAAGACGGGATTGCACCAGATGACGGACACCGGTCTGCTGGAGCGGAACGCTCCCTCTGCCGTCTTCGATAAACGAGTGATTAAAGCATGGGCATCTTAGCCCTAGGCGACGCTACGAGTTTCCATAATTTCGTCTGCAGTTAGAGACTGTCGTCCCGTCCGATTTGTAAGAGTGCATCTTGCCCATTGATTCTGCATAATAAAGGCATTCTGGTGTAAGGGGTACCTTGGAAGGACAATCATCTGTGCTCTTACGGTACAGTCCTGCACTGCGCGAATACTCTTTCGAGAGCCAATCTGCACTTAGCTTCTCATGCCCTTGCTTGGACGGTACAAAGATCCATGAAATTAGATCCTATATTCCTCCTTTTTCCCCTTGATCATTTTCAAAAGTCAAGTCTCTATTGTTGCGCCATTTATAGCATGCTTTATTAAAGATTTTACTGAAAATATTCTGCATCTCTGGGTCCTTGGCAAGTCGTGGCTGGTTCCACGAAAGAACCTACCTGTTTAGGCCAAGCCTTGAACAATCTACAGAAACCCTACTGCGGCCCCCGCTCTCTCACGTCTAATCTGACATGCATCTAGTCGGACTTAGGAACCAATGCTTGCCATGGGATAACAAAGCGTCGATGAATTAAGCCAGGACCAGGCTGAGAGCTGCGCCCGTCCGAACGAGATGGTCGGTCTCCCCCTCTCCAGATATCTAAACCCAACCCTGCTCCCCTTGCTCTGTATCTCAACGCCGCTTGACGGAAGTTGACAGAGTCCGGTATGTTCATACTTTGTGTCGCGCTGAGTTTTGGAGTCACAATCTTAGCACAACGTCCACAGAATGCCTCAATTTGTGATTACTACGCGGAGTTGCTCTACGGAAGCAACACCAGCCAAACCCAGTACCAACTCACGCAGAAGATCATCACGCTAGCCTTCGCTGGCGCTCCGCCAGGCTCTACGAACATATCGTCCGACTTAACGGGAATCCTCAACCCGGGCACCTTTCCATACCAAGGCACGAAGCTTGGTGTGAATCTCCTGCCCTGGTTCAATGGTTCGATCGACTCGACGAATCTGAACAACCAGGCCGCATCACTCAATTGGCTTGATGGCGGAGGACTTGATCCTCTCTACGCTTTTATCAATGGCTCTACGGATGTGCCGACGATGCAAAGTTCTACGAACCAATAGTGCGTCCATCCTCGCAAATATTTCCCTTTCATTCCTGTAACCCACCGATTGACAAACCATCTTATCCAGCCGCCTCTTTACTCACATTTACGAAGCCTCCACCGGCGTCTTTGACTGCTCCGACCCCGCCATACCTCCTCCTATCCCCAACAGCGCTCCCCCGCCCCCTAACCTCGCGTATGTGCACAAGTTCATGAATCTCAACCAAACCGACATTGGGCACTTCATCGCCCAAACGACACTAGCGGCCCAACATTACGGCTTCTCGCAGAATGATGCCAGTACCATTAACACGCAATTGAATTCCGTCTACAACGTAGCCTGCGGTCCGCCAATTACACAAGGCTCACAGCAAGTGCTCTCAAGTTTGTGCATGGCAGACACTTGCCCGCTCGCCCTGGACCCGGATTGCGCCGCTTATGTCAACCTATCAGCCTCCGGTGTCGCAAACGCCGCTTCACCGAGTGTCAGCGCTATACCCACCCACTTCATCCCAACCCTCGTATCCCTCTCCCCCACAACATCCTCCTCCAGCAACTCCAACACCACCCCCTCCTCCTCCACCACCTCCTCCTCCTCCACCCTCTCCCCCGGCGCCATAGCCGGCATAGCAATAGCCTCCGCCGCCGTCCTCCTCGCCTTCCTCCTCGCCCTAATCTACATCCTCCGCAAGCGAAAAACAATCCACATGCTCGCCCCCCCACCCCCCACCTCCGCTTACGGGACCACGAGCTCCGAGCTCGCGAGTCCGCCGAGCGAGCAGAAAGATCCGCGCAGTCTTACGAGCAGTCCTATGGGGAGTCCGGGGTTTGTGGGACAGTTTCCGGACGGACTGGGGCTGGGGCAGGGACAGATGGGCATGCAGCAGATGGAGGGGCTGGAGGTTGGGAGGGAGCCGGTTGAGATGGATGCGAGGGGGAAGAAGGAGGGGAGGGGACTGGGAGTGGGAGTGGGATAGGAAGGGGGTGGGATTTTGTAGGGGTGTGGTTGGTGGAGAAGGGAGGTAACAGATTATTGTTCCGTGTACTACATTTTGAAGAGGCTGGGTTTGGGTACATGCTGTATATGAGGAAATTGTATAGCGCGATGTTCATGAGTTATTGCTCGGGTTAGGCGGTCTCTTAGGCCAATGCTTTACGCTCGCTTATGATAGTGAGGGTTCGTGTAGCGAAAATGAATAGTTTGACGAAGAAGAATAGTTTTACGAAGAAGCTGAGAAGTGATGAGTAGAAAGAAAGTACGAAATCGTGATTCTAGGGGAAATTCAGAAATAGAGAGAAGTCGAGCAGTGTTGCGCGTTTCCGGTATTTACAGCTAACCTGCTTTTATGCATCAACTCCCCACCCATCCTCTCCTCCCACCACCCACTATCCACTCCCTCCTACCCCCCCTCACGCCCCATCATCACCCCCCCCAACCGCCCCTCCAAGCACACACCGCCCGCCCATTCCCCTCCCCACGAACCCTTATCCTACGCCCACCAATAACCACCACCTCCTCCCTCTCCTTCCCCGCGCCAGGCTCGTCCCTCCAAATCTCACAAGCGTCCCATTGACGAGTGGCGAGGATTAATCTGATAACGCGAGTCGCTTGCGCTAAATCTGATACTTCCATTAGGAGGACTTTAGCGTGGATTTGTAAGGCGATGTGGAGGAGGCGCGGGTAGAATGCGTCGCCGATGGCTGTATCGTTGTTGACATGATTGGATGTGGGGTCGGTGGGGTCGTGGTGGGGTACGAGTGCGCTTTTAGGCTCATAATTCCGCACTGAGCGCGATGTCGTGTTGTTGAATGCGCAGGGCGATATATATGGTGGGTTCGAAACCAATACATCCCACTCACTCTGACCGGCCCATTCTGCGCTATGGTAGTCTGAGAAGATATCTCCGCGATGGAAAGAGAGTTGTTTGTTTGAGATTTGGGGAAGGGAGCCGTTTTTAATGTTGTGGGTTAGGTTTTTCTTGGCGAGGGTTATGGAGTCGGGAGAGATGTCGATGCCTGAGATGTGGAGGGTTGGGTTGTGGGGGGATAGGAGGGCGTGGAGGAGGAGGGGGATGCAGCCTGTGCCGGTGCAGAGGTCGAGGATGCGGAGAGGCTGTTGCGAGGCTCCCGGGTTACTCGTTGTGGTGCTTTTGGGACGGTGTGAGGGCTTTGGAGTGGAGGCGGACCGGAGCAGTGAGGCGAGGTGGGTGGTTATGGTTTCTGTTTCTGGTCTGTCATTTGGGAGGGTCTGATTAGTGGCTATGTCTGGTACGTGTAGGAAAGATATAGGGAAATGCTAACCTAGGTATCAAGACGCCGGGTCTGCAGAGGATCTCAAGGTCGCCGAAGGGTTGGGTGCCGAGGACGTATTGCAGGGGCATCCCCCTTGATCGCTCTAGGCATAATTGGCGGAGTATCACCTGCCATGTAATTATTGGGGATGAAGTTTTGGCAATTTGCAAGGCCTTCTCGCAAAGCCAGCGGAGCTCATTGCGGGCGGAGCTGAGGTCATGGCAAGGGCGGAGTAGGAGGGGTAGGAGGGGATGCTGATGACGGGCATGGCGTAGGAGAGAGTTTGGTAGACGGGGCATTCATGGCCTTGCAGGTTATAGTGCTTGCTGTTGGGCAGCACATACCGCGTTCGAGGGCGCTTGTTCTCTAAGCTACATTGACTGGATATTACGTCAGCGCCAAGCATCATAGTGGACTCAGGTTTGTGCGTTTTGAATATTTGATGGAACACACAATGGAACGGCTCAGATCAAATTCAGAGCAATAGACGACAACGTTGCTACCAAAATATTTTCTCTTCTTAATCTAAAGGTTTCATAGGACTCACGTCCTTGCCCTCATAGCTTCAGAACTTTCAGATAATCAGTCTCAGATCCTTCAGTGCATTTTCCTAGAATCGTGACAGACATTAACAGGATCATTCCTTGCTGCTCGGTCTTCGATCCTACTCAAATCTATTCGTCAGATCTGCAGGATGATTCTTGTCCTCGTTTGCCCTACTGACATAATTATCAGGGACGTATCGTTCAGCATACCCACAATGTAGAACGAAAACAATTCTGCCTTGTGAAGACTTCACTGGAGGCTAAGGAAATCATAAAAAGGATACAGGCATGGACCCGTTTTGATAACTCCGCTTCTGGCTCATCAACTTGAAAGAACAGCTCAAAATCGTTATGTCATATGAACAATATTTGCCTTGACACTCCGAACGTTTCACTCGACAGCACAGCTCTGGAAATTCCAATGTCTTGTTCAATGGCAAGCCTGATAATGGCAAGAATGTGTAGACTGCTACCTTAACTAAGTAAATCAAAAAAGACGGTGCTCCCGTGCTATCTTCCTTCTTCAGCCACACCAGATAATCAAACAGGACCCCTTAACAGAAATATCGAGATTGTATGTCTCAATTGTTGGAACACATCCAGATGCTCCAGCTTAATCGTCCTTTTCAACATCATGCTCCAACACGTACAGACCGATATCCTCATTGAACACATCAAAGGAAATGGGAGGTACACTTTGTATACCGTCTTGCCAGTGTTGGGCGCGTAGGGCGCAAGGAAGACAGCAATACCGCGACTTTTGGCTACGTTGCTGTGTAGCCGATTTATTATAGAGTGGTATAGTACCGGATAATGCTAAAGTTCGCCGTGATCCTGATAAGCAGCGCCGTCTGCTGAGTTCTGGTGGATGTGAAGGTGAGATCAAGAGAGGGAGAAGCTACTGCATGTTGTTGCTGGTAGGAGCTCGAGGGGAGACGGTGCTGGGTATGGATATTTGCAGGAGAACATGAGGGTGGATTTCTGGCATGTTGTTGGAATTAGGTTCGATCGGAGGACAGAGGATGTGGAAGGGAGGACGGCGCCGGATGTCTCGGCTGTGGGCGATGACTGGGGAGGATTAGGGGGTTTCGAAGATGATCATTGATACTATCACATCCTTGCCTCACTAATCTCCACTATCTTCTAAGCCACAATGCGAACATGTCTCGCATACGATATCACAGCTCCAAGCATCAACGCACCCTAACCTGCGCTCAATCAAACCCTGGTTCATTCCCAATGGCCTTGCCCCTACTTCGCGCCAAACTTCCTCAACAGTACATTCTTAACGTTTTCGTGTATCTTCCTGGCAGCGTCGTCGTAGCTCGTCCCTCCCACGCAATCGGGAAGGAATGGCCTGAAATACAGCCCGCGTGGACTAAATAGATCGCCGCACAACTCAAGGATGTGGGCATAGTACGTCTCATAATCGTCCGTATGAAGCTCGAGCTCCAGGTCCTTGTCAGGCCAGAGGAGTTTCATATCGGTGTCAAGGTTTTGACCGAAGGTTGGGGGAAGTTGCGAGAGGGGCATGATGTAGGTGGGGTGCGAGGTGGATGATTTGTTCGGATAGAAGTGGTAGGGTACGATCAATTCAATTAGGGGATCTTCGTGGGTTTACTGTACTGAGAAAGGAGTTAGAGATCAGGGATGGTAGCTGGAAGCTGTTGGAGTGTGTCTGATGGTGAAGGATAACATTTGGAAAGAGGGGTTGTGAAGGGTGATGTGATGTGAATGCAGCTTCCCGGGCCACGTCTCGAACTTGTGGCCGCCAGTACCCGGATCGCCTGCATTAGGTAGCATTGTGCATGGACGAATAAGCTCGGTCCAAGGGTACAAGGCGTGGTTCTCGAAAGCGCTGGAGACGCCCACGTGAGACTATTCGCAACAGTATGCTTCCGCAAGTGAAGGAAGACCTTATTAAGTCCAAGCATGGAACTTCAACCATGCCGTCCACTATACTGGGTTGTAGGATTGTGTATTCAGGATGGTTGAGGAGTGCTTGGAGACCAGAGGCTGATGTGCAAGGAATGGTAGAAACTAATACTCAGCCATGAGCATGCTAGCATACCTGTGCACTCAGATCCTAGCCATCGCCAACGACGTCGGCTTGTCATTCGTCCCTTCCCTGAGTCCACTTAGGCAGGCGTGCTATGAGAGGTGCTACAAGTACGCAGGATTCTCATTGTAAGATTCCCAAGCTGCAAAATCATTCTCTCTGTGGCAGCAATAGTCAGCGAGGAGTTATTACATATAGCCCTCATTGCTGTTGGGCGCTTTCCCTAACTCATTCTTCGCAATTGAGCAGTAATTACCGCTCCGAGAAGGATCTAATTGGATGGCCGCTATCATTCGGACATTGTAATTGGAGAAAGTGCCAATACAATAGAATAGTAATCACTTGGATAGGGTACTCCACCTCTTAGAGAAGGAGTAACCTTTCCGAAATAGTGATCTGTGAAGGATTGGGCAACTGAGTGCTAAGAGTATTACCCGACAGGTGGGCTCTGTAGCTTGACAGTGCTCATTTCCGTCAAAGAAGGGCATCTCGACGCCTTATATATGGTTGCTGTCTCCTGCCGGTGGGAAAATATGAAGCTGCTATCAGAACACGGATACGAGTCGATAAGAAACGAATGGTTCTACCACGGTGTTGTGAAGGGGCTCTGTGCAGGACCAGTCATGAATGGCTTGCATGCTCAGGAGGCCTGAGGACTGTCGTAGAACTATTACTTGCGAGGGGTGCAAAGACAGATATCCAAGACTACCCTCGATGCTCGCCACTGGATATCGCCAGGGATGAGAGAATTAGAGACCTTCTAGACCCTAAGTAGCTGAAGGAAGGAAGCGAGACTCATGGCATGGCTCAATGTTCGGCTGAGGTACGTATTTACCTATTGCTGGAGCATAATCAGCCGTTGTTGAGCATACATTTGACATTGATTTTGTGTGGGCGCTTGAATGTATCAGGGTGTGATTCTATTATGGTTTATCTAAGCGTGGCGTACCTCAAGACTGTAGGCTCTCTGTTACATAAAGGCTCAGAACAGCAATAAACATTGTTATGTCGACATACCAACTTACTCGATTGACACCATCTAAGCTCGCCTAGTGTGTAGCTCAAGCCTTCGCCTGCACTTTATCAAACCCTGACCACACTGCACGTAACCCAAGACATGGACCTTGTGGCAGGCGTGCGCAAAGAAGGCAGTCGGTACGTGTGCTCTCAACCCACCCTCTCAACCTACTAACAAATCTGTTTCACCAGCGGCGGCCGCGGCGACTTCAAAGTACACTGCCCTCCCCACCTCCACCACAACCCAATTACCAGCTAACACCCCCACCAGTGGGAAGATGTCCAATCCTCCCAACACCGCGAGAACTACCTCGGCCACTCCCTCATGGCCCCAGTCGGCCGCTGGCAAAAGAACAAAGACCTATCCTGGTACGCGAAAGCCGACACCTCGCCCGCCGCCCTCACAGCCGCCGAGCAGCGCAAGGAAGAGATTCGCAAGATTAAGGAGGCAGAGGAGAGTGCGTTGAGTGAGGCGTTGGGGTATGGGCCTACGATCAGTAAGAATGCGAATGAGACACCGATTGGGAAGAAGGAGGTTGAGAGGGCGATTAGGGAGACGGCTGAGGGTGAGGAGGAGGATGGGGCGAAGGGTGTGGGGTTTGAGCGTTTTGAGGGAGTGGCTGCGGGAGGGAGAGGGGAGGAGAGGGAGGTGCTTGGTGGGGTTGGGCTTGAGGTTGGTAGTGGAGATGGTATGAGGTTGAAGACGAGAGATGGAGAAGGGAGGAAGGAGAAGAGGAGAAGGAGGAGTGGGAGTCGAGATCGGAGTAGGGAGAGGAGACATCGGAGGCATACACATGATGATGACAGATCACATCAGAGGCACAGGTCGAGGGACCGGTCACGGCATAGGTCGCGAGACGGGCGTTCGTATCGACGAGAGCGGTCTAGGAGCTACGAGAGGAGGAGAGGTGATGATAAGCTGCCGCGACGGACGAGGGAACGGAGCTATTCGCCTGATCCACGCAGACGGCGACACCACTCTAGCGACCGAAATCACAATTACAGACCATGAAATGAGTTTCGCCAACGTGCGCAAACCTTGCGTTCCGGCTACTGGAGGAGATCGTATGGTGCCCCAGGCACAATCAAATAGATCGAAACGTTGTACAATAGTACGTTTCAATGGACTGGACTCCAACCTCATGGCTTACACCTTGATCAGGAGACCTGCAAAGGGGACTCACTAAGTTACGTCAGGGCAAAAGTTTAGAGAAGGTAAAGATTGACTCTGACGCTGTGGACGCTTGAGCTTCTGACTTCTGGGTGAGACTCTGCATCACAGGCTATCATGACTCGTACAACGCTCACCTACCCATCGAGATCATTCCATGTCCGGGTTACATTCCCCGTGAGCGGTGTATCTCCTAAGGGTATCCACATTATGTAATTTCAACTGGCCGCTATCTACAACATGACTCTTGCAGTGCTCAAGTCCTTCCCCACCTTCTCCAAAATCTCCAAGTACCTTCCTCGCCGCTCCTTCTTCCACCCCTACCCTTCACTCTCCAAAAGTAAACAGGCACACCTGCAGCTACAAAAGCCACAACAACAAGCGTTTGCTCCGGTTTTGCAAATATCGCCCTGCTTAATAGAAACAACGAAACGCAGCAAAAGATGATCGGCGTGCTGATCCAAGTCCTATAGGGTCGCTCCAGATAAGGCTCCCTGATTCGTAGTATGATTAGACCAAGAACGGTCACGAAGTAGAACGTGTAGCCCGCGACGCCGTAGAAAGTGATAAGGGTGCCGAACTCGCCGACGACTATGTATGCCGCAGTGAGGACGGCATTGAAAACCATAGCATTGATTGGAGTGAAACCAAAACCGCCATTGTTGTCACCCATTAGTCTGGTCACAGCTTTGCGAGCCCATGACTTCCTCTGCAACCGATTGGTGGGCTCTCCCATGCCAGGCATACCGATATGTCCTAAGAGGCTGGGCAAAAAACCTTCTTTGCCTGCTGCGTAGACTAGACGACCACTGGTGAACGTCGTCGCATTCAGAGCGCCCAAACAGCTGCCAGCAACAATGATGGCAAGGACCAAAGATCCGACACGACCGAAGACCACAGAGCCGAAGTGGACAGCGATGGTGTTGGAGGATTGGATGACTGATACTGGCAGGACGAAAATATAAGCGACACTAGCAAAAAGGTAAGATATGATAACAAGCGGCATAGCGGTATGGATGACGCGTGGGAGGTCGCGGTGAGGGTAGAGAAACTCGCCAACAACATAGTTGGTGTTGTCCCAGCCATCAAATGCCCACAAGCCGGCGTAGAGTGCGACGGCCCAGTTAGAAGGGTCGGTGCTGGTACCGTCAAACCAGCCTATAGTCTTCCAGTCCGAATTTGGTTGGCCGTGCCAAGTGAAGCCAGTAGCTGCAACAACGATACCCGTGATGGTGATGCCGAAGAGGGCAATAAACTTGAAGAACATGAATATGTCACCCATCCGAGTACCCAGCTTCGTAGAAATGCAATTCAGTACCACCACCGACGCCATACCTGCCAACGCCACGCCCTTGTTGATCCATGCGTTTGCACTCTGAGCGTCTGCCCCCACAGCTGCGCGAACCACGTATTCTCCGAATATGATGGCGATGATCGCTGCAGATCCAGGCTTCAGTACGAATACCGCACACCATGTGAAGAGGAAGCCAGCCCATTCACCGAATATCTTGCTCAAATATGCTTGAGCGCCTCCGTTCAACGGTATAGCCCCTCCCAGCTCTGCGTAGCTTGCTGCTCCTGTCCATGCTAGTACACCCGCTACCGTCCATATCACAAGCGATGCCCCATAAGATCCCGCGTTTATATTGACTTGCGCCGGTGACGAGAATATGCCCGAGCCGATGATGAGACCAACGATTAGGGAGAGACCGTTGAGGTAGGTTAAAGACTTGTGCTTCTCGAGAGAAGCGCCGTTGAGATCTAGAGGCCCTGAACTTGGGTCACCGAGTGCTGAATATCCAGTAGCTGTAGAGGAGAGGGGAAAGAGGTTCGAGGCGAAGTCGAAGACAGAGGAAACTGAATAGGAGCGGCTGTGTGGGCTTGGGCGGCTGTTCACTGGGTTGGAAGCTGACAGAGGGTCGTCGTTCGAGAGGGATTGCTTTCGAGAGGACGATATGCCAGATGGAGAGGAAGATCGGGAGCTGTGCGAAACGTTTGCATCTGAGGAAGCAAGACTTGCTAGTTCCAGTGAGTCTCGAGGTGCAGCGAGGTTCGAGTATTGCATGCGGGACATCGCCACCATGTACAAGTCTGGTTATTGGTCTGTCCTTACAATCATGTTGTCTGTGTATGCCCCGACACGTAGCGACGAGAAGTAACAACACGAAGAGCGCTGCAATCTCTGAACGTAGTCATGGAAGTCACATTGGAGACGATCTTGAAGCGGAAGTTGGTTACACCTGCCGCATGCGGTTAGTTTGGCAGAGGCGATGTATTGACGTCCTCCGTTTACAGATCCTGGTATTCAGATATCCAATCCCATCACGATTTTGCACGGCCCTGCACGACAAATGAGAAGTCTCTACTGGACACGGAGATGCTTTCGACCTTCGCGCATTCAGAAACTTGACGACAACTCACAAGCAATCCGTTTCCTAAAGGTACAGAGATATGCAAGTCGACACTCGACTCCAGGTTTTAGTGCTGGTGGGCTCGCTGGTGCCAAACCCAGACCCTTCAAAAGCAGATCGCCAGCTTTCGATACAAGCAAGTCATCTGATGCACCACCTAAGCCTGCCGAACAGCGGAATACAGAAAGTCCTAGCGATTTCAACGCTCCGAAAAGGTTTCGTATAGGACCGGGAAAACTCATCCTCATCTCTATTCTTGGCTACATAGGCTACAAAGTCTATACGTGGCAGACAGATCCATACAGATCTCTGATATTGAATCCTAAATTCTTCACTCCCTTCATCCTTGAAAATAGAGACAAAGTGTCATCCACCAGCGCTATCCTCAATCTTCTTTCTGTACCACTAGGTCAAAACACAGACAATGTCTCTGAAGCGTGGAAGACGGGAATCTGGAGCGTACAGGTCATGCAACCAGAGTTGCAGATAGCTAGATCGTATACGCCACTTCCGCCCCTAGAGGATGCAGAGCCCGAACGGCTGAGATTGTTTGTTCGCCAAGAACCTCAAGGCGAGGTATCTACTTTCTTACACAAGATCAGCCGAGGTACTGTTGTCCATCTACGCGGACCGCATCTCGAGTATGAGGTTCCACAAGACATGGATGAGGTTCTTTTCATAGCAGGTGGTACCGGCATAGCTCCTGCACTGCAACTTGCACACACTCTATTCAAGTACCGGGTATCAACTCTGAAAGATGGCCCAAAATTACGCATTCTATGGGCGAATAGGCGGCGAGAAGATTCGTATAAGGGTCTAGAGCCACAGCAGCCGCGCGAAACAGTGATTCCGACACTACGAGGCCTTACTAGCAGGTGGCAAGGAGACGCAAAGGCCAAGTCTAAAGAAGTGCGAGAAAATGTTTCTGCTCCTACGACCCAGTCACAATCAGCTCTGGTCGAGGAAGTTGAGTCTCTGAAAGTAAAACACGCTGGCAAAGTCAATGTGGATTACTTTGTTGACGAGAACAATTCCTACATCACGGAGAATGTATTGAGGAAGCATCTAGGTAGCATGGAACAAAGCTTGGGGCAAACGGCGGAAGATCAGCCCACAAACAGCAAGAGGGTCATCCTGATCTCCGGACCAGAAGGCTTTATAAATTTCTATGCTGGTCCAAAGTTCATGAAGGGCGGGAAAGAAGAGCAGGGTCCTCTACGTGGTGTCCTCGGGAAGATTGACCTTACAGGCTGGGATGTCTGGAAGTTATGATTCTATCAGCATTGTCATCATCGAGTGCGGCATGGAAGACAGTGTTGATGTTCTGCACCTCTTTCATGCGGTGTCTCTATATAATGATTAGGCTATTCATCTTCCAATCTGCCAAGTTCTGAATCCAGAACAGCGACCCTGTCCTGGGGTGATTGGATTCCTCGCAGCAACTCCTCGATGATCCTCCCACCTTTAATCGTCTCCTCCATTATGCCCCAAACATGCTTCGGCTCGACTCTGCCGTACCAGATACCCTTTCCTGCCAAAGGGTTGACTTCTTGCTTCCCTCTTGACTTCCACTTCTCGGGAAAGTAAATCACCACGTTCCCCGCAAATTTATGACCACCAATATGGCTTACCAACGCAAGAACAGCGTAGGGGTCTCTTGCCTTCTTGCTCAGCCCCCCTTCATTGGGTGTGAAATTCCATTGGCCTTTCTGTGTATTTCTCGACCTTTTTTCTTTGGCGAGGCGCCTCTTGAACTCTTTCAGCAATAAAGGTCCCAGGACGCCGCACCTCGTATCCCGCGAGTTATGACCACAGATGAAGATGGACGGATACGATATATGGTGACACTCCATATCCATCTTCTTTGACTGTTCGGGGACTGGAACTCCTGTCTCATCGGAACCATCTTCCCGCTTCATCGCCTTCTTCTCTTCAACCATCGGAGTTTCCTCTGCGGAAGACTCAAGGAATGTCCTCACGAACATCTCATAGCCCTCCGGTGTATCCGGTATCTGGGGCACAAAGTTGTTCTGCGGGTACACGTGTACAGCTTGAAAGTTCGCTTTCGGTTCTGATGTCTCACCACTCAAAGCATTGCGCGGAATGCTACTATTCGTAATCAAAACAGGCCGTGCAGGCTATACGCAGCGTCACTATATCAGTATCAATCCCACTCCCCTTGCGCTTTCCCCCCTAGGACATACCTACATCATGAAACCTTCCCCCCCTCCCCACCAACCCCTTCAACGCCCTCGCAAAATTGCCCCCACCAATTCCCGCACCCAAAGTAGCAGGCTCGTCCTCAATCCTACTACTCCAATCGTCCCTGCCGGTGTGTATAACGACGTGGTGTACGTAAGGTGGCATTGTGCCGTTCAGTTGGCCCTCGCGATCGATGGCGAGATCGGGGGGTGTGGAGGCACAATTGCAGTGGGAAGGGGGACATGTTGGTATTGTGGGGAGGGGGGGGGTGATGCTGGTGGTGGGTGTGGAGGAGAGGTAGGGGTGAGAGGTTGTGAAGGCGCGGCGGGGGGGAGGGTGCAGGTGGGGGCGGAGCTGGCGGATGAGGAGGGAGATGCGGAGAGGGGGGGATTGGAGCGTCATGAGGTGGGGATGAAGGGGGGAAGATTATAATTTATGGAACTTGGGAACTGCTTGAATAGGCGCCAAGACATATGCACCGCTGCTGGTGGGGAAGGTGTGCCGAGCAACATATGAACAGTGTCTTTGATCAAGCCTGTCCTGTATGTAACGCAGAGATCATGGTACAGACAATCTTCCCATTGCTCTTACATAACATGAAGGATTGATAGACGACGATACGCTCACTTCAAAACAAAGCACCTAACGAAATTTGTTGTCAACATCTACAATCTCTGTTTCTATTGCAATGGGAAGTTTGGGACTGTGCACGCACTAAGGTATATGATATCTACGACACAATGAAGAAGTCGTGTTTCACCACTGTTCCTATCTTTCCGTTGATGCTGGTCTACACACGGAGACCATAAGTCCAGAAGACCGACATTCTCAACTCCGTTTCTTGAAAAATGCCCAAGCCCACTAAAAGCATTGTCTAGGAAATCAAGAGTCTCTAAGGTGTGCGTTAACAATGAGCATCGTGATCTATTGCACGTCATGGACGAGAGCTGGCCTCCAAAAGGTAGATGCCCACTGTCCATGTTTTGTCAAAGTAGATCGGCTGCTTTCGACTCTTCACGGGTTAGATACCGCCCGAGTATTGACCGCATTACATCCACGACTCCGAGTAGTTCTCTGATTATTTTGCATGGCATCCATTTTCCTGGTGTCCCATCTCCGGTGGTACGATTGATCTTGCACTTTCACCTGACCTCTGGAGGGTGGGTGCTGGTTGATAAAAGCAACATATACGAATGGCACAACATATATGGTTTATTGAATGGTTTGATATGAGGAGAGATTTGATACGATCCGAATAACAGCTAAAGAACGCCCCCACAACGAATAAGTCGGGGAAAAAGTGAATCCCAAAATCTCCACTGAGACGGCTTTGTTGAAAAGTCGTCTTTCGCTACCACCAATTCCACGTCTCAAGACTCAAACGCTGAATAATGCACCGCACGCAACTCAGCCTATCTCTCCTTTCCAAGCGATATCCGTCCATCAACATACACGATCTAAAATCAGAGCACAATTTGTTTCCATCTCACCCAACTACCCTCAACAACTACATTTGGCCCGCACTACCACCTCCAATCATCTCCACAATCTTCCAAACCTCTTCCACCACCTCCCCAGCAAACCTCCTTACCTCCTCCCCTTCCATCAGCCCACCATTGCACCTAATCACAAAATCCACAGCATTCCCATCTCCCCTCCTCACCACATCCAAATACAAATTCTCCTCCGCAATGATCCCCACATCCAACCCATCCACAGCCGTCTTCCCAGGCATAGGCTCCGTAGGCGCTAAATCTTCCCAGCCTCCTAGCTGCCATGGCACCAAAAGGTCATCACTCTCGCCTTTTGATGGAGCGTCCGCTCCTTCATGCCATAGTATATTGACATACGTGTTGAAAAGTGGTTCATGAGGTGATCCAACCCACTCCAGAATATCATGGAGGTAGCTCTGTTCAAAAAGCACCCTAGCCGCTAGATCTGACTGGAGAGCTTGAGCAGCCGCACGTGGATCATTCGAGAGCGCTTCCAGGACGCAAAGAGGCGTGACGTTTAAGCAGGGAGCGCAGAGCTTGTTGATTCCCTCGAAAGAAGCGGAGCGGCCTGTTTGGTAGAGGCCGAAGATGGGGTTGAGGATGGATGTGTGGCGGGCTAGAGTGCGGGCGAAGGCTAGGAGGAGGAGAGTTGGGAGAGATGTTTCTGAGGCTTGGAGTGTGGTTATTAGGCGCTTTAAGTTTGGGATGGCGTCTTTGAGGGTGATGAAGGTTGGCTGCGGCTTGGTGGCTGAGTGGGCTACGGCGTGGGCGAGGGAAGGTTTGAGGAATGTTGGCTGAGGGGTTTTGAGGGATCTGGTCCAGTAATCCTTTTGTTGCTCTGCTTGCAGTGACTGAAGGGTATTTTTGATGAATGGCTTAAAACTTGGCACAGGTGGAAGATTGGTCTTTCGATACAAGGCCGTCAAGTCTGCGATGAGGGTTGGAATAGTCCATGCGTCGTACGTTGCATGATGTAGTTTCATAAGCATACAATCTTGATCAGCTCCACGAATCAAATACAGCCGACATGGTACTGTGAAGAGGTCGAACGGCTCTCTCGCTTCTCGCTTATGTGTATCCAGCGCTGTGTCCGCTAGTGTACCCGGAGCATGGAGGCATTGGAACGAGCTATCATCTATCGCTGAAGGTTTGAGTACCACCTGAATTATCTGTTTCGGTCCGATAGCGACAAATTTCGTCCGCAGGATACCATGGCGCTCTCTCAGCGCTCGCCAAGCAGACAACAGCATTTCAGCGTTCAACCTTTCCCGACAGGAATAGGCCCATATGGGCTGACACAATGTTCGACCAGATTCCAGCCAGCTCGCAAGGTGATAGACTTGTCCCGCTAGACAAGGTAGCACATCCTCAACATCTTCGTTGTGCGCATTGACTAAGGAAATAGCTTTCGATCGTGAATCGGCGCTCATCATGGAGCTTTGAGTTTCGAATTGGCCCTTTCGCACGATCTTCTTCGCACGAAGCAGTCGACAGATGTCTCCTAGATTCTGACCTTGGAGCACGTCTGCAACGCTAACATTATACCCTTTACTTCTGCATGCAGCTGCAACCTTGATCGCGGAGATGGAGTCAAGGCCTATGGAGAAGATGCTGGTACTGAGTGCTATGCGTTCTAAGGGAATTCCAGACATTTCTGAGAGTGTCTTGTGAATGCAGTCTAAGTCAGGCCCTGAGTCAATGTCGCCATACTGATGTGATTCCTTTGGCCTTCTTGGTAACTTAAGGGGAAGCCTTTGTAAGGAGTCTGGGAAGGCAATGGCACTCCGAGATGGATGCTCAAGGATGTCTTGAAGAACTCTTTCAACCTCTATCAGCCAAGCCGACGCGTGCTCATTATAGATCAGTCCCCCATGTGATGCCACTCGCAGGGTAATTGCTTGTTCGGTCTGCTCGAATTCAATGTTTATCGGGTACTCCGTATTGGCAACAGCTCCTGATATTCCAAGGGGCGTCCAAAGACTGCTTGACGCTTTTTGAGACCCGACTCTGTTTTGGAAGACGAAGAGGGCCTCGAAAAGTGATGCGTTCTCGTTGACAACTCTCTTGCGCCACACTTGCTGGATGTTGCCTAGCGAAGAATGTTGATACCCCTGAGAGTCGCCTGTGAAACGTTGTATTTCACTGGCAGCCTGCCTGTTTGTGATGTATGCCTTATCAATGATAAATCGAAATGGAACGGTATTGAAAAGAGGTCCCACAACTTCGTCGGCCCCTGGCAATGCTAGAGATCGACCCCCGACCACGTGTCCGAATACGATATCTCGGCGTCCAGAAGCAGAAGCAAGACTTTTTCCGACCGCTAGCAGTGCCACAGTCTGTAGCGTTACACCCAGATCTCTACAGGCAGTAAGGACTGAATCGACATTCATCTTGAGCATAAATATGGCTTCTACTACACTTTTCTCGCCACCAACTGGCAATCTGGGCGACGCACTGCCTTCATAACCAGAGAGGCTTCGTGTCCAGAAAGCTTCTGCAGCTGCATTGCTCTTAGCAACTTCCCTAGCCGCTTTACTAAAAGAAGGGCGTGGAGGTAGTTTTATTGCTTGGTAGGCCGTTGCTAAGTCATCGAAAAGGATGTCGATAGATTCGCCGTCGTAGAGACTGTGATGCATCGAAAGAACAAGCACAACGTCTTTCGGAGCTTTCCATATCGTCAACTTCCACGGGTAGCTTGTGAAGTCCGCTTCTTCACGGAGTGCAAAGCTTTGGAGAAGCTCAAAAGTATTTGGTGCCGAAAAAGCAGCGTCACGCTCATTCCAATCCACTTTCCCTTGCCTGTGCACTGCAGCAAGCCACAGGCCATCAGCCTGGGAAAAGTGGAAAGTGGTCCGAAGAATCTCCGTGTGCGCCGCGAGATGCTCCCAAGATTCTTTCAGTTGGGCAAGATCAATTTCATTGGATAGCCGCACTGCATGATGATGGACATATAGAATTCCGTTTGAAGCCAAAGTTTGAGTCAACATTGACGACTGTAGAGGGGTGCAGATGAAAACATCCGTCACGGCATCTCGGGAGCCAAATGTTGTAGCATTGTGGGACCAAGTAGATAGTCTTTCATCTTCCCCTGAGTCTAGGCACTTGATGCTGTGATCAATTTGGGACCTGACGGCGCTGATATGGTCAGCTAATGCAGCTATGCATGAGTACCGCATCACGTCTGCGGAAGAGCACTCTATTCCGGATCGCCTCAGGCAGCGAGCAAAACGAATCGCAGTGATAGAGTCAATTCCTAGACTAAAGAATGATGCGCCCTTCAAGATATTTGTGGGATTGATCCCGCAAATTTGGGCGACTAGTGCCTTCATCTCCGACTCTTCAGGGCTCCAGTGGCTCTCATCCGAAGCATGTGGCTTCGAGTCAAGATTCACACCATTGCTGCACGTAATATCCAGATCTGCAAGCCCGATATCTTCCTGTCGCACCAAAGCCCCAAGAAGCAGGTCTACGCTCTCTAGAAAGGTATCTGCTTTGCCCAGATCACCGAAAGCACATGTGAAGGCACAACGTGCGACCATTTGGTCTGCTTCATGATCAGCTTCGAATTCAATAGAGAAAGGGAAGTCATTCGGCATTGAGCTTTCAAGCTCGTGCCAGAGATGGGAATAGTCTCCCGCCTTCCTCTTGCGGATAAACGAGAACAAGCAGTCGAACAAGGGCTTTTCGGCACCTATCCATCGGTGTATGTCCCTCAAAGCCGTGTGTTGGTACTCCAGAGACTTTAAAAAACCCTCCTGGGCAACTATTAGGGTCTCGTGAAGGCTTAAGTGACTGCGCTGAAGATTGACTCGTTGGGGAATTGTTGTGATGCAGGGTGCCAGTATCGTGTGTGGGTCCTTGATCGGCACAGAACGTCCTGATAGTACTGTCCCGAATATCACATCATTCTGCCTTAGCAATTGGGCCAGACTTAAACCAAAGACTCCCTGTATGATTGATGCAAGGGTACTTTCCATAGAGTAAGAAAGCTGTTCCAATTCAGACAGCCGATTTGCAAGTGTTCGCTCTGTTAGTAGCGAAGCTTTTGGGGAAGACTGCTTATCGATGGGCGAACCTTTACTACCCGTAATTGTAGTTGGCTTACATCTAGCCAGGTATTCCTTCCAGTAACTGCGGGATAGATGCCGATCTTGAGAGAAAATGTAATGGATCAAAGCGCTCAATGGAGTCCGAGACTGCGGTGGTACGTCTGACTGGTAACGGGCGTAAACTTCGTCGAATATCATCGAGAGAGACTCGCCATCATATAGAGCGTGGTGTATGGATATTGCGAATATGGTACTCTGGTCTTTGAGGGACGACCTCAGCAAGAGACACCTCATGGGCGCTTTACAAGCCATGTTGGAGGCTATCTCTGAGGCAACCTCAAACTCTCGAAGCCGGACAGTCGATAAATCTTCGTCCAAACCTAGGTTACACGTTTCGTTCCAGGACAGCGACTGCGGATCAGTGTACTTGAGAACGATCTGGACAATTCTGTTATCAAATTCCTGAAAACAAGTCCTAAGGATATCATGATCCGCCACCACGCCGACCCAAGCTTTGTAGAATCTGCTATGGTCGAGTTCCGCAGACAACTTCAAGTAGATATGGTTTACGTAGAGTGCATCATCCTTGTTGTTCAGGGTAGCTGCCACCAGACTCTCCTGTAAAGGTAGGCAGGGCCTTACAGCAAACATAGAGGAGTCTTTCAATCCATGGGAGTGGGTTTCCCGGAACCTAATCTCCATATCTGAGAGCATGTTCTTCACGTTTGCGGATCTTTGTTCCTTTACACCATCGATGTGCTCTTCACGTGGTAACAAAGCCAGAGCCTCTAGTGTTGGATTTCTCAAGACGCTTGTGACGGTGCAATTGAACCCGCTTTTCTGCAGTCTCACGGTAAGACTAATTACGCTAAGACTGTCGAGCCCAAGCCGGAACAAGTTTGCGTTGTGCGACATGTCTGCGTTATCAATGGCCAGGGTTTCTAGGACGGCGTCTCGTACACGCTTTTCGGGCTCAGTCGTCTCTCTCCTACCTGGTTCTGGCCGCCCGAGCATCTCTGAGGAGCTAGGGGATATCAGGTCGGGAAGAGGAATGTCTGAAAAGAGAGCTAACAGCTTTTTTCCATCCGCCTTGCCGGATGTCAGGGAAATCGGCAGAGCTGTGATGAAGATGATATGATCGGGTACCATATAAGAGGGAACAATATCTCGACAACGAAGTTTGATGTCTTGGACTTTCTCACCGAGTCCGCGATTGTCATTCACAACAGCGACTGGTGATCCATGGTTGTGACCAACCCAAGAGTGGGGTGCGACGATAAAAGAAACAAGCTGGGTTTTAATCAGAGACGGATGTTGGGCAACTATGGTCGCCACGCCGACAGTCTTTACTTCCAATAATGCTGCGCTGGACGTACGTATGGCTTCAGACACTTCTCCAAGTTCAAGTCGCTGACCTCTAATTTTGGTCTGATCGTCGCTACGGCCAAGGAATTCCAAAGAGCCGTCCCACATCATTCGTACCCGATCGCCTGTACGATACATCCTCGAGCCATTGAAGTTTTCCACGAATCCCTTGGCATCCGGCCGGTTGCGATAGCCATTGGCCACTAGATCACCCGTCAAACAGAGCTCACCTGATACACCTCGCATTGTGTGACTCTCAGTGTTCGGTACAAGTACATGTGCAGTAGTGTTCCCTAACGGTGGACCGACGTTCCTGAGATTCGTACTTGGGGTGACAACCTTGAAAGCGCACCCTATTGTCATCTCTGTTGGTCCGTAGGCATTTACTAGGGTAACATTGGTATTGGAAGCCCAAGTATCAATGACCTTTTGAGATATCTTTTCACCACCTACGCTCATATATCGGAGCTTCGGTAAAGTCTTAGGGTTCAATCCTGCATGATCTATCAAAGACGGTACAAAAAAAGCGTGCGAGATATCGAGCTTGCGAAGAGCTAGCTCAAGATTGTCAAGCAGCATTGTTCTCGAGGCTGTTACGACAGCCATACCATTACGCCAGGCAAGAAACATCTCGACAAGATGGACGTCGAAAGCTCGACTTGCGAGTCCTAGGTATCTCCCTTTCCCCGCAAGCTCGTCCATTCCGTGAACAAAAGCGCAGGTAAATTCCGATGCTGCTTCTATGAAGGAACAAAGATTCCCACGACCTACAAGTACGCCCTTCGGTAGTCCAGTTGACCCAGAGGTATAAAGTAAATATGCATCGTCTGTAGCATTGTACAATGAGGGTTTGCTAGTCGAAGTACCGTTCACTGAGCACTCTTCGTCAACAGAGACTGTGGTCTCCGTGTCTAGCGGACTACCTGCGAGGAATACAAGGCCTCCCTCAAGTCCATGACTGTTTTCGTCCACTCGAATAACACGGCAAGCTATCGGAATGTTTGGAATATTGTCCGCAAGTGACTTCATTGTGAACAGCATAGCAGCATCACTGTCATAGAGTAAGAAAGACTTACGCTCAACTGGCAAATCCTCATCGATGGGTAAGTACGTATTGCCCGACTTGAATATAGCGAGGATTATCGCAAAAGCCTCCAGCCGGCGGTCCAAACATACTGCTATCATCTGCTTGTGAAAGCCAAGACGACTGATAAAGGCTGCCACACGAGTGTAGGCGCTAAACAGTTCTGCATAATTCCAGCTTTCAGAAGCCACACTTTCCTCATCGATGTAGCCGACCACCTGAGCGGCAAGCCATTTGGGGTGTATAGCAGCGTAATGCTCTATCCAGTGTGTCGGATCTACTTCCGTAGCTCCAATCGCTGCGCCACTGGTACTGCTGGAGCTCATGGAGAGTAAGCCACATGGAAGTTTCGACACTATTTGATTGAGTCCCACGTTAGGAAATTCAAGGATGGTAGCAAATAAACACTCGACCTGTTGGGCCAGCAATTCGAGGTGTTCGGTATCCATAACATGCTCGCTCGCTAAAAATTCCAGTCGAAGGAACCCATATGTCGTTTCTGCAATGTTGATTGCCAGTGGGTGCTCTACAGTGAGACCAAGAAAGTCGTCAAGTTTTGTCCACAGGGGTGGAACATTACGCTCGCTAGTATTAGTCTCCATCAGGTCAGGAAGAAAATTGAACACTGCAGGGTACAGCGCTTGGGTCTCTGGTTGACCTAGGAGCTTCCTTATGACCCGTGGATGAATGGAGCGATGAACCCTGGCTTCCTTCTGGAACTTCAATTGCTCAGTCAAAATTTCACGTGCTGTTGCTTGTGCACGAAAAGGGACAGGCAATACCGTGAGAAGAGGTCCAACAACTCCTGCTAGCGACGGGTTTCCTGCACGGATGGACCAAGTCTCTGCAAAAACAACGCTGTCACTCTCGAGATACTCGAGCAGTACGCAACCGAATGCGACTCGCAGGACTGACGCCACGGAGGATGCTCCAATACTTATCGCACGCTCTTGGAGATCTCTATAGGGAGTCCCGAGATCTCGCGTGTGTGATAGGAATCCTGGTATTGTGTTGGTTATGAGGTTCCTTTTGCCCGTCAAGTCCGGCCATGTTTTGCTAACATTTGTGTCCGCAAATGGCTGAAGAATCTCTGCCCAATACTTCTCATCTTGTTCAATCTGGCCGTTTCTTGGCATTGTGACTCGGAGTGCATCTTGTAGCTGAACACATTGCTCTACATGGGACTCAAACCCGATGTTTGGCCCATTCAAGCCACTTGAGTCTTCACAGAGCTTTGTATAGGTCTGATGCAAATCTGCTGTAATGAGAGATAGAGAGATATCATCGCGAATAGAATGATGGATAGTGATCATCATGATACGACAGTTTTCGCCTCCAAAGATCGTGACGGCCCAAGGCGGGTCTTTGAAATGATTTTTCTGATGGCGTTCAGCTATCGAATAAGCCCGCTCTGTTGCATGGGCTTTCCAGAGAGCTTCGGAAGATTTCACATCTTCCCAATCCAGCAGTGGATTTTCGTATATGAGCTGTAGGTATGTTAGACGAGCGGCAAGATCGTCGGTGCATTGTTCCGAAAGTTTCGCAATGGGAATAAAACCAGTACGCAATGCCTCGGTATGCATTGCAAGCTGTTGCCATGCCTCGCGCCAACGAATCATGTCAACATGGGCGTTGAGAGAAAATGTATGACTACTCCAATAGGCCTGGACGTTCTGCATACTTTCACTAATAAGAGATTCTTGTAGAGGCAAAGTCGGAACAATGAACACGCCTCGTCCGGGCATTTCAGTCTTGACCTTTCCATACCATTGTTCGTGAAAGGCTTCGAGGTCGAAACGTTCGGCCTCCGGCAATGTGGGCGATCTGATAGAAATTCTCATCAAATCGTCCACATTATGGCATCCAATAACAGCCGCGATTGATACATATATGCCTTTTGTGATCAGAAGTGCCACCAATCTTGTTGCCCCAATTGAATCTATACCGATTGAAGGCAAGTTGCTAGCTCGGCTCACTGATTCCTGAGAAGTACCGGTGACATGGTTAATGCATTCGAGGATAGCCAACTCCTGCGAGGTCCAGACCCAAGTTGCTGTCGCTCCGGAGTCGCTTCCAGCCGAAGCAAGTTTCCTTTCCCATATTGCAATATCCATGGATCCATACAGATCCTTGAGTGCGATTCGATCAACCTTCGCTGATGGCGTTCGTGGTATACCCTTGACTACCAGGAATACGCTTGGAATCATGTAACTTGGTAAACTCCTCCGCGCCTCAAGCAGGGCGCTATGACATATTTCGACGGCATCTTCTCCAAATAGACAAACATTTTCGTGACTAAGTCCTACGTGTGGTGCAGCGAGAAAGGCGACAATTACATTCGAGGGCCGGTCTTGCCTATTGAAGTACTGGATCTCAATTTGCTCGACAAGAGGATGGCATGAGCGAAGACAGAAAGCAATTTCGCTCAGCTCGATCCGAATACCCTGAACTTTTATTAAATCATCCCTGCGGCCGACAAAATCTAGCGAGCCGTCATGTAATTGGCGGACCACATCACCGGTCATGTAAATGTTTCTAGAAAGCTTTTCATTCCAGACGAATCTTCCAGAGGACCTAGCTGGATCCTTCCAATAGCCTGTGCATAGCTGGGGCCCCCCGAGGGCCAACTCGCCAACGCCATTCTTCATCAATAGATGACCGTTGCGAAAGACGAAAGTGGACACCGATGGGAGAGGAAAACCAATATTAGAGCTGGGAATTTCATCTCCTGGTGTGCCAAACTGCCTAAAGGTTGAGACAACCGTGGTCTCGGCAGGTCCATATGTGTTAAAGGCACGCATGTCCCGACTCCAATCGTCCGCCACATTTTGCGGCAATTTCTCGCCGATCATTGTGATGACCTCTAAAGTCGGACATTTTTCCCTCAAGAGACTTGCTGCAAACGCGGGAGTTAGATGTGCGTGGGTAGCCTTGGTCTCGTTTGCCAATTCTGCAAACGATCCGAGCACGAGTTCTCTGTTGGATGAAATGATCGTTCCCCCAACGCCCCACGTATAGAACAAATCCTGGACAAAGACATCGAATGTGAATTGAGAGAATTGAAGACAGCGCACGATATCGCCCTTCACGTCGGTGGGGATGCATCTTTGCAGAGCCCTCATACTCGTCACCGCAGCTGCATGATGGATAGGGACACCCTTGGGTTCTCCGGTCGTCCCGCTTGTCCATATCAAGTACGCAAGGTTGCTTGGGGTTGGACTAGACCTTTCGTTCCGCTCATTGGTAGCATAAGCCAGCCGCGTTATATCGATGGCAATTACGCCGCGAGGTATTCCATCAAGACCATGAGTGTCTGCGGGTTCAGCAAGGATCAGCATAGCAGCATCGGTGCGAGCAACAAGATCATGGCGGCGACAGGCTGGAAACGAAGGATCAATTGGACACCAGGCACCGCCTGCCTTCAGGATACCTAGAACGGCAATGTAGAGGTGGGGGCACCTCTTCATACAGATAGGCACAATCTTATCTGTGAGTGAGCCAAAGTGGTCATTGAGGTACATAGCAAAATAGTCGGCTTTCTCATTGAGCTTTCGATACGTCCAAGTTATGTTCAGATCTGATTGGCTCTTGTTCAAGTCTTCTATAAAGATCAGTGCCACATGTTCAGGACTAGACTTCGCCATATCTTCAAATTGGGAATGGAGGAGCGGTGGCTTTGTGCAAGCTGCTGCGGGACTTTCACGAGTTTCTTCCAAGATTGAGAGTAAAGAAGAGGGCATAGCATGAAAACCTGATACGATTGAATGCTGAGTATTTGCAATAATGTATGCCAATACAGAATCCATCTGGGTCAACATGAGGCGGGCACTAGGTTGGTTGAGAAAGGAATTAGTGAAGGACGCTTTCAGCTTCAGTGACCCAGCTGAGCTAGGCCAGATCTCGAGTCTGACTGCAAAATCTGGACCACCCGTGGGGTGAAAGCCATTCTTGGATGCGCCGTGGTGATCTTCTGGAGGGGTGCCATTCGTGAGAGCTAAAACGGTAGCAGATTGGTGCTGAAGACCTCGTTGGGTCTTCATTGACGACCCGTAACATTGGACGGCCCGCTTATTTGATTTTGTAATTTGTCGAAGAACACTGGCATTTGTCGGATCCTCCAATGTTTGTGACTTCCGCAAGCAAACGCACGACGGAACAGCATACTTGTAGAGGGCGTCATTACTTGATTCATCGATTTTTCCATCCGCTGAGATGGAGAAGACTGTACCGAAGGCAACCTTATCCTTCGCACCACTGTAGGCGGAGAGTACAACAGCCCAAGCGGCCTGAAGAGCCGCAATGGGCGACGCCCCGACGGAGGTTGTAGTATTGGTCAGTTGATCTAGCGTGAGTTGCGAGTCCACGACAGTGGACTCTCGTCCCCCAAGGATCACCCGCGTTCTGAGGCCAGTCAAGGGTGGAAATGGTGTAAGGGACAAGTCGCCGGATGGATCAGAATCTGAGTCGCTCATCACTTCTTGAGATGCAGTCAATGATGTCGTATCGTGTGGAATACTCTTGTGTGGTGAGCAGTTGTCATATGGAGACACTGGTCGGGATGCCATCTTGTTCTACCGCCGCGGGAAGCCCGTATTGTTACCCTAGAGAACCTGCTAAGGCATCTTGCAAGCACACTCTAAAGAGTCCAGCTAATTATTTCCATGACGCCCTGTTCTCCCTTCAAGTAAAGGGCTGTGATGATCCTTCTTTCTCTGCCTCATCACCAAGGTAGCTTTGCATGACATTTCGAGAAGGCACACCCCGCGTCAAGCTGATGACGGGAAAAGGTCGGAAACATAGGAAGTAGCCACCACTATAGGTTGTTGAAATACTGAAGCACGGCCATTGAGGGCCGGCTGCGAGTATCATCATTATTACAAAGCGTGATGCTGCAGGTGGCACAATTGTGTGGCTGCCGCTTAAAAATGGCTCTTGACCCTCGTCATCGTCAAAATAAGGTTCAGTAAGGATACATCACGCACTCTAATGAAAATATAATTGGTGGCTTATTTGTAAGATATTTGGTACCGAAAGCATACAATCCGGCTAGATAAATACCTTTCCTTGCAACACTAAAGCTGGAACGGATACAGTTGTCAAGTTATTGATGTTCGAAGCCTACATTTCAACATCCCTTTCTAGAGATGACTGTTTGCGGTCTAATACTTAATCGTAATAGGTTCGATTCCTAATGGCGCTGGTACAATGGTGTAGTGGTTTCGTACATTTCTATGACGAGACCACCAAGCATGCCAAGGACGCCAAGGCGCTTTAGCGTAGGAATATTCCGAAAACGCAAAAGTCTAGGGTATGAATTTCCTGCTAATGCCGGTTTCTCCGTCTTAGATCCGAGCTTTAGCCGGGGCCGCTGCCAGCTTTATGATTTATATCAACAAGCATCCCGCCAACAAACTGCTGTTGAAACAAGCATCTTTTTGTGGAATAAAGATTTTACTACTGATGCGAGAGGTTTATGTGCGAAACCTTCCCGATTATACTTTCCGTTGTGTGGACATACTAATAAGAAAATCTCGTCGCGTACTTTCCGGGATTTCTCTGGGAAAATTGAAGATAGAGAGACGGGGTGGTGGCCCAAGACGTAAGGTAATTGAGCTACCGATGTCACTAGAAGGCTTTCGCTGGCCTCCCTCTGATTAACATATATTATCTTACTACGAGGTTCCCAGAACCCTCACAGTCATGCGCGTCATCCTATACGACCCCTGAAACCTGGCCTCAGTCTCATTGTCTACATTGAATGAGGTGTTTACCGCATGTCAACGAGTTTTCTTTTCCGAGACGAACACTTAACAACAATCGCGGGAGCTAATAACATTGTTCCACACATAGCTAAGTGGCCAGCGTGTATCGATAGCTTGGGACGCGCCAGGTACTTTGGAAGAGCGTCCGTCTATGGACCTTAAAGCGACAATGATGTCAGACTCCGCGATATGTCCCAATTCATTCAAAAAAAATGTTAGAGTAGCCTGCTGTATGCCAGTCTGTACGCTTGAGCCTCCTATGCAAGCCAAAAATTGGGTCTTGAATCCAATGCTTATTGTGATCCTACGAGCGGGTCCCAGCCGGCATCTGTCAACGTTTCAAGCTGCTAGCTTGGAAGATATATGCGCTTTCCGCTTATCAGATGATCAGATACACCAGACTGCCTAGTCAAAAACTCTATTTAGACGAAGGTCTCTTACTTGGAAGCAGCAAGTAGCTAAAGTGAGCGGATGAAGTCAGCGCTGCTGTGAAAACATTGGAGTCTTCTGCACTATCCCAGCAGTCAAAAAAGATCGCTGAGCCGTTACCAATTTGATCGAGAGCTTCTCTCCATGCACGTGCAACGACACAGTCAATGGGCATAATCCCGAGCAAACTTAGCTGTGTCGAAATTTTTCATGGACAGTAGCAGATCTTTGAGTGCTAGCCAAGTCCGTATTGGTGGAGTCCCTCACCTATCGCAGCAACTCCCCAGATAGACGGACAGCGACGTCCAAGAACGCGATGACGTCAAAAGTTACTGACCAATTCCAGCAAGCTGCCACCAATCCGGAAGATAACTTTGACCTTGTTTGTGTGGGGTTTGGGCCTGCGTCGCTGGCTATAGCAGTGGCGCTTCATGATCGAGGTGTCAGGGCTAAAGTTCTTTTCATTGAGCGCCAGCGGAGCTTCAGTTGGCACGCTGGCATGTTGCTGCCCAATGCCCGCATGCAGATCTCATTCATGAAAGACCTTGCAACTTTGCGAGATCCTCGGTCAAAATTTACCTTTGTCAACTATCTCAAGACCAAGGGCCGTCTTGTTGCTTTCATAAATCTTTCAACTTTCCTTCCCTTACGGGAGGAATTCAACGACTACTTGACATGGTGTGCTTCGCACTTTGAGCAAGATGTACGCTACGGCCAAGAAATAATATCGGTTTCGCCAATCAATAGCCGCCAAGGACCCGTCAAGTCATGGCGGGTGGTCTCCAAAGACGTCAACACAAAGCACCAAAGCTTCGTTACCGCAAGGCACGTTGTCGTTGCTATTGGCGGAAGGCCCAAGATCCCTCGCGGCCTTTCAGATGATGGGTCCAACTCCATGATTATTCACTCTTCTGCGTACTCAATCCTGGTTCCCACTATCCTCAGGAGTTCAGACAAAGTCTATCATCTGGCCGTAATCGGTGGTGGCCAAAGTTCGGCAGAGATTTTCAATGACTTACAGGGCAGGTATCCAAACAGTAAACTTACACTCTACACTGGTGCGTCTGCACTGAAACCTAGCGATGACAGTCCATTGTAAGTTGATTAAATAAAGCTAAATGAAAGCCGACTGACCCGCTGGAAAATTTCCAGCGTCAATGAAGTCTTTGACCCAGAACGAGTAGACACCTTCTACCATCTCCCCCACGAGTCTCAACAAAAGGTCATCCTGAGCGACAAGTCCACGAACTACGGCGTCGTCCGACCAGAGCTGCTAGACCGCATGTATGAGAACATGTACCATCAACGCCTTCATGAGCCAGATCCTCGCAAATGGCGATGCAAAATTGAAGCGTGGCGCGAGGTCATCGGACACAACAAGTTACCCGACGGCCGTCTCCAGCTTAGTTTAAAGAACACTTCGAATGGAGAGGTCAGCAGGTCGGAATTAAGCTTCGACTTAGTTGTTGTTGGAACAGGATACGAGAGGAATGCTCAAGAGACAATATTGGCACCTACTCGAGATCTTCTCCCATTAGATCGCTTTGTAGTTGGGAGGAACTATAAGATCCAGTACCGAGAGGGCGCTGTAGCGGATGATTCTGGGATTTGGCTGCAGGGTTGTTGCGAGGACAGTCATGGTGTAGGTCTTGTTCTTCTGAGACTCTAAAGGGATTCGATTGGCTGACTATAGACCTCAATAGCTCAGTGATACCCTGCTGTCAATCCTTGCCGTGAGAGGTGGTGAGATGGTAGACTCTATCTTCCCAGCGCCTAGACAGGCAAAGCTGTGACGTTCCTCCATTATTATACAGGGTGTATCAATCGGTCTACAACGCTAGTCAAGGACTGCGGAAAGGAACACATCACTAGTAACAAACCTATTCATCTAAAAGTTTAGTATATAAAGTCTAGCTCATCATGATCGCGTACAAGGCTCCGGAAGCCAAAAAAAAAAACAACGCTAGGATGATAGGAAGGGTTCAAAAAGTACGAATGGGAAACATGCTCATCTCTCCCATCACTCCGTACTTATATATATCACCCTAGATCGGTACCATAACGTGATCAGCGTTTTCAGATCCTGGTATCTGTTGCCCAGCATCGGAAACTCCAACTTCCATCTCGTTAGAGCTTCCATCCGTCCTCGTATTTTCAATGCCTATGCTTTCGTTGGTGCTTGAAAATTCCTCGAATAGAGCTATCATCAAATCAACGTATGAATCATTTGAAAATGGCTTAAAATTGTGACCCCTGAATTTCTGCAGGCAATCAGTAAGACGTTGTTTTTCTCTCAAGGATAAATAGCCTTCGACGGATACCAGGACCAGCCTGACGAAGACGAAATTGCAATTTAGTATTGCCAATGATAACGGTGTTTCTTGTTCGTGATTTTGAGCATTGGGATCAGCACCCTTTTGGATTAGATACCGGATCAATTGGTCCCTACACCCGTGGGAGTCGTCGGACACTTGGACCCGCGTGAAAGGAGCGAAGAAATGCAGAATCTGATTGCCTGCTTGATCTGGTGCGTGAATATCCGCTCCATGTTCGAAGATTGTTTCTAATATATCAATGCTATCATCAAGTCCATAGCCAACGTCGGCGATCCACGATGCATACCGTATTACGATCGTTTCAGTGTTGCCCGCACGTTGGAAGTTTGGATCTGCACCATGCCGGAGGAGTTCCTCTACGATCTCTACCTCATTCCCAAAGACTGCTGCCTCAAGCGGGGAGTAGGATGATGGCGATTCTACGTTGACGTTTGCGCCGAGTTCGAGAAGGGTCCGGACGCTAGAAATGTTACCAAAGCAGCCAGATGCAGTCTGCAACGGTGTTCTCCCTCGAATCTGCCCAATCTCGGCCTCCAAATCAGCTCCTCGACTGACAAGAAGCCTTATTGCCTGTGGGTCTTTCCGCATCGATGCTAGGTGTAGCGGCCGACGACCGATTCCATCAACGCAGTTGGCATCAGCTCCGGTGTCAAGAAATAAACGGATCATCTCCGTCAAGTGATGATCTCTACACTCATTCATACAAGCGACATGAAAAGGGCTGCATCCCGTCTGCAGCCTGGCCAGCAATATCAACACCAGCCAACAACAGAACCTCTGCCATCGCCGTGTCCCCTCTGTAGGCGGCATAATGTAGATTTGTCCATGCTGAAACTGACGTTCCATGGAAGTGGTTGATTTCACCACCATTCATCAACAAGATCCTTGCGTCATCCACATTGCGAGAGTATACAGCTCTACGAAGCGCTTGATGTATGTTATGAAAGCCTTGGTGATCATTGTAGCTTTTTATGATGGCTTCCGGACTTTTGACACGTTGAGTGACGTCGTCAAACGAAGAATTGCAAGGATTCCTGTTCGACTCAGTCAAGGTAGTAGGGATAGACCTGCGATTTCTATGCAACAAGTCTTTGGCCTTGCCATGTAGAGTATCATGAGATGATGAGCTTGTCCAGACGTTCCTATAATTTCTTTTGTACACCCTCGCGGTGAAGAGGTTGTCCTCGAAACTCAAGCGGCGATAGACCATAGTCCTGCTGTCGGCACCAACGTGATTATGACTAAGGCTCTCGGAATCGGAAAGCCGTAAGGATGCTTGTGAAGAAAGACGTGAAGACATTCGCGACGGCACTATGGAACATGCGCTCTCGTCGGACTCGCGAAGTTTGAGCTCGTTCGTTTGAAGCAGCTCAATTCGAGCCTTTGGATTGGAGAGCTCAAGAACCTGTAGCATAAGGCTCATTGCCTGAACTTGCCCCCTGATGCGCTGTTGATGATCCATCAGCGTACCTTCATTCCAGGCCATCCTCGAACGCTTTTTGAAACTTATTGTGGTCGTTCCATTATCGAAATCGGCAAGGTCCTGCACAAGAGCAGAAATCACAAGCGTACCACACCGAAGTGATTTGCTCAAACGCTCCAAGAATTCGTCATCTATGACTTCAGTTCCCTGCCCCTCGAACCATTCTCGGATCCGAGTCCAGGCGAACTTGATCGTCTCTACTTCTTCAACCATAGCCATGAGCGTGAGCTCCGAGTTCTTGAAACGCGCTATTAGATTGTTCAAAGCCTTTGCTGCACTGCCACACTGCAAGGCTAGACCAATGGAACCCTCCACCACTGACACAATTGAGAGTGGATCGACCATCGTTGGGTGCGTAGGAGGATGTCGAGTGTTGCAAGCGGTGCGTTTTAGTCTACCTTACGGAAACGGAATTTAGGAAGCGCAGACTAACTACCAATCAGGGACATCGAGCCTAGAGATATACGCCTTGCCGAGACGTGCTAAGTGATGTAAGAGAAGCTGGTGACTCGGGACAAGTCAAGAATCAATGGACGCTTTGCTGATCTCGTCCATTCGGCTTGACATGTAATCTCTTCTTCGTCAGAGTTGACGGATTGATGCGCCGAAAAACAGCTGGCTTCCTAGATAGCAGCAATCTTATGGTGGCAGTGCTCACGGAAATCAGCCTAGCAAAGCCGATTGCTAATAAACCGGGCGTAGGAAGATCAAGCCTTGGCGTTCATTCGTTTATTGCGACACTTCTAACTCGTTCGGTAAAGTGTGCCATGTTCGGTTAGTCCCTATCACCCCAGCACGTCATAGCAGCATCAACACGGTCAACATAGATATCCTAGCCTTTCGTTCCTCACATCCTGAGCAGACAGCAATGAAGGTCCCTTCTGACCTAGTTGTGTTTCCATCCAAAACCATACGCATCGTATGCATCTCTGATACACACGGCGAGGACCCTAGCCCCCGAATCCCGCCAGGGGATATTCTTGTCCACGCGGGTGACTTGACAGACCCCGGCTCGCTGCTAGAGCTAGAACGAGCATATCAATGGATATCGAAACTGTCACATCCAGTGAAGGTAGTTGTGGCGGGTAAGATGCACTACTACGTTTATTCCTAAATTCTATGCAAGCCATACTTCTGAAGGCCGTAGTTTCGTTCGTTCCCTTGCCATCTCCTGAATGCAGATACCTTGGAAGGATCACAATCGTCTAAGCCAGGTTTTATAGGTAACCACGACGTCAGCTTTGACTCGACACACCCATCGTTCCGAAAAGAAGCCATTGACTTGTTCACATCTCCAAAAGCACTCTCACATGGCATTCACTACCTCGACCGACAAGTTCGAACGGTGGCCTATTACTCAGAGATGCGAGAGCCTAGTAAGAAAACACTTCAACCCCTCAATATCTATGGCAATCCACTCCAGCCAGACTTCCTTGACACCGATTACGCTTTCACGTACCCACCTTGGCCGTCTAGTGCCGCAACACAAGCCTGGCAAGATGCACCAGACTCAGCTGCTGGGGTACCTATCTGGGTGATGCACGGTCCGCCCAAGGACCGGCTTGATTGGATTGATCTTGACCGATTAGAAGGTTGCGTAGCACAGGCACGCGCTATTGCCTCGAGCCGGCCGCTGTTATGCGTTTTCGGACATTATCATGTGAGCAACGGTGTAGAGCGGGTCAAGTGGCGTGCCGACAGCGATGGTATTGCTACGTCCAAGGTGCTCAGTAAACCGACTCACGCACCAGCGTACAATTTCTCGAGCGAGGGCTATGAGCCGCCACTTCATCTGGGAAATGACACAGTCTTTGTTAATGCTGCATGGATGACAGGCCGTAAGAGAGAGGTGGCCGACAGAAATGATCCCGTCATTATTACCATATCTCTTTAGACGCCCAATACCTGGTAGACTCCGCTGGGCAGTTCGCAGCCCAGAAGGGATGCTAGCCATATAATACACCAAGCCTAGACTAAAGGGGGCGACAACAGTAATAACAGAACATCTGATGACAGGGGTATAATCTCCACGCCTCCAAATTCTTCACTGCGTTGGACTGAAGTGCTTATGGGAATTTCGGAAAAGGAAACATGATGTGAGTGTACTGACGCCTCGGTTAAATTACGCTTGATAGTTTCTTGACTCTAGGACCCCTTGGAGTTTAGCACCGTACTGAGCACGGCACTTCCATCGTGGGATAAGCCATTCTTCACGGCCGGAAATGCCGCTACCTCGCAGCACCGACGTCACGAGAAGCAAGAACACGCCCATTATCTCGGATCCAATCGTTGCACATTTGGTGCCCGCGACTTGTAACACAATACTACAAAGCAGCATCGACGCGAACCAAAGCATACCTACATACCAGGACCACCTCCGAGAGAACTCCAGATCCCAGCGGCAAACGGCACGAATTACCTCGATTGGAACATTACATGTGCCGTAATCTGGTGTGTAAATTGACCCGTGCAGTGAGCCGAATTCAAGCTGGACTAGTTGCACGCGCTGCCGCGCATCGTCATCCGCATCGCCGCTATCGTTTTCGGCTTCGCGCACATCGTTTTTGTCGACATTCTTGTGGGCAAGGTCCTCGATGCGATCCCTTACGAACGCAGGAATCTCTTGGTCCACAAATTTTACCCGAGGGTTGCCTCCCATCATGAGCAGTCCAGTCGCGCCGACCGCCCACGAGACAAAGGAGCAGAATTGGATGACGTACGGGCCAGATCTGCCATAGAGGTTGTCTGCCCAGAGGGCGTAGAAGACTGTCGTGACGAGTACCAATACCAAGAAATTGAGGATGAGCAAGACAGGGAGTAGACGGTCAAATACCACGCCAAGGCGATCACTAAACTCGAAGTCCTCTCTGAGTGCTTGCCGGAGTTCCTTGACCCCATCAGAGCAGTTCAAGTTCATGAAGCCCGCCGCCACAAGGATCACGCTTTGAAGCTGTATACGCGCTTGACTTCCGACGCTATAGCGCTGATTATCCTTGGGTCGAAGGAGTCTGCAAACGAATGCCTGGCCACCGCGACTGCCGTCGATCAATTTGGTTGGTCGAGCGACTTTGGCTTCACCCACGGCCTGCCAATGACTCGATTCCTTTTCTCCCTCCATCGGAGATGTCCATCGTGCTGAGTTCCACACCTCGATACGATTCCTCATGCTGCATACAAAGTACTCGTACAGAATAGGCTTGGCGCAATTTACGCCGAAGGCATGTGCCCAGCTATCGTCTCCCCATTGCGCAGCGCGCTGAATGACCTGCCAACCGCCACGGGGTTGAGAACCGATAAGTATGCAGCCTCGGGGTGATGCGTTCCACCATTGAGGTACAATGCTCGATAGACCTGAATCACTGACGATCATGGCAACAAGGTCAATCCCCGCGAGTGTCAAGCCGCCCTGCCAAGATCCATGCTCGTTTGTGTTCCGAGGGAGAAGCACATTATGACCAGACTTGAACACGGCTGAACAATGTCAGCTCCTGAAGCTCTCGAAACCAGTACCAAAGTTTAAAAGGTGACATACCCTTGAGTGGTGCCATTGGCTTTTCAATGCCAGAATGCCTGAAGAGGTATGGGATGATAGTAGAGTGAGGTCAAAGGGGCACCGTTACTATAACTTGTTTCGAAGATCCTATCAATTGCTATTGCTGTGGTTTCTTTATCAGTACAGACAGCATTAGGTGTGGAGTGAGTTCGATGAAATGCATTACGGACAGGGCATGAATGATTCGGGAATTTTTTTTCAATATGTAGCGAAGCGTAAGGCAACAAAAATAATCATGTGGACCAAAGCGGTGAGACAGCATATTCCTCCGCCGCGAGCCGTGAGTCACTCTGCTCAGGGTAGTGGCTGAAATGTCCGCCATGGGGACACGAGCTGGGCTTCCGTTTATGGCGAGAAAGCCCACATTCATAGCACAGATAACGACGAATCAGGTAGAGTAATCAAGAACGTGGCTCGTGAGAATTCCTGCGTTCGTCTCTGGCGCTTTGATGGGCTGGCCTAGAACCGCACAAAGAGTGCATAGGCAAGGCTGGAAGCTAACCCAGAAGAAAACTAAGTAAGCCCTTGGCAGCTCCTTTAGGCCAAAATGTGCTGCGCCTCGGACACTACCGTGCATAGCCGAAGCCGAGATAAATAAGCCCCTGATTATGTCATTCCCTTGTACTTCCCTGTGCTCTCTCCACACCATTCTTTCGGCCATTTCGGTTGCACTTCCTCGAGTAGACAACCATCTCAACGTCGCTCTTGAAGGGGGACCTCAGTCTTGCTTATTAGCCTAAAACCGCTGCCCCCCCTTGTTCCTCAGTGTGACCGTTATGTCAAGGGTCATCGCGTTGTCCCTGGTAATTGTTCGTTGATCTCGTTCACTTACTTATCAAGAAGTGTCAGTTCTCACGAGGGTCAATCATTCACTCAATGTCCACTTTGTAGCGTGGCTTCGAATGAAGGTGGTTGCTCCCACGGACTTCAAGACTCTTTCGATCAAGCGCATGACTTGGCTGGGCTAGCTAGGCGTGGAGCGTTTGCCATCTCGCGCCTAGAGAAAGGCATGCATTCAGGCGTATAATGCCATCCGTCCTACGACACTCAGAGCCTCTGGAACGTTAATAGGCCGTCGATGTCACTTTCTGCTAGATGGTGTCTACTGGGTTGCAGCCTTCAGGCGACGAAAAGGAGCAGGGACTTCACGAACAGGCAGATTGCTCTCCTTCGAGCGTTAGGGTAGCTAGCCGATATGTGTTGGGCAGCAAGCTTGATGATGAGGTAACAACCTAGTATACTCTATCAAGGTTGGGAGTGTTTGCACGCGATGGGAACATAATCTCAGAGGCGAAGGTAGTAGGGAAGTATGAGAACAGCGAGTACACGCGCAAGGAATTGAAAGAACTGGGAAACTCCGGATGAGGTGAGATGCAAAAACAGAATCGAGACGCGTAAGGTAGGAGTATAATTAAAATTTTCGGCTAAATTTGTGCTCTTTTAACTTAGGGTATCATGAAAAATGCTTCATCATGACCGAGCGGAGACTTGTAGCATCTGCGGCGGCTATAGCAGGAGACAATCTTGAATGTTAGGTAGATATCTTAATTATATGGAATCTACTAGAGCATGGGATCAAGTCTTATCTAGAGTCCGCTCAACTGCCTTTCGAAGAGTCATCGCTATAACTTTGCATTGCTAGAGATTGAGCGGAATTGTTACATGAAACATTTAGTGAAAATTGCAATGAAGTACATAGGTATGAGATCGAACAAGCTAATCATCCCAAACGATACAGAACGTACTTACAACGTGATTGGTATAGCATGCTCATGTGCAAAATCCCCGTTCGATAGAGCTCTAGAAGAGATCCTGAAGTTTGCTCCTGCAATTCTTCAGGATATACAAGGGCGGTGGCACAACACTTCCCGACTCTATTAAAGAGTGAGGTAGATATAGAAGTCCGCATCAGTCTAGACGGCGTGCTGGTAAGGACTTAGCCGACAGTCTCAGTAACGGACCTCACAGCGTTTGCTCGACTCGGTATTAATTCAACCTGTCGGAATAACGTCGCTCCGCTCCGTAACTAGCGGCTTGGCGCCAACTCCTAGATAAAACACCATAGCTTAGCTAGCTAGATTCAATCAATCCTAAGTTTACTAAGCCTAATAGATACCCTACGAATTAGGTTATTTAGGGTAGGTAATAGGGGATTAAGCCTACTAATTAGTACTACCTAGTAAGAGGGTATACTAATACTAATTAGTTATTAACCTTAGATTAGTAAGGTACGAATAAAAATTTTAACTTTAATACTAAATCTTACCTATAATACTAAGCCTCCGCTATAATACCTAACCTTATAATAACGCTACTAGCTATAGAGGAGGAAGACGAAGGGATAATTATACTATTTAGAATTATCCTTAAAGACCCTATAAAGTCGTTAGCTACCGCCTTAGGAATATTCGTTAAGTAGATAATAAGCTATTACTAAAACTATAAAGAAGAAGGATATAACCTATAGATAAACTTCCTCTAAGACTTTAGCAATTAGGACGAAGCCTTATTTAAGAAGGTAGAGAAAGGGTTACTATAAGACCTTAGGAACCTACTCTTTAACCGTAATATCTATATACCTAAGGATAAGACCTACGTCTATAAGTACTTAGTAAGGCTAGTAGACTAACCCTAGCCTAAATAGCCTATAGATATACTAAAGTTAGTAAAGAAGAAGTTTAACTCTAACTCTACTAATAACTCTAATACGCTTAGTACGCCTACCCTAGGTAATAATTTTAATACGCCTACCTTAACCTCAGCTAAAATTAAAATACTAACTAGGACTAATACGCTACTTAAACTAATATAATAGTAACGCTTCTAGATACCCTTTTAAACCGCCCTAATTAATAGTTTTAAGATCTATAATACTATTACTAATTACTAGGAGTAAGGCCTTTTCTAAGAACTTACCGTATTAACTAAGCTCTATATAGAAGAGATAAAATATAATAGAAGAAGTAACGCCTTCGACTATAAGCTAAATATATTCTTAACTACCGCCTCTAACGTAGGGATACCGTCGACTAAGCTCTACGTAGCGTTTTAATATATACTAAGCGGTAATATACTTAATTTCTATTTTAGTAATTAATCTTCCTTCTTATTAATAAATCTAGACTCCCTAAGAGTTACTTTTAAGGGAAACTTTAAAGGAAGAGAATACTAAATCGCCCGCCTTAATAAATAGAATAGTATATCCTTATAACTATTTATTAACTATAATAAAGATAAGACCCTAACGGAGTACTTAGATACTATAATATTTAGACTAAGAGAGCTATAATATAGTTTAGACGAGAATCTTTATAGGGATAGCTTTATCTATTAGAAGATAATTACTACTTATAAGTCTATACCTACTTACGAGATCGTCTGCTAAAGGCTACTAGATACTATATAAAATCTTATCTAAGACCTCCGTTTATCTATAGCCTTATAAGACCGTCGTAGCCTTCTATCGCTAAGCGAAATAATATATATAGATCGCCGCTACTATAACTATAAATCTAGTAATCGTAGCTAATCTAGATATCCTAAGCTAAAGTACGACTCTAATAATTCTAGCTGCGATAAAAAGCGCTACTTTATCTATAAGAAGGAAGGATATTAGTTAACTAATTACCCTAAGGAAGAACGTTAACGCAGTATTAAGTAATATATTACCGACGCCGAAGGCGAAAAGGAAGGCGATAGCGAAGGTAGTACTACTAAAGATACTACTAATAATCAACCTAGTAATCTACCTAATTAAGGTAACGGTAAGGTATTTCTAATATTAATAGGTATAATTAACGGCAAGGCTGTATACTAAAAGCTAGCTAATTAGGCGACTTTATATACCGTTATAAAGGCACTATCTATCTAGGATAATATTAATATTAATATCTAGGGAGAAGTAACCTACCGCCCCGTAAAAGATACGGCGATAACTACTTTTATAGCCTTATAATCGATATAGGCGCTACCTATAATTCGTTAGTAGGCTATAATTAATATCTAGTACTGCGGCGTAAGTAAGACGTTAATATTAATACCGATAAGGCTAGTAGCGCTAGATTTAAATTCGGTATTAGCAACGCCTTATTAAAAGGTACCGTTACCGTCGATTTACTAATTAGTATTATCGAATTCTATATTATTAACGCTAATATACTATTCCTTCTCTGCCTACGAGACCTTAACTAGGTAGGTTTTTATTTTAATAACCTTACTAATTACTTAGTTAGCAGTAATAGGTAAGTCCCTATTATAAGGCTATACGGTTACCTATTCCTTATATAGGGATCGTCGCTATTAAACGCCTATATTAACACCTATACTAATAACGGTGTTATAAGTAGCTAATTAATAGAGTAGGATCTCTAACGCCTATACCGCTGCTTTAGCTATCTATTAATAATACGCTTAGTACGCTTACTAAAGCGCTCTAGCTACCGTTTCGACTAGGACGCTGTTAATCGACTTAGTAAGTTCTACTTAACTTACTAGAAATATAGAAGATCGCTAGGAAGGTTTAAATTTACTATTAAAAACGACCTATAATTTAATTACTTAGTAATAATTAATATTATATACTTAGATAGCCCTACGGCCTTAGTCCTATATATAGTTAACGAGGCTACGCGCTTCTAAACCGCCCGCTTTCTAAAAGATATTTTAGCAGAAATAGTATAGGATACCCTACGAGCCTATTAGATTAATACCTATATTAGACTACCGGATATACTAGTCTACGACGTTAGTAAGTAATTCACTAGCGTTAAATTCACCTCTAAGGTAAAAGGAATAGCGATTAAAGTTAAATACGTCCCTATTAAAGTATACTACTTAGTCGGGCTAGTTAAACGCTACTATATACCTCTTAGGCGTGCTTATAATATTATCTAAGAAGACCTACTACTGCTAGGTAAGTAATTCGTCCTATAAATTACTATTAAGGTAATTAATAATACAGCCGGACCTAATAGGCTAATACCTATACTACTTCTATTTAATATATTTCTAAAGCTTACTAAACTAGACCCTATATACCTATTAATTATAGAACGAGGTAAGGCTATTAAACGTGTAATAAAAGAAGCGTTAGAATTATTAGTAAAAAGAGACGTTACTAAGACCTTACGTTACCGTAACGGTCTATAAAACGACGTTATCTTAGATACTCCTATTAGTAGTAATATCCTAGTCTAGCGAAAAGGTAAGGGATAGAAAGGACCCTACTAACTACTCGCTATAGATAGATAAGCCTATATAGTTAAATTTAGTAGTAGTTCTATAACTTTTCGAATTACCTTAGTTAAGCCTTACTTACTTAAGGATTAAGCACCCCTTAGTTAGCCTACTATAACTAAAGTAGACCTACCGACCGAAGAAGCTACTACTATATATTAGAATCCGTAGCGATAGCGATACCTACCTACCTACTATACTTACCTTACTAAGAAGGAATAATTAGATATTAAGCTATTAATAAAGCTATAGTTAGAAGGCGCTATTTAATCGCTAAATAGCCTATTTATTAACTCTCGCCGAAAGGAAATTAACGGCCTTATTACTAAGGGAGTCTTTAAGATTACTAGTAAGTAAGATATACTACTATATACCCGTATCTTAGGCTACCGATTCGTTAATAATATTAAGTAGGATAGCGCTATACTATTCGAAAAGTTTAGACTAGTCGTCTAAGCTTATAATAATAAAGGTAAGAAGAAGGTACTAATATAGTCGCTAATAATTTAACGCGCTAGCTAATACCTTATTATCTACCTTACTATAATTCTACTACGCAACCTCTACGTACGCGATATCTCGTAAGTTTATATATAGTCGACGTTAGTACTAAGCTACGCCGTTTATATAAAACTACCGTAGGGTACTAATCTAGGAGATAATATACTAAAAGTAGTCCGCCTACTATATAGCGTCCTAGAGGTAGGGACGTATTAGTTTAAGACCTACTATACCTACTATACTAAGAGGCTAGGCCTTACTATCTCCTTATTCGATCCCTGCTTAATATTCTCTAAATAGGTAATTATTAGCCTCTAGACTAATAACTTACTATTTTACGGAGTAACCGAATACTTAGAGCTAGAAGAGTAAGTACGCTTAGATATAGACTTCCTAGTAAAGCTAATTAAAAAGCTGGATAATAAAAAAGACCTCTAATTTAACGGTACTACTATCTCTATTAACGGCGATACTACTATCTCTAGTAATAGCGATATCCTAAAACTCTCGTAGTAATAGTAATATAATAAAATTAATACGATTAATACCGCTACCGCTAGCAATATTAAATCGTAATATATTAAGGAAAGAGCCTACGGTGCCTATATAGCCTCTATATATTAACTAGAGATAGCTTTTATATTATCTAGGGTAGCCTAAATTACTTAGCTAGCGAAAGAAGACGCTAATTAGTTAAATAAATAGCTAAATTAGTAAAAGGAGAACTACCGCTAAGGGCTATAATTTATTAAGCTTACTCTAGAGAAGTTAAAACTACTAGTCTTTATTAATATAGCCTTCGCTAATAACGCCGACCTTAGCTCTTAGATTAGGTATATTATTATCCTTACTAATAAGTAATAACTAGATAAATCGACTATTAATATTAGCGGTAATATTATCTACTAGAATAATACTAAATATAAAAGAGTTATAAAATCGATACTAGCTTTAGAGCTATATATAATAGTAGTAAGGTTTAATATTACTACTACCCTATAATCTACTATTAAGGGTATTACTTAGTTAAAGATACCGCTAATTCTATATACCGACTCCTACTCCTTATACGACTATATTATACGCCTTAGTACTACCGCTAAGAAACGCCTAATAATTAATATAATAGGATTACGGTAGTCCTATAAGAGAAGGGAGATTAATAAGGTATAGTAGATTAATAGTAATTATAACCTAGTAGACGCTATAACTAAGGAGTACTACTACTAAGTATTAAAGTAATTAGTAGATAGTAATACTATTAAGCTGAAGACTAACGCTTAGGTAGAAAGAGAAGCTATAACCTAATTAGCGTTACTTAGCCTTATAGGCCTATTTCTATACTAGCTAATTACTAGATTTAGCGTTAATTAGTACTGTTTTTTTAACTTTCTAAAACTTTTGCTAGTATTGGAATAACGTCGCTCCGCTCCGTAACTAGCAGCTTAGTGCTAACTCTTAGATAAAATACCATAGCTTAGCTAGCTAGATTTAATTAATCCTAAGTTTACTAAGCCTAATAGACACCCTGCGAATCAGGTTATCTAGGGCAGGTAATAGGGGATCAAGCAACCTTACTAATCGGTATAACCTAGCAGCAATAGGTTCTACCGACACACAACTATCTCATTTGCTACGTGCATTCTTTATTGTTGTGCCGCATGGCTGCACGTAAGCGCTGCGCCTCTTTTGCAAGATTGGGGTTCTGTTTCAGGCACCCATTTCACAATGAGACCCGACAGTGATCGCGAGGCACGACTACATGTACATGTTCGAGACTATATATTCTGTGCGTCGATTTAAAAATAGGGACATATCCCATTGGCTGCGGTTGTCCCATGAATGGCCATGGTGATACCTTATTTCTTGGCAAATAACATGGAGATTGCTCGATATGAACGTGAGATATATGGACGACGAGAAGACTGGATTCCAAAAATTCTGGTTGAAAGTGTACATAAATATCTCGAAAACGATATGTCCGGACCTGGGAATATATGATAAGCCAAGCTAGGTGTTGTGCGCTGCAGAATCCTGTGACTTCGAGGCATGTAAGAGGCGCCAAGCATCTAACCTCCTAAATTGGGGTGCTTGGCCATTTAAGGGATGACATCTCGCATTTCACATTCTATTTTTCGCACACCTGGCCGCTTCCTCTTTTAAGCTTCTCTGCTTCAACTGCACCTTTGTTTCAACTGCACTCCCTCTGCAAGTATTGAGGAGCATAGAACAATAAGATCGTCTAGAAGCTGCATGAAATGCAATCTCAGGTGCTTCCCTATATCTGCCTACAGATCGACGCATCCGATATGGGCCCGTCTCCTTCGAATCAAAAGACGGAGCCGAAGAGTCAGAGGTTCTTGGAACTGCCCTCCCAAAGTCGCAGCCATCGCAAATAGTCTGCTGGGCCATTCGAATTGTACCGGGGGTAACACGTATCCTCCATGTGAGACGGGCACACGCCGCAAGCATCTAAGCACTACTCGTTGCAGGTTTCTCCGTGGATGCACCCTTTCAATGTGAGTGACTTTAGACATACACGCTGGTTTTCGTGCTGCCCTTGGCCAATTGGTGCGTAATGGTAGCTCTAGGGGTTGGCGGTAAACATGGACATTTGTCCACTATCGGAAACGTTGACTGTATTCGTGTTCGATGCCGCAACACTATCTCTAGGTCTGCTGAGCCCAAATTTCGCAGCGGTCATATCTCATTTCTTCTCTGTGGTCAACAAGGATTCACGTGTGTTTCAATAGAAAGAGTGAGTATAATTGCTTCGTACAAGGTCGACGTTTGGTTCTGCGAGCTTAGAAATGGCCTTATTTACCACCATCCACGTATGGTAGGATTTCAAGCCAGAGATAATCACCGTTTGCCCTCAATTTCCGTAATTTTAACTGCATCTGGAACGCTCACGCTCGAAGCGCCTGACTTTATCTGCCGTTTCATCAAGTGTGAGCTCCGTTATCATCCTTTCATCTCCTATATCTTATTTACCAATATAAAAGCATGTCAGAGACCTCGTTCTCTAGCTAATTCTGTTCCTAACACTATTTCACTTTCAATCATTCCTTCAGCTGTACTTCTGCAGGGGGTCTTCTCGTTTTAGCTTCTGAGTTGTCGCTCTCATCCACCCCGTCTCCCATACCGCTGGGGCAGCCATGCATTTCTTCTTTGCCTTCTTGAGTTTTGTCTCTTTACAAAGACTCGCCGTATGTGCCTTGTGGGAAAAACGGTCTCACAAGCTACATCCCGACGATAGAGAGGAATTCCCAAAGATTGAACCAAACTTAGCATCCACCTCAGCGGTGGCTTCGCCTGACATCTCCACGGCCAATGTACCATCAGATGGATGGATTTTACAACCTACACCGACAGCTTCTGCAATCTTGCAAACTCGGGATGGCTCTCGTTTCGAAAATTTATTTCTAGAGACTAGGTTGGCGGACGCAATCCGTACAGACGTCGGGACCATAACCATGCCACCTCAAGCCCTCCGTTCATGTCAACCCATTGCCTGCACAGGAAACGCATCGGTATGTACTACTTTAGTGTTCCCTAAATCCCGATGTTTCTAACGATGCTTAGTCTGTGTCCATATTTTATTGGCCCCCCAAGTCTCCACAGACTGCGTGTTTCGCCACTACATCCCTGCCCAACATGGACACTTTACCCCCGGGACTTACTCCGTGATAACCTCCTCTTGGCATCCCGTCCAGAATCAGCTAAGCTAATCATGCTTCTAGTGTATTTCCGAGCATATACATCATTGTAAAAACTTACTCTGCGCATAACGGCTGTTATACGGTAGGAAAGGCTTACGATAACTTTACCGCATCTTTCGATGCAGCCGAGATCTCGACAATGCATCCGCAGTATGGTCCTTTACCGTTTAACTTCGCCGATTTGCCATGTGGACCAGCAACCCAGGTGGGCCGCGAACCTTATCAGCCTCGAATCATACCCCCTTCCAGGATCTTCAGTCTAATGGATCCTGCAGCTTATGGTGACTGCATTCAGGAACCCTCCTGGCCAGATCCGCCGTCTGCTCTTGTGCCAGCTGATCACGTTGATAGGCCTCATGTTCATATCGGAAAGCACGATTAACTTGAAATACCGCCAGAGCCAGCTCATGGGATTCTCTAGGCGCCTGCTCAAGTTAACGAGCCTACTTCGAACCAGGATCAATGAAGATAAGCGGGAAATTGCCGGACAATCCTCTTTGAAAACGGCGTATTAGCTTAGTTCAAGCTAAGAGCTTTTAGGCAGTATGCTTTGTGTTATCATTCTTACAAGGGCATTGGCTCCTTTTTGATAAGGATAAGGGTACCGTTCTCCGACTTTATGGTGAATACATCTCAAGTGTGACTCCTCAACAATCGTAAAGGTAACACTTTCAAAGGCATCTTCCATTACAATGCAATACCACCAGAGCATAACCGTTCAATAGAGCATTATTTGCGTCTGTCGTTCCTGCTTGCCCCCATGGCCAGTATCCAGCCTTTTCCAATCAAAGTCACCGGCACCGCGCAAAGCTCCCACCTTGGTTCGAGCTCAAGGTTATCGACTGTGAACCTAACATATATCCGGTGAATAGTACCTAACTGAGGAGGTCCAATTGGTGCCAAGCATGCTGCGTAGAGCGCCCTCCAAAGGGCACATTACCAATGTATCAGTGTTCCTAAGCCAGGGTGTGAGCCCTGCCGAGTCTTGCTGTCGGTAGACCCTCTTGCTGAGTTCTACTGATTAGTAGGTAGCTTGATCCCCTATTACCTGCCCCGGATAACCTGATTAGCAGGGTGTCTATTAGGCTTAGTAAACTAGGGATTATCTTAAATCTAGCTAGCTAAGCTATAGTATTTTATCTAGGAGTTAGCGCTAAGCCGCTAGTTACGGAGCGGAGCGACGTTATTCTAATACTAGTAAAAGTTTTAGAAAGTTAAAAAAATAGTACTAATTAACGCTAAATCTAGTAATTAGCTAGTATAGAAATAGGCCTATAAGGCTAAGTAATACTATAATCTAATTAGTTAGATTACAGCTTCTCTTTCTACCTAAGTATTTATCTTTAACTTAATAGTATTACTATCTACTAATTACTTTAAGGCCTAGTAGTAGCGCTCCTTAGTTATAGTATCTACTAAGTTATAATTACTATTAATCTACCGTACCTTATTAATCTCCCTTCTCTTATAGGACTATCGTAGTCCTATTATATTAATTATTAGGCGTTTCTTAGTAGTAGTCCTAAGGCGTATAATATAATTATATAGGGAGTAAGAGTCGGTATATAGAATTAGTAGGATCTTCGCCTAAGTAATAGCCTTAATAGTAGATTATAGGGTAGTAGTAATATTAAACCCTGCTACTATTATATATAGCTCTAAAGCTAGTACTAATCTTATAACTCTCTTATATTTAGTACTACTCTAGTAGATAATATTACCGCTAATATTAATTATTAATTTATTAAGCTGTTACTCGTTAGTAAGGACTATAACGTACCTAATTTAGGAGCTAAGGTTAGCGTTATTAGCGAAGGCGGTATTAACGAAGACTAGTAGTTTTAGCTTCTCTAAAGTAAGCTTAATAAATTATAGGCCTTAGCGGTAGTTCTCCTTCTACTAATTTAGCTATTTATTTAACTAATCAGCGTCTTCTTTCGCTAGCTGAGTAATTTAGGCTACTTTAGATAGTATAAAGGCTATCTCTAGTTAATATATAGAGGCTATATAGGCGCCTTAAGCCCTTTCCTTAATATATTACGATTTAATATCGCTAGCGGTGGCGGTATCGATCGTATTAATCTTACTATATTACTATTACTAGGAGAGCTTTAGAATGTCGCCGTTACTAGGAATAGTAGTGTCGCCGTTAGTAGAGATAGTAGTACCGTTGAATTGGAGGTCTTTTTCATTATCTAGCTTTTTAATTGGCTTTGCTGGAAAGCCTATATTAAGTTATACTTTTTCTTCTAGCTCTAAGTACTCGGTTATCCCGCAGAATAGTAAGTCGTTAGTCTACAGGCCAACGATCGCCTACTCGGAGAACATAAGGTAGGGATTAAATAAGGAGACGGTAAGGCCTAGCTTTTCGGTATAGTAGTTATAGTAGGTCCTAAACTAATACGTCCCTACTTCTAGGACGCTATATAGTAGGCGGACTACTTTTAGTATATTATCTCCTAGGTTAGTACCTTACGGTAGCTTTATATAGACTAGGCGGCTTAGTACTAAAGTTAACTATATATAAGCTTGCGAAATATCGCGTACGTAGAGGTTGCGTAGTAGAATTATAGTAAGGTAGATAATAAGGCGTTAGCTAGCGCGTTAAATTATTAGTAATTACGTTAGTACCTCCTTCTTACCTTTATTATTATAAGCTTAGATAACTAGTTTAGACTTTTCAAATAGTATAGCGCTATCCTACTTAATATTATCGACGAATTAGTAGCTAAAGATACGGGTATTTAGCGGTATATTATACTTACTAATAACTTTAAAGACTCCTTTAGTAATAAGGCCGTTAATTTCTTTTCGGCGGGAGTCGATAAATAGGCTATTTAGTAAGCGAATAGCGCCTTCCGACCGTAGCTTTATTAATAGCTTAATATCTAATTATTCCTTCTTAGTAAGGTAAGTATAGCGGGCAGGTAGGTATCGCTATCGCTGCGGATTCTAACGTATAGCAGTAGCTTCTTCGGTTAGGAGGTCTACTTTAGTTATAGTAGGCTAACTAAGGGGTACTTAATCCTTAAGTAAGTAAGGCTTAACTAAGGTAATTCGAAAAGTTATAGGGCTGCTACTAAGTTTAACTATATAGGCTTAATCTTCTATAGCGAGTAATTAGTAGGGTCCTTTCTATTCTTTACCTTCCCGCTAGACTAGAACGTCGCTGCTAATAGTAGTATCTAGGATAGCGTCGCTTTATAGACTATTATAGTAGCGTAAGGCTTTAGTAATATCTCTCTTTACTAGTAATTCTAACGCTTCTTTTATTACGCGTTTAATAGCCTTACCTCATTCCGCAATTAATAGGTATATAGGGTCTAATTTAGTAAGCTTTAGAAATATACTAAATAGAAGTAGCGTAGGAGTTAGCCTATTAGGTCTAGCTATATTATTAATTACCTTAACAGTAATTTATAAGACGAATTACTTACCTAGCAGTAGTAGGTCTTCTTAGATAATATTATAAGCACGCCTAAGAGGTACGTAGTAGCGTTTAACTAGACTAATTAAGTAGTATACTTTAACTAGGACGTATTTCAACTTAATTACTATCCCCTTTACCTTAGAGGCGAATTCGGTACTAATAAATTACTTACTAGTATTATAGACTAGCAGGTCCGGTAGTCTAACGTAGGTATTAATCTAGCAGGCTCGTAGGGTATCCTAGACCGTCTCCGCTAAAATATCCTTAAGAAAGCGGGCGGTTTAGAAACGCGTAGCCTCGTTAATAGTATATAGGACTAAGACCGTAGGGCTATTAAGATATATAATATTAATTATTACTAAGTAATTAAATTATAGGTCGTTTTTAATAGTAAATTTAAACCTTCCTAGTAATCTTCTATATTTCTAGCAAGTTAAGTAAAACTTACTTAGTTAATTAATAGCGTCCTAGTCGAAACGGTAGCCGAATTAGTATAGTAGGCGTACTAGGCGTATTATTAAGGGGTACCTAAAGCGGTAGTATAAACGTCTAAGGTCTTACTTACTTAATTAGCTACTTGCAACTTCGCTATCGTTAGTATAGGTGTTAATATAGTAGGCGTTTAATAGCGAGGTTCCCTAAGTAAGGAATAGGTAACTATATAGCTATATAATAAGGACTTACCTATTACCGCTAACTAAGTAGTTAGTAAGGTTATTAAAATAAAAACCTACCTAGTTAAGGTCTCGCAGGCAGAGAAGGAACGGCGTATTAGCGTTAATAACATAGAATTTAATAACGCCTATTAGTAATTAGACGGTAATAGTACCTCTAGATAAGGCGTCGCTAATACCGAATTTAAATCTAGTACTACTAGCCTTATCGGCGTTAATATTAACGTTCTGCTTACGCCGCAGTGCTAAGTATTAGCTATAGCCTACTAACGAGCTGTAAGTAGCGCTAGTATTAATTATAAGGTTATAGAAGTAGTTATCGCCGTATCTACTTACTAGGCGGTAGGTTGGTTATCCTTAGATATTAATATTACCCTAGATAGGTAGTACCTTAGTAACGGCGTATAAAGTCGCCTAGTTAGCTAGCTTTTAGTATATAGCCTTACTATTAATTATACCTATTAATATTAAAAATACCTTACTATTACCTTAGTTAGGTAGGTTAATAGGTTAGTCTTTAGTAGTATTCTCCTCCTTAGTAGTACTACCCTCGCTGCCGCCTTCCCTTTCGCCTTTAACGTTAGTAAGGTATTACCTAAGGTAGCGTTAATATTCTTCTTTAGGGTAGTTAGTTAACTAGTAGCCTTCCTTCTTATAGACGAAGTATCGCTTTTTATTCATTAAATTACTAGAGTCGTATCTCAGCTTACTTAGATATCTAGATCTATTATAGCTACTAGATTAGCGGTTACGACTACAACTACTAGATTCGCAGTTTTAGTAGCGGCGGTTAGTATATATTATTTCGCTTAGCGATAAGACGCTACGGCGGTCTTATAAGGCTATAGATAATTAGAGGTCTTAGATAAGGTTTTATATAATATCTAGTAGTCTTTAGTAGATAATCTTATAGGTAGATATAGCCTTATAAGCGGTAATTATCTTCTAGTAGATAAAGCTATCCCTATAAAGATTCTTATCTAGATTATATTATAGTTCTCTTAGTCTTAATATTATAGTATCTAAGTACTCCGTTAGGGTCTTATCTTTATTATAGTTAATAAATAGTTATAAGGATACACTATTCTATTTATTAAGGTAGGCGATTTAATATTCTCTTCCTTTAAAGTTTCCTTTAAAGGTAAGCTATAGCGAGTCTAAGTTTATTACTAAAAAGGAAGACTAGTTATTAAAGTAGAAATTAAGTATATTACCGCTAAGTATATACCGAAGAGCTATATAAAGCTTAGTTAATAGTATCCTAGCGTTAGAAGCGGTAGCTAAGAATATATTTAATTTATAGTTAAAGGAGTTACTTCTTCTATTATACTTTATCTCTTCCGTATAGAGCTTAGTTAACGCAGTAAGCTCTTAGGAAAGGCCTTACTCCTAGTAATTAGCGATAGTATTATAGATCTTAACGCCGTTAATTAGGGCAGTCCTAGTTAGTATTTTAATTTTAAATAAGGTAGGCGTACTAGGTATATTAGAGTTACCTAAGGTAGGCGTACTAGGCGTGTTAAAATTATTTCCTAAGGCGGGCGTACTAGGCGTATTAGAGTTACTAGGCGTATTAGAGTTACTAGTAGAGTTAGCGTTAGACTTCTTTACTAGCTTTAGTACGTCTATAGGCTAATTAGGCTATAGCTAGTCTACTAGTCTTACTAGGTACTTATAGACGTAGGTCTTATCCTTAGGTATATAGACGTCGTAGTCGAAGAGTATATTCCTAAGGTCTTATAGTAACCCTTTCTCTACCTTCTTAAATAAGGCTTCGTCCTAATTGCTAAAGTCTTAGAGGAAGTTTATCTATAGGTTATATCCTTCTTCTTCGTAGTTTTAGTAATAGCTTATTATCTACTTAATAAATATATCTAAGGCGGCGGCTAACGACTTTTTAGGGTCCTTAAGGACGATTCCTAACGGTATTATTATTCCCTCGTCCTCTTTAGTAGCTGGTTACGTTATTATAAGGTTAGGCGTTATAGTTAAGGCTTTATAGTAGTATAGGTAAGGTTTTAGTATTATAGTTAAAATTTTCTTTATCTTACTGATCTAAGGTCGATAACTAATTAGTGTCGGTAGACCCTCTTACTAAGTTCTACTAATTAGTAGGTAGCTTGATCCCCTATTACCTACCCTAGACAACCTGATTAGCAGGGTATCTATTAGGCTTAGTAAACTAGGGATTATCTTGAATCTAGCTAGCTAAGCTATGGTGTTTTATCTAGGAGTTAGCGCCAAGCCGCTAGTTGCGGAGCGGAGCGACGTTATTCCGACACTTGCTTTTAGTAATTTTAAGATTCTTGCCAAAGCTTGGCATTTTTCTCCCGGTATCCACCCCCGCTGTATTTCTACTAGAAAATTTGATAATTATTAAAATATTAGTCTATTATCGAATTTGAAGCTATAAAATGTTATAGATATAAATACAGTAGTATTATAATACCTTCTACTTAATTTAGACCGTCTACCCCTACTATTACCAACCCCCTTAACTAGCAGCCCTAGCGCTAGACCCCCCGCCGCTAAAAGAGCAAAAAGGTAATATTTAAGGAGGAATAGGCTACTAAGAGCAGTGCCTAAGTAGCTATAAAGGCTAAGAGTAGTAAAGAGTTAGGTAGGAAGACCTCTATATACTAGTAACTACCTAAGCTAGTATACTTAAGATAGGGTCCTTCTAATATTAAGTAACGAGTAACTATCTACTAGGCTTTAGAGAAGGAGTCTGCTACTAATAAGCGTAAGGCTATACTAAATAAATCTCGTAGAGGGAAGGCGTAGCTGCGAGCTTACTAGGTTAGTATATAAGCCTAATATACTAAGTAGAATAGGATACGCTTAGAGTAATATACTTAGAAGAAGGCTGCTGAGTAATAAAGAAAGTTAACCTAGTAACTAAGGGATACGACTGAGGAAGTAGAAGACCTAGAGGAGCTAGAAGAGTTAGAAGACCCTAGAGAATAAGAAGAACCAGCGAATAGTAGCGAGTAAGGTATAGATAAGGAAGATAAAAAGCTTAGTAATCTAGATAAGGGAATTACTAAGCGAAAGGAGGATAATTATATAACTTAGTAGGATACCCTATATCCTTATTAAGTTAAGGCTAGATTAATAGCTTTTAGAGAACGTTTAAGTTACACTCTAAGTCTAATATCTTATCCTTAGTAGGCAGCTCTAATCGGAAGCGAGGATTAGTTAAGAGGTTAATTTAATATAGAGACTTTAGTAATTAAGGTCTATAATATAATAAATAAGTACCGTTTTAAGGAAGACCTTAAGAGAATTATTATCTCAATAAAATTAGATTATAGTAAGTCTTCGCTATAATTCGTCTCTATTAATAACCTTACCTAGGACGAATAGGATTAAAAAGTTAAGATAGTACTTAGGTAGGAGTAGCGTCGTAAGCCTAGCTATACTTTAGAAGCTACTATTAAATATATTAGTAGGATAAGACCTCTTACTAATATAATATTAACGCTATTATCAATAAGATCTATTAAGGTAGTTAATAATCCAACCAGATCTCCGTATCGATAGCGACGGCGCACGCGAATAACTTACTTAGAGGATTAATAGGCCTATCTTCGTAATAAGTAAGAGGTAGTAGGGAGTTAGCTTAGTAAGATAAGTAATTAGTAGCTCTATATAAGTAATCGTTATAGTAATAAAAAGGCTTACTATTAGATTAACTTAGATAGTTAATACTATAGACTATCTCTCGCCTAGATTAATTAGTAGGCACGAGATATCTTATAAGGCTTACGAGCTACTATATTAGAAAATCTACTAGATATAATACGGACTTATTTTATTAAGGAGCAGGGACCGTATACTATAGTATCTCAAATATTACTATAAACTAAGTAACGCTAGGTATAAGCTTAGTCCTAAAACTAAGTAATAGATAATATATTTAAGATAATATAGTAGTAGATAGAGATATCTATAATAGCCTAGATATAGCAGACTATCAGGAGTCTTAATAACTACTAACGTTAGGAGTAACTATATATAAGTATTATTTATAGTCCCTAGCTACCGCCCTAACTAGCTTTTCAACCGCCGCCTTATCCAGCTTTTTAACCGCTGCCTTAGATAAATTTTTAACCGCCGCCTTAGATAACTTTTTAACCGCCGCCTCAGATAACTTTTTAACCGCCGCCTTAGATAGCTTTTTAAATAACTCAGCTAGTCGCCCTACCGCTAGACCCGCCTCACCCTAGCTCTATACTAGAGGAACCTTAGCGATTAAGTCCTATTACTAACCGATCTAAAGATAAGTAGGTTATAGAAGATTTCTAGACCTAGAAGATAGCTACTATTCGGAATAAGTAAAAGAAGCGAGTCTATACTATAGCGAAGGCTACGTATAAGGAGAATATATAGATAATTAACTAGCTAAAGTAGATATCTAACCCTTCTTTAGGTCTTTATTAGCGCGGGTCTAAATTAGGGTTACTAGACGGTTTAATATAAGGCTTTAGGGAAGATCTTAGGGAATTTAAAAGCCTCTATTATAACTACTTCTGCGTTAGACGTACTCTCGCAATAATAGCTTAGTAAACGAGATACTAGCTAGCAGACTAGCTATACAGTATAGAAGGAGGTTTTATTCGAGAATAAGAGATTAAGTATATACTAAGGTTAGTAGTAGAAGCTGAAGGAGACTAGTAAGTAAGTAAGTAAGTTATTATATTCTTTTTTATTACGGTAATTAACGTTGCTGGGCCTTTTCGGGGTTATAATATATAGTATTAATTTTAGCTAGAAAGACCTTTTAGTAGATATAGATCTATAACTTAACGAATAGAATAATTAATTAACTCTCTTTAGATAATACTATTTAGTGGTATAAGCTAATATATAAGTGGTTTTTAAAGAGATATAGCGATCCCTGCTACCGTTAGACCTCGCCGTCGCTAGTAATCCTATACTATATATTCTATATACGAACTCCGCCCTAGAGACTAATTATTACGGGCTATAGTATAAATTAATAAGTAAAGGGAATAGTAAGCCCTCTTTAGAAGATATTATTTAGTATAATAAGTCTATAGGAGAGTGCTTTTTATATAGATATCCTTAACCTTACCGTCGTCTAAGCCCTACCGCCGGTAGAAGTTAAATACGCTACCTTTATATAGTAGAACTCCTGAAAAACCCTTAATTATCTTTACTATATACGTATTCTTCTATTTGCCTATATACTACCTTATAGTTACCCTTAAATTTATAGCTACTAGTACTATAGCGGAAGTGCTCTACCGCAAATTAATTATATCTACTAAACTCTATAGTATAATATAGAAAGCCCCTAAAGTCGCCCTTAAAGGAGGATTATAATTACCGGAAATAGCGCCTTATCTATACCTTTAAAACACTAAATAATAGCTTAATTAGATTATAGTCTAGCGAGTACGGTAGTAGGAACTTAAGGAGGCAGCCCTTAGCTTTAATAACTTCTCGGATACGCGTATCTTGTAAAGGCTAGCGACGCCGGCTCTAAGCTAGCGTACTAAGGTATAAGAGACGTAAAGTTACTAGATTCAGGTATTAAGCAATAGACATAATTATATTACTTAGTAGTTAAGTAGTAGCAGAACTAATTTCTAAAGATCCCTAAAATATAGGGGAGTCCTAGGTAGTAATACTATTACTAAGCCCCTAAACCCTAATTAATATTATTACGTTAGCGTAGCTATAACGCGTATACGCTTAAGGGTTAATAGTATCCTCCCCTCTAGGCCCTAGTCCCTAAGTGCTAAAGTATATAGAACAGACTACTCGTTAAAAACCCTTTAAACCCAGTAGGAAATATAAGGGAAAAGAGTTAACCTAAAGGCGACGTCGTTAAGGCGGCGCCTTATATATATAGAATATTATCCAACTGTAATAACGCCCAAATCTATCATAATATAAAAAGAATACGTAGCAGGCGTAGTAGTAACGCGTAGTTATTAATAAATATAATCAATTACCAGCCGTATTAGCAGGTAACAGCCGCGTTATCGTATTATTAGTTATTATTATTTTAAATAGCTTTAATATATAGCGACGTCGCAGCGACGACGACCTACGGGTATATAAATAATAACTTTCCCCCTAACTTCTCTCTCTTTACAACTCCTAATATAACTTATACGTTCCCTAACATTAGCGTGCCTATATCGCAATTAATATTACTAATATAGTTAACAGTTCTTCTTATTATAATAATATCTAAATATTCTCTTAAGATTATATATCGCTATTACGTAATCAGCGTATATTATTAGCTGCTAATATATTACTTATAGGTATAACTTATATACACACTTAATATTATACGTCGCTATCGCGTAACCAGCGTATATTATTAGCTGCTAATATATTACTTATAGATATAATACATATATACACTTAATATTATACGTCGCTATCGCGTAACCGGCGCGTATTACTAGCTGCTAATACTTATAGACTATATTATTAATATACCTTTACCCTATAGGACTTATTTCTATATAGGGAATAATAATTACGATCGCAGCGACGCTCCTCCCTATTAACGTTATAAGGATAGCTACTATAGGCTTAATTATTATTATAAGGTATATTATTCTAATAGCTCTGCTACGTCGCCTCCTAATATATCTAAATCCTAAAGCCGTTTCGTCGGTCTATATAGCGATTGGTGCGGTGTTATAAGCGTAAAGGCTAGACTTACTAAGTATAACGTAAGCGTAAGAAAATTAGGAAGTGTATTACCTAATAGCGAAAAGCGTAAGGCTAAACTATAGTAATAAGTAGAGCAGCTCCTATAATAATTACCAATCTCTAATAGGAACTTATAGCGGCGAGATAGTAGGTCGTAGAACTTAAGTAAACTATCGCTAACTAGCAGTTTAAGTTAGAAACCCTCTAATAAATAATTACTAAGTATACTAAGGAGATAGAGAGTCTCTAGTAATATATTAAGCTCCTAGAGGAGTAATTATACTACTATATATTAGCGTAGAGACGGCGTTAGGATATTTATTTATTTTTTCCTTTTTCTTTTCTTCTACTAATATTTAGTAGCGTACCCGTATACGTTATCTTACTAATATAAGATAGATATTCAGCTAGTAATTAATTTAATCTCTTCTTTATTCTATTAAGGTATAAGTAAGTAAGTATAATAATTATAGAGGAGTACGCTTATAATATAAGACTATTTACCTATAAGGTTTATAATTATTATAACTTATATCATCGCCGCCGCTTACTCGCTGCTATTAGTAGTATTTAAAGAACTAGAGACTATATACGCTTACTAACTATCTATTTATTAAAGGCTTAAGTTAAATTATAGGTATCCTTAAGCTCTTCGTCTAGTAACTACTAGTTATATTCTTTACCCTAGCTAGTCTATTTAACCTTATACTAGATACCTTACTTATCTTAAACCTTATCTATAATTTCTTTAACCTCCTATATCTTATTATTATTAATAAGTTTAGGGGCTTATATAAAGTTCGCTAACGTCGTATTACCGTCGCGAAGGTAGTATAGTTCTAATAATAAGATATAAAAAGTATTATAGATTCTATAAGTTTATAGTAGTAGAAGGTAGTAAGCCTATACTCCTACTTTATTAGTAATCCTAAAAGGCCCTACGAATTTATAAGATAACTTTTTACTTAGGCGTTTTTACTTAAGATTCTTAGTTAATAGTATTACTAGATCTCCGACCTTATAGCTTTAAGGCTTATAATTCTTATTATACTACTTAGCTTAAGACTCTCTAGCGCGCTGTAGGTGTTCCGTAGCTTTATCTCTTAATACTTATAGTAATCTAATCCTCTTATTTATAGTAGATATCCTCCCCTTAAGGGACTCGTCCTTAAGCTCCTAACGAAGTTTAGGGTAATATCTATATATTAAGTAGAACGGCGTCGTTCCGATAGAGGAATAAAGACTATTTATATATACGAATTCTACTATTAGTAGCTGTTTCGCCTAAGTGGTCTGCTTATTATTAGTAAAGACCCGTAAGTAGTACTCTAGTACCTAATTCTAGCGTTCCGTTTAACTATTAGTCTAAAGATAAAAGGCGGTACTTAGGCGGCGCTTAATCTTAGAGTAAAAATAAATAGCCGACTAGAAGGCGCTAGTAAATACTAAGCCTCTATCGCTAATAATACTATTAGGTATACTGTAATAGTATACTACCTTAGTATAAAAAACATCCGCTAGCTCAGCGGCGTCGATTATAGTAGTAGTAGGTATATACCTTACTATCTTTATAAATCGATTAATAATTACTAGAATAGCGTTATAGACTATATTCTTATATTTACTTAGGGGTAGACCTATAATAAAGTCTATTAAGAGCTCCTTCTATAGCTTATTAGTAATAGGAAGTAAACTTAGTTCGCTATAGGGGCGATAGCAGGGAGCCTTAGTTCTTTAGTAGATATTATAAGTCTTAATATACTTATTAACCTGCTTAGAACTCCTATATTAAAAGTATTTGCGGGTAAGTAACTTATACGTCTTTTTAGCGCTAAAGTACCCTACTAGGGGATTATTATAGTATTTACTAATAAGTTCTTCCCTTAAGGCTTCGTCTCTAAGGATATATAGGCGGTTATTATTTCTTAATAAACCTTCTAGGTCTAAAGCCTATACCTTACTTCAGAGATAGCGCTGCGACGGCGTACCCTTATTTATAGAAAAGGATTTCGTCTAATTATTAGCAGCCTATAAGTCTTAAATTAAAGTCTTAATTAAATATTAAGGATCCTTATAAGCTGACTTAATAATACCTCTTATATCCTTCTAAGGAATAATAACTTAGAGGCCTATAATTTAAAACGCCGGCGATATCGCTACGATAATTTCTTTACCTTCCTTATCTCTACCCTAAAGTACGAGTTTATTCTGTAACGTTAGTAATAACTTAGTATTTAGCGGGGAACTTCCTTTATAATTAGGGCGTTATGATAGCGGATCCGCAGGATTCGTTTTTCTAGTATAATAAGTAATTTCGAAATTAAAAGTAGCGAGCGTTAGCGCCTATCTAGCTTACTAGGAATTTAATTACTTCTACTTTATAAAGCCCTTAAGATTATTATAATTAGTAAGAACCTTAATAATAAACGGGCTACCTTCTAGGTAGTACCGCTACTATTTTATTACCGCTACTATAGCGAGTAATTCTTAGTCGTAAACCTTATAATTCTACTCCGCAGGAATTATCTTCTAGGACTAAAAGGTAATTAGGTACTAGTAGCTATTATTATCTAGCTACGTAAGTACTACTGTAATAGTAAAGTTAGAGGCGTTAGTTTCTATACGTAACTTTACTTCTAGGTTAAAGTAGCGGAGAAACGGCGTACTAGAAAAGATATCCTAAAGCTTTTAAAAAGTACCTTTAGCACTATTATTCTACTAAAGTTAACCTACCTTTTTCCCGTCCTTACTGCCTTTAAGCAAGTCGGTTAGAGGCGTAGTAATAGTAGCGTAATTATAAATAAACCGCCGGTAGAAATTTATAAAGCCTAAGAAGACTTATATATCTTAAAAGGTCTCTAGCCTAAGCTATTCCCTAATTATTATTACGCGTTCCTAATCTATTACTACGCTATCAGTAGATATAATAAATCTAAGAAATTTAACCCGTTTAGTACTAAACTAATACTTCTTTAAGTTAGCGAAAAGCGAGAACTAACGTAATTATTCTAGTACTTACTAAATATACCGCTAGTAGTCCGCCGGGTTCGCGCTATAAATTAAGATATTATTAAGATAGATAATATACGAAATATTAATAAGCCCTATAAGAGCCCTATTAATATACACTTAAAACGTCGCTGGGGCGTTAGCGAGCCTAAAAGGTATAACTAAGTATTTAAAGTAGCTATAGCGGGTACGGAACGCAGTCTTCTACTTATTACCTTCTTTAATTTAGATCCTATAATAGGTATCCTTTAAGTCTA